>VWZY01005542.1:456417-527732 GCA_013399075.1 Chloroceryle aenea | reverse complement strand
TGTTTTGGTTTTGTTTTTTTCCCGTTCGGTGTGTTTGGTTAATTTTAACGAAGGCCACCAGCTAAGAAACTGTCGCAGTGTTGGGTCAGCCTCAAAGCCCATGGAAAGGCAGCAACTTTTCATCTCCCTCGCTGCCTCTTTCTATTCGAAGTCTCCCAGACGATTCTGAAAGACCAAAGAGCAGTGGATCTGTGACATGAGCTGAAGTTCTCGTGACGCCGCTGCTAATTTAATGTGGCTTTAGGTTTTTTAGTAATACTGGTGCGAGGAGAAAAGCGCCCTAAACTGCTCGAGGAGCAGAGGCTTTATACGAGCACGGTGACTCATTTACACTGCCTGCCTCACGTAGCAAAAAAGGTGTTAGAGCGGTGAATGGTGCACTTGTGACCGCTCTGCAAGTGCTCTGCTCAGAGGCCAGATGAATAAAGCTTACGCGTCGTGAAGGACGCCGGCTGTGAGTTAGATGAAAGAATTATTAAAAAAAAATTAAAAATCCCAACGTGCTTCTTTTCTTTTTGCGTTGAAGTTTCGGCAGTGCTTATCTACATAGCCTCAATCGCTGTATCGCACGCTTTGTCGAAAGGCTGTTTGTAGCCTCGGGAATTCTTCCCTGTCAGCAATGCTGTGCCTGGTAGAACGTGAACATAAACAATCTGAACCGAGAAGTGTTTAATAAACAAAACGGGGTTTGATGCTCTTGTGCACTGAGATCACCTGCATTTGCACTTCATAAGCAACGTGTTTCTTGGTACGTGCCAAAAAAATACTGTAAAGCACACAGAGAGTATAAACCCTTGATGAAAAAACAAACACCACAACGAAAAAACACGACAAAACCCCCTTTTTCTTTCAAGAAGAAAAGCCTACAGTTGCAACTTTGTAAATGAAGCAATTCCTTGCTCTTATAAACTTACTTTAAAATAAATTGTTGACAGATAAGTGTTGAAGAGGGAAGGTGTGTGATTAGAATTGAGATGTTAACTCTTTGAGAACTGAACAATATGTGTGAACATTCCTCTTCCCCTTCTGAGGCGAGAAGATGGGAAGCCTGTTTGTAGGTAGTTGTCGAGCTTTCTTCTAAAGTAGTTCAGCTCGTACATTGCAAATCACAGCAAACAGTGTGTACAGTGTGGCGTTTTTCTGATCTTTGTTTTACTCTAATGGTCTGGCACTGCTGTTAACTTTAAGTTTTGCATTAAAATGGGTTTAAAATCCATTATTTAAAAACAAAAACAAAAAACCCCAACAAAACAACCCTCAAGCGCCCACATTTATTCTAGATCTTAGAAATTATAATCAAATATGACTTGTTCCCTCAGGGTGATTGAGTGATACACAAAGTCAGTCTGTTTTAAAGCCTCTGGTTATTGTCAGAACATGCCTTCTTGCATGCTGTGATCAGCACCTGGGGAATGTACTGCGATGGAACTAAACTCCTGGTGTCAGAAGAATTTCCTGGGGGGGGAGGCCTGAATGCGGGACTAATGTACATTTATATTTCTGACACTTGCAGTTCAGGGAATTTGTGAGTTTCTTTTTTATTTCGGAATCCTTGGTGATATTTTTATTCCCTGGACTTGCATGTGAACTTCAGACATCCACAGTGTACTGGGACAAGGAGTTATGCAGTTCAGTTTCCTTTTGCATGAATAGCTACACCCTGATGTTAATTTTGAACCTTAACACTTATATTGGAAGAGTTAATGAGTAAATAATATGTACCTACCCTCTCACTGCCATTTGTGACATCCGCTGTATTTTTTCTATCTCCCTTTCCCTTGTTATCTCTCTTCTTGGGATCTTCACACTTACATGGTCATGGTTCCTGTAAAACACAGGATGTTTAGACTTCACAAATACCAGTTTCATTTAGCTGATAACTATGTTTAAGTACACCATGGGGAATTTGACTGCTGTGCAGACAAAATTGCATCTTCTTTCTTCATAGGTTATTATACTGCTAATACTTTAATAACACTATGTTTATTAAGATGATAATGTTATGGTATTTTTTTTTTATGGAGAGAAGTATTGGAGAACATAACACAATGGTTGACATCAATGGTCAGATTTTGCACTTAAAAATAAGGTAGCTAAAACAAGGAGTATAACTGTTACTTCACTGTTAAGGATTATAACTATCACTTCACTATATCCTTAAAAACAATGCTACGACAACCTAATGCAAAATGAATCAAGGAGTTTTCATGTATGCTTTTGACAGCTGATTACATCTTAAGTGTTCATTTAAGGCGCTTGCTGGGTATACTTCAAAGCTTCCCGTGGTTTTGCTGAACTGTATCAAACCTTTGGTGCTTGTTATTGTATAATTTGTTCCGGCCAGCTACTGCCCTTACATACTTCTCCCTTTGCTGGTTGCCCCTTTAAAGGATTTCTTCCTGTTAAATTTCTTGCTTAAAAAAGTACGAAACCAAGTTAAAATGGCTTCCGTACCCCACATGGGAATTTACTTTCACTTCTCTTTGAACTCTCTTGTTTACAGAATTGTTTGGCCTCTTGAGCTTCTCTATTTACTGGCTCTTCCGAGGCTGCTTAAATGCTTACCATTTGTAAGCTTAATCAAGAAGAGCCACACAGTTAAACTGAGGACTGGCTACTAATTGGGAAAACCATTGAGCAGAAGAGAAGGCAGTCGCTGGGGCAATTAGTTGTGGGAACGTGTTTGTGCTATTTACCCAAACACCATCAGAGTTATTCCTGGCTGATAACATTTCTGTACGTTTTGTGGGCTGCATTTTCTAGATGCATTAGTAAGTATGAGTGGTGATAAAGCAAACACCCGCACCCCTATTTATACATTTCCATAGTGTGTGTATATGCTTAAAAGTAATGTTGGGGCTGGGTGGGCTACTGATTTAAAGAGCAATATATGTGTGTATGAAGGGATGTGTGAGCATGGGGAAGAAAAAGTGGTCAGGCTTCTGTTAGTTTTCTAACTAATGAATGAATCCAAGCAAGAAGGTCTGAGAGGTGATCCATGTATACGTGACAATAATTGTATCTAATGCTCCATTTTTTGTCATTTGTACACTTCAACCATAACAGCTGACTTTATGAAGTAGTTTGTTGTCTGTATTAAAGGTTTGATATTTAGGGATTTTGGTTTTGTTATTTGTTCGCGTTTTTTTCCGGCTGGCCCTTGCAGTTTTAATTCGGTGACCAGAGAGGTCCTTAATGTCCGCAGCTGGGACAGTAGGTATCTCCCTTTAAATTGTAGGAGACGCAAACTTTTCAAACTATGGTAATGTGAAGAAAGAAAAGTTGCTATAGCAACTCTCTAAGAAAAGTGTGTATGTTCACAAGCGTTTTAGTCAAAAGAAAACATTTGAAACCTTGCTTATCCAAAGGATTAGGCAATTGTTGTACCGACTGATTTGGATGCTGGTTGTTAGGAAATTTTGAAAAGATTTAAAAGGTGAAATATCCAGAGTTGGTTTTACTTGACTTTTCCCTAGTCTTAGGAGTGGATTGACCTGGACTGTCAGGTCAGCTAGTGAATAGCATTTGTGTAGTAAGGTAAGGTTTTCACATAGCGTATGAAGTACATTTGGATTGATAACTTCTTCCTGTGATTGGAAGCTTATGGGGGGGGGAATTACTGTTTGGACCAATGTAATACGTTTGAAACGTGTTTTCTTTCACAGCCTGTCAGTATCACAATGCCAACGTCTATTGATGGGCTCAGATTTAAGAATGGACAGGGTGTCAAACTCTGTTGTGTTTGGCAGGGCTTAGGTGCCATTAGCCAGAGGTTTGGAACTGCTGGGAGGAGCCACTTTTCCCAAATGAGATGTTGGGGGTTTGTTTTGGGAGGGGGGAGGGGTGTTGTTTGTTTTCTAAAAGTAGCATGCAGGGAGGACCTCCTGGAGGACAATTGGCACCTTTAATTAAGTGCTGTGCCTGAGAGAGAATGGGAGAGCAGAAGGAAGAGACCGGGATTCAGGAACTGGAGAAAATCCTGTCTGGAAAGCAAGCTGTTTGCAAGATGGGAACAGTATTCTTCACACTTAGCCCAGAGTCTTTCCAAGTGAAGAAACAGAAGCAATATGTGCATATTTGCTCTGCCAGCTGCTGCAGAGTAATTACATTGCAAACTTCAGCAAAGCTGTAGATAACTAACTAACTATTCATATAGAAAAAGACGATGTATATAATGTAATAATAATCACGTAGTGTTCTAAAGGGACAGTGGCAGTTCTGGGAGCTAGGGCAGCAGCCTTGGTGGTGGTTCAGGTTTATGAAAGGCTGCAGTTGCCCCGAAGTACAACCTGGAGCTCATACTTGACTGCCTGCTATTGTAGGGCTGCTCAGATTTAGACTAGAAGTGGGGCACTGTCTGGATTAACAAACCTGCTGGCAGCTTCTGAGGAGACGGTGTGGAGAATAGCAAGTGTGGAGAACAGCAATCCGAGTACAGCAAATACAATATATTTGCAAATGTCAGTTTTACTGTTTGCGCACTGGTGCAGCGTGTTGTGTGTTGTCAGAGAACTGACTGCATGCATAGCGTTACAGCTACTCAGATTTTGTATCTCTTGCTCAATGCAAAACTGATATATTATGCATTCTGTTTCAGTGACAAATTTATTATCAGTTTTATGGTTTTCAGAAGAATACTAAGGAATTCATCTTAAATCACCACTTCAGAATTTCAGTCTTAAGTGTATGGAAACAAGTTCTGTAGCCCCACACCATCAGTAAATGTGCATTTGTGACTATATAATAATGAGCTTCAAATATTTTTCTTGATTCTGACATTGAACATTAAAGTACTGCCGTTTTTATAGTATGTAATTTCACTCTCAGGAGATGTATGCAGAGCAAATGCTGGCACACAAACTGCTGATGAAAAGCTTTTTAATGCTTGGCATTTTCTAGAAGCCTAATTTAAGTGGCCATTGTCCTGCTTGTTCAAGCAAGGGGAAGGGATAGTAATCATATTCAAGATAAAATAAATAACTCTTAATTAAAGGCTAAATTATAACAAGACTGAGGACGTTTGAAAAAAACCCAGCTCTGACCAATAAACAGCTAAGAGTAAGCCACATCCTTTCTGCAATAACTCATAATCTTGTCTTTCTTTTTTTTTTCCCCTAACCAGTTACCGGTTGGGCCAAGGCAACTGATGTAAACTTATCCAACACCTTAAATGGTTTGAGCTTCATGGGAATTCTGGATGCAAGAGTTGGCAGCAGTATCCAGGGCCTTCAAAACTTGAACTCTGAGACCCCAGCATCTCTGTCATTGCCTGACTATGGACCTGGCCAGATGTCCAGTGCTTTAGAAGATTGTCATAGCCTTAAATCAGTGGATTCTGGTATTCCAACTCTAGAAATAGGTAATCCAGAGCCTGTTCACTGCAGCGTGTTACACGTGAAGAGAAAGCAGTCAGAACCTGAAATTGTGCCTGACAGGGCTTTTCAGAGCGCCTGCACGCTGCCGTCTTACGTGCCTCCACATTCCCTGACTTCTGAACAAGACCACGCTGTGCGAAAATCCTCTACTTTCCCAAGAACTGGCTATGACACTGTCAAACTTTATAGTCCAACTTCAAAAACTCTGAATCGAAGTGATGATATCTCTGTCTGTAGTGTTTCTAGTCTTAGCACAGAACTGTCAACAACTTTATCAGTTAGCAATGAAGACATTTTGGACTTTGTGGTCACAAGCAGTTCAAGTGCAATTGTGAATCTCGAGACTGATGAGGTGCACTTCTCAGATGTTACCCTGAATTCCACTAAAGAGACCAATGATCAGAGCCAGCAGGAGTGTTGTCAGGAAACAGATGTGGACAGTAAACGAAAAATATTGGGACCTTTTACGAACTTCTTTGCCAGGTAACATTTCCATAAATTACATCTGTATTTTAACAGTGAGATTATGTAACATCATAAGAGAAGGTTTTTTTTGTGATTGCTATTTTAATTTAGATTGATATTAACAATGTTTTTCTTTTCCAAGTACTTAGGCAAATATGTCTGAAGATTAAGGCTCTGAATCCCACTCCATCTTACCTTCATGTTATATGGATGCATCTCGAATCTTCTTAAAAGGTTCCTTTTCCGTTACAGTAAAAGAAGTTCCAAACAAGTTTTTTTTCCCTCTGAACAAGGGTTTTCTTCCTATCTTCTCCAGTTTGTGATTTTGGCCAAGGTCCTTAATCTCCTGTTACATAAATGGGTAAACATAGTGAGGATCCATACCTCTAGTGAAGAGCATTGACAACTAAGGATTCTGAAGTGGCCTAGTTGTAATGGAGTATTTTATTATCAGTGTGTGTGCATGAAGCTTAAAATGCAAATACTTGCCAAACACTTGTGTGACTGCTATGACTTTTCCACATTTCAGTTATAGTTTTGTTAAAATGTTTTTTGCTTAATTTTTGTAAGGAAAGAGAACATTTGACATTCTGTCACTCTGTTGTTGAAATGAAAGCATTGGCCATTCAGAGCATTTAACATGACTTCTCCTTAAGGTGGCCCTTGTGTGAATGATAAGGTGTGATAAATGCAGATACCCAGAGAACCCAGTGGTGAATCATGAATAGGGCTAGTCTACTTTTTGGGGGTTGGGTTGATTGTTTTTTTTTTTATTTATTTAAGGCCTTCATAATGTCTTTTATTTTCAGGATGTAATTTCTGAAGTATGATACATTTTGAAGAAATGGTTGTACAAGTAAACTTCAGACACCAAGCAGAGTTGGCTCTAACTTGTTTTGAACATGTGATTGCTTCAGCTAATCTCTTTTTCCTCATGTAGTTTTTTTGGTTTTGCATGAGATAAATAGACTGATAAAATACTTAGAGAATTGGCAGTCATTCTTTGAAAAGCTGCCATACTTGCAAAGCTTAAGAGAAGCAGGTGGTTCTAAACCAGCTGAAGCCTTCATTGATTTTTATTCTTAGGTTAAAGTTATGAGTACTGTGCAGCAGAACTTTAGTCATCAGTCATGTTTGAGGTGCTGAAGCTTTTGTGGACCTCTGTTTGTTGCCATGGAACCAGACTTAATTTTGAAACAGGAGGCTTCTCAGTGCTTCAAAGCATGAACTTTTGTTACCCGTTCTGGTAGCACAACTGCTAACTCAAACAAAGGCTGTCCTTGAGCCTGGAGGGAGCACGGTGGAACGGATGCATTTAGACCCTGCTCAAAGAAGGATGTTAACCACTTCTTAACTTTTCTCATGCAACAAGATAAAGCCATCTGTCCAGATTCTGTTCTGCTGTAGTCTGTAGTGGTTTTGCCAGTGTTAAAGAAACAGTTGTGTTCCCTAGACTGAGCTTTTTAACCTGCATCTTTTCTTTTTGAGTACATTGAATTCCAGGGAACATGGGTTGTCCTTGCTACCTTATAAAGGGAGAACAGGTAGTCTTGGTCACCACATGATGTCATCATGAGAATATGAGCATTAAGTTTAAACTAGGTGATTGCTTTGAAGTTCCAGGTGCTCTGTCTGTAACCTGGCCCATCATAATAACCTTCCCTTTAACATCCACTTTCTGCTCTGTTTAGGAAACAAGAGTTTTTGTTTGTACATGCACACCAGCCCTCATATTTTATGTATCCTTTCTCTTATGTCATGTGTCCTAGTGGCAAGTTTCATAAATACTGAACAAGCAGGGAGCTTCTGAGGGTTCTTATGTGCCAAAGGGAATAGTACCTATACTTACACTGTCAATGTAGCATGAGGGTAGATTTAGATAAGAAATTGGGAAGAACTTCTTCACTGTGATTCTATGATTCTTTTATCATTCTGTGAGGGCAGTGAAACACTGGTGCAGGTTGCCCAGGGAAGTTGTGCATGTTCCATCACTGGATGTGTTCAAGACCCCGTTGGATGGGACTTGGAGCAACCTGGTCTAGAGGGAGGTGTCCCTGCCCATGGCAGAGGATTGGAACTAGATCATCTTGTAATGTCCCTTCCAACCCAAACCATTATGTGATTTCTCTGAACATTAAGGACCAAAGCATGCTGTTGCTGGTTTTATTGATAATTGTAATCAGTCCATGAGGTTGTAATTGTTTAATGATTCCATAAAGTCCCTGTTCCCTAGAGTTCCTGTGGGCTCCTTGGATTTCCGGGGTTTAAACAAGTACTTCAGCACTTGTAAAGTAAATGAACACTACAGTGAATGAACTTGGCCCCTGCAGTGTTTTGTTTGAAAGTAACTGACTTGGGGGTCTTCCTACCTGGCTTGTGCTGTGTACCAGGGTTTGTGTACCTACCTCAGTGATAGCTGAGGAGGAGGCATTTGGAATATGATCTTTGAAGTACAGCTTGCTGAGAGAGGAGTTTCTTAAAGCAGTTTGTACGGAGTGCTGTGGTGTTAGGTAGAAACAAAGTCTGAGAGGAGCATGCTCCTAGAGCTTCACTCTGTGCTGCAAGGAGTTTCATTTGAGATTCACAGTCTTGCAGGCTGAGTGCATAAACCTTCCCTTTTGAAAACAAAGGGCAAACTATGGCAGGAAGAAGTCAGATTGGCTTGGCTTTGGCACATTTGTGTACAGCATGGAAGAACAAGCACTTGAGTGTTTTGTACACAGCCTTTCTACCTTCCTGCAGCCTGATGGTCATGAGGTAAGGCCGCAGTGCAGAGGCTCTCGGCGTTAATCTGCAGATTTAGCTCTTTGAGGGTTCCTCTGAGTAATGGAATACGAGTTTGAACCACTGAGAGTGAGGATGAATCAGCTTGGGTTTTGCTCAAGTTGTTGACATTTGGTAAAAGGAGAAACCTTGTTTCTTGAAACAGCAGCTCTGTGTGTATTGAACTGCATCTGTCATCTGAGAATGTGTTGGTTTCTCTGAACCTGTCAAGACTGAGTTTGCTCTGGATATGTCAGTTAAAATTTGTGACTGCTTGTAGAGGTAATACTGACAAAAATTAGATGCCTTCAGTGCTTGGTCACATGCACCTAAGCTGCTTACGTATCATTTAAGGGTAAAACTTCTATAGGATCAAGAAAATGCTCAGAGAAGCACTTGTTTTGGAATGTGTAATTTATTTCTTAGCATTCTGTAGATTTATTTCAGCTTGCACGACTATACACTTGTGTGTACATGCGCTGTGAATGAGCTTGTGTTGTCCCTATCAGCTGTCTGTGGCAGTGTGTTTGGTGCATTATGGAGAGTTGATGCTGGCCTCGGGCTGCAGATAGAAGCTGAATTGTAGAGGAGGTGGAGGAAAGGAGGACCCTGTTTGCTCATTGCCTGTCAATCCCGGCACCTTCAAAGGCACATGGGGGCGGAGTGCTCTTGCCCTGCCTTCTTGAACTAAGTGAAGAAAGTTTCCTGGACTACTGCTGTGGCTCATTTGCTGTCTCTGGCAGTCTGAGACTCCGAAAGGTCTGGTTGTTTCCGCAGGCTGTGACAGGCCTCGTTGGGTGTGGCAGGAAGATCCCGGGTGAGAAAAAGAGGGTGCTTTCCTGATTATTTACAGATAGCTCTCCTCTTGAAAGAGCTTAATGCATCACAGGTACAGTGTTAGGTGGAGTACTAGTGCTCTCTTTAGGCTTCAGGTTAGCACATGAAAATGGATTATTGTTTCTGAAAGCTACTGTAATGCTGACTGCTGCCAAAGAAACTTGACGTTTGTTTTCAAGTGTCATGCATTATTTTATCAGCTCTAAAAGCTCTAAAGGTCTTTCACATAAAGCATGAGTTTGAATTAATTTCCTTCTTTGGGATATATGCAGGAACTTGGTTTGAGAAATGGTGTGAGCAAATAATTATCTTGGAAACTACAGAGTTGGTGGCTTGTCTGTCCCTTTGCCCTAGTGACCCAGAGTAGCGTAGGCTAATGCGTTTTACCTTTGGACTTCGCTTCTCTGCTGTACTGCTGAAACACAGGCTTTGAAAATGTTCCAGTTTTAAACAGCTTTGCTGAATCAGTATTGTTGTATTCTTACTGTAGGAGTTGTATTTCTCACTTAATGTTTTAATTTACTGTTTTGGAGACTTTTTATAGTTACATGCAGAATGGCCATAAAAAGGACCAGGGCTCTGTTCAGCTCAATAATAAGCCATGCGGTGCCCTTGCTTTTTAATGGACTACAAGAGTCCCAAGGCTTTACTTAGTCACTGCTGTGGATATTGTCCGTTTTCCCAGGAATCCAGATCCTCTTTCTTTTCAGGCTACTCCTAGAAGTTTCTGATTCAAGTGTTCTAAGTGGAATGATCTCAGGAAACATCTACACAGAATAGGGACTACACATGAAGTAAAGGGCTTTAAGAAGAATGTTACATTTCACTGTTTCAGAAGAATTTCTGTATTTCTAAGAGAAAGCTTCAGAAGCAGGATTAGCATCCTACGCTATACATAGAAGCACAAACCTAGTCCAGACTGTGGTCCTACTTGTAGTCTGGTAAGAGAAAGGGCTTGAGTTGCAGAAGAATAGCTGCTGGTTTCAGTGGTAAGTCTGAAATTACATAAATTTGTTGTTTGCGACATATGCACACATTCATGGTTTGAGATGAC
Source organism: Chloroceryle aenea (assembly GCA_013399075.1). Classification (NCBI taxonomy): domain Eukaryota; kingdom Metazoa; phylum Chordata; class Aves; order Coraciiformes; family Cerylidae; genus Chloroceryle; species Chloroceryle aenea. The sequence goes on along the minus strand of VWZY01005542.1, from coordinate 517,238 downwards.
TGGTCATAGATAATTCAGAGTTCTGAATTTATGCTAATGATGGACCTAATTCCTAGATAAGTTGCCTTTGTTAATGAATAGGAAGGACCCTTTCATAATGCTGTTTGTTGCTTTTAATGAGAGGACAGCTTACTGTACTTCTCTGATTTGGGTGTTAAAAGGAAGATAGAATAGCGAGGAGTATTATAGTGTTGATTTCCCACTTTCATCTCTTCAGAAAGTGAACTCACTGATCACAGAAGGGAAGGAAATAATTATGATTGAGTAATTTGAGATATTAAACTTTATATCTGATGTTGTCTCCTTCTGTGGATGTTTTATGTCAAATGAAGCCTATTAGAGTATAGCCTGCTCAGGAGGAGAGAGGCTGGTAACAGCACTGAAATGTGTATGAGGAGGGACAGAGAGAGATGGATGTGCTGTGGGGGAGGACACACTGCTTTTAACCACAAATGAACAAAAACTAGCTGAGCTGGAGTTGTCCAGAAGCTGGGAGGAGGAACTTCAAAAACCCAGCCTCTGTCAGAGGGAACCAGCACGGACACACAGCACAGGCTGCTGCACTGCCCTGTGGCTGGGATGGGCTCCCCAGTGCTGCCGTTGCCTGACCCCTGCAGGATTCACCCTCCTATTGGAGGGAAAAGAGGAAACTTGATGGCAGTTTCGTCCTTCCTTGCTACTTCATGCGGGTGCATTTTGAGCTAATGGTTGTCAGTAACAGGCATCTAAAATGGTTGGGGAGAGATGAAAGCAAACAAGCTTATGTTTCAGTGATGTGGGAAGCAGCATAGACACTGAGGGTCTGTATTAACAGGTGATGCTAGAAGGAGTATTTCATCATCCTGTGAGGTATTCAGATACATTCATCTAATGAGTGCTTCAGTCTTCACAATATGATTTTGGGTGCTACTTACTTGAAAGCTGCTTTCTGTCTACTTGAAACAGAAGAGTAGTGGTCCTCCCCTTACCTGTGCTTACTATCACATTGCTGAGTAAAACAAAAGAAAAGTTGCAGATTTTTTTCTGAAAGAAGCATTCTTCCTTGAAACAAATGCTCCACAGGTGCAAAGCTGCAGCTCTACAAAGATAACACCCTACTCTTTTGACAGAGGTTGAAAATTATTGAAAATTGTGTGATGCAATTTGCCGAATTCCCATCCTCTAATTCAGGTTTTGAACTTTGTCATGTGGCCTGTTCTCCACTAGGGGTTGAACTAAAACTATCCATGGTAATTTTCTGTTTCCCCTTTATGCATGGAATCATGTAACTTTAGTTTAAAATTACTGTTCTGTTACTTTTAACTTAAATTCTGCACTAAATCTTATTTGAGATATGGCTCTTCAGAATAAGGAGAAGCTATTTTTGCAGGTAAAATCTGCCTTATTTAGGGTTCTGTTTGTGCAAAGCTGTTTCAGTTACTCAACAGTAAAACTAAGAGGCTTGTAGAACTTACTTGTTCATTATGGAAGTTAAATGAAAATGTACCGAGCAGTCCTTGTGGTCAGGTACTCAAAATACAGTCAGATGTGCGTGTATCTTTTCTAGCAGCTGGTGGGAAGCATTGCACAAGTGTCACACTGGCTAGTGAACAGGATTTGTAGCGTAGATGGGTGTTGTGTGTTGCTTGCAGCATTCAGCTATAATACTGTCGTGCGTGTGTGTCCCGTTCCTCCTCCATCTCCTGCGTGAGGCTGCCTTTTGGAAAGCTTGGGGTTGCTCAGTCCTCCACGTTCTATCCACATGCTTGTTTTTGAATAGAAAAAGAGTTGCATACAGTTTGATGTACACAAGACTTGAGGAGCTAATTCAGATGAATGAAATTAAGGTCTGTTTTCATTCTGATTCATTGCCTATATGAAGATCTAGTGAATTTGTGGGTTAGATGGTCTTTGTATCTTTAGTTAATTTGCAAGAACTTTCCTGACATTCCCCTTTGTTAAAAGAACCCGTGGGAAGACATGGACGGGCAGGAGGGAAGGGGGCAGAAGATCAGCATGATCACTGCCATGTGACACTATATCTATCTCTCTAATCAAAATACCATGTAATGTTCAACTGACTTTGTTCACTGCCTTCTTTATAAGCAGTATCAACTATTATAAGTTATTGCAAGGACAGAAATGATTAAAAAAAAAAATTACACTGAGATGAGGGTTACTCTCTAAGAAAAAATAAAAAAAGATGGAGAACACTGTAGTCTTGATGCATAGTGTATCAGACCATGTTTTTTTTCACAGAAATCTAAAGAGAGATTTCCAAGTTACCCTATTGCAAGCTCTGAGGTAGCCTGTACTGTTAACTTACTTTGTGTTACTCCCTCAACTCTCCCTCAACTGGGGAAATCTTTTTTTTCAGATTTACAGGTATCTGTTACACTGTAAGGTATTATTACTCTTAGTTCTTACTAAGCATACTGGTATGTCAGTGGTTGGAAAACTTTCTATATAAAATGTGATAGGGATGTATAAAACGTGGTTTGTCATTAGTTACCAGTTTCATAGGTAGATCAATTTCTAGGCTGTCTGGCTCTACTTTTGTTAGATGTGTTTATCCATGAACCAAGCAGTGTTCTTCTTTTACCCTGACCTTTGCCTACCTCTCGGAGATAAAATTCTGCAAATCCTGCCTTTGTATGTGATTTCAGAATCTTATTCAGAGCATAATGTTTGATTTTTTTGAAGGCTCTTCACCATAGCCAAAATACTTGGACTTTTTTTAAGGATGCTCTATTCTCTTGGTCTGATTTTTGTCAGGTTTTTCTTTTCTGTTTGTTTGGTTTTGATTTATTTTTTGTTTTTGTTTTATAAAAGTGTGATCTGAGGTTGGGAGGGGGGGAATGGAAGAACTGACAATCACTTGCTGCATGAATTATTTCTAGAAACCAATGTTACCGGGTTTTGGGTACCAGCTGTTGACTATTACCTGTGGAGAATGTAGATTTAGGGCTTTTTGGAAGACTTTTGTAGGTTTTCTGATAAGAATTTCTTCTCAAGTTTATCAGTTCTCATGCTCATCGTGTGTCAGAGTCTTGTTCCTCCACTAACAAAGGTAACCAAAATCCCTGTGATAAAATATATTGCTGATCTTTCAGGGTTTATTTCTTGTGCCTCTGGAAATTGTTTAAGTGAACAGAGTGAATATTTGGAACATCTAGAGATGAGAATCTTTCTTCTGTTTATTGAGGGTAAGTTGTGAAGGTTGTGGTTAGTGCAGAATAGAAAAGGTCATTGAAGGATGAGAAAACAATGTTGGTATGCATGAGAATGTTCCCTAGGTAGTGTTATTGAAATTGTACTATGCCAGTTAAGGTGGCTGGACACTTGCTCACAATGCAGCAAATATTAAATAAAATTGATCTTTTTTTTCCTTAATAGGTGCCGTGTGTTGCTTAAAATGTTGTGTTTCAGTGTAGGTTTCTGATTGCCTTGTGGAATAATGTGTGTGGAGACATCTCTCTTACACTCGACATGGGTTTACTTAGTTCTGCTTACTGTAAAACTCTTTCAGTAGAGCCTGCTACGTGCTCCAGTGTGACTGCCTTTGCAAAGGCTGAGGAGCTCAACACCTCAGTGCTCTCTCCTCACATAGTTTAGAATTACAAAGACATTTCAGGATCTTCCTTCAGAAGCAGATGAAATGAACTTTGACTTGTTTCTGTTTCTTTCCTGCTTCTTAAGAATACTTGTGAGTCTGATACTAACTTGAAACTATTTTTCAAGATAATTTTGTTCTACAAAATCTGAACCGTCTGAACATTCTTCACTATCCTTATATTTCATTTGCTTTGCTCATGAGACTGGTAAGTCCTTCCAGTTGTTAATTTGCATGACAGTTCCAATTGCTTTGTCTTTGAAAAAACCTTCTTTATTGAAAGACTAATTAAAATTTGGATGTGAGCATGCATCTTGAAAGCAGGAAATGTTCTATGTAGTTTTAACACTTGTAACAAAAATTTACTTGCAGTTGCAAACTAGTTTTGGGTAACTGCAGTTAAATTGCATCAGTCTGTGCATGAGTTGGGTCAGTTTGTAGTTAATTCATGCATGTTTCTTTATAGCAGCTGGCTTTTTAAGAGCAAGGAAGCTATTTATTTGCAAATACAATCTCAATGTTGGGTCAGAGTTAAAGTAGTCTGCCGCAGAGCAGTATGAGTCATCTCACTTTTACTGTACTCAGAACTGTCATTCCATGCTGCATGCCTCTAGTTCTTGTACTGTAGAACTTCATCTAAGGAACCATGCCAGAATAGTAACAGCAAAGTAGTTAATCATAATTTTCAGATATTCTGAAATACTCCAAATACTCGAGTAATGAAAACTCCTAAGCTCCTGTACCCTTTTATTTCAGACGACTGGTATGTCTTGGGAGTTCTGGGGGGAAGAAATACCGTCCATTGCCTGAAAGTCCAGATGTAGGGTAGGTGCACGTGCACCAAGGGGTGTAATGGGTGCACGCCTCACTCGACTCCACTCTCTGACGCCTGCTGTGTCGGAGCCCTTCTGTTTTTCCTGTTGTTCGAGTAATATGAGCTGGAGAAATAGTTCCTTGACTCCAGTGGTACCGAGCTTCAGAGGTACCTCGAAGGGCACAGTACTTGCCTGGCTAGAGAAGACTTTGAAGCTTATAGGAAGGAGGTTTACAGCTGACTGGAAGATCTGGAGTAATTTGGCAACAGAAACCATGTCAGCACTGTCTCCACTTGTTTTAGTGGATAGGTTTGTGTCCTGAACTGGGGGGAGTGGTGGGAAGGGATGACATTTTCAGAAGTGACTTTGTGCAAGTGGCTAACCTTGCTTTGGACAAACTGCATCTGAAATGTAGAAGTGAATACTTGAGTGCTTGTGGAGCAGAGCTATGAACTCGTCAGTGCAGCACTGGTTGCTGGAAGTTGTGTTATGGATTTCCTGTCTTTTCTAAAAAGAGAATTGTACCGAACTAGAAACACTTCCTGCTTCAGTGGTGATGCAGGGCTTTCTTTTTAAAAGCATAAGCTTGAAAACAAATCTGTAAATGCATGCTATATGGATAGGTTAGGCTTGATTACTTGTTACTGATTTGGTTCTAATTTTTTTTTTTTTTAATTTAATTGAGGCTTCAGCCTGACCATGACAGCACACAAGGCTACATAAACTCTGGTGATTTATGAATGTGCAGAGTGTATATATGGCAACTATTCAGTAAGTTTATCTTAGCAGTGCCTATAAAACCAAACTGACGTGGTTCTTAAGTTTTATTAAAAAAACCCCAAAACGTTTCCTGACACTGCTGAGTTTACCTGATGGTATTAACTTCTTCTCTTCCCCACAAAAAAGGCAGCTGGGCAGATGACTATGCAGCAATGCTGCAGTATGTGTATGTTCAAGTACAAGACTGTGCAGTCACTCTCCTGTGTCACAAGATGTTATTTGCATTTATGTAAACATTGACTCTGGAGTTAGAATTAAATTCTCTTCAGGCAGGTTATTCCTCTCCACAGCTCAATTAAATAACAAGATTAAACAGCTATTCAGTGCCAAATGCTGGTTTTAGGAGATTGTTCAAAAGTAATTTTCCATTTGAAATGTGATCTCAGTTTATCTTCTGTGCTTGAATTTCCTAAAATAACTAGCTATGGACACTTAGTGTAAAATAGTTAAAACGTTCAATAGGAATGCAAATGTACCTCATGACACTTTAATGACTCCACAGTAATGATACTGCAGACATGATGTATCATGTCAGATATTCCTGTTAATGTCCCTGATGTAAATCAGCAGGATGTGCTCTAATGGTTGTGAATAGGACAGTGAGACTGAGATAATGATCAGCATGTGATCTCTCTTTTCCAGGCTTGTTGATCCTTTTTACATTCAAGATCTCTATCTTTTTTTTGCATCTTAAACCACTTAATTAAACTCTGAGATTTTGAACCTGAGGATTTCTGAGCACAGCTTTGGAGTGAAGATCTGTTTGTTTCTGTGGTTTTGTGGGTTTTTTTTTTTTTGGTTGGTTGGTTTGTTGTTTTTTGTTTTTTTTTCAAATTGAGAAGTTTTGCTGCTTGTTAACCTGTCTTTTCCAAGGTCTCCTTAAGTTACCTTTAGAGTGGAATATTTTTTGTGAATTATATTTGTTCAGAAGTGAGGCTACTTAGTACTTCTTTCAAAATCCTAGGGTGCTGTGTAAGCATGAGATGAAAGAAATCCCTTTTTGTGCTGTGGCAGCAGAAAAATGAAGGCTTTTGCTATGAATTATTTGCATATGTATATGGCAGAAACCATTACTTCCTTCTAAGGGAGTTGTATATTTTAAGGGTCTACTTTTAGTCCAGAAATCTCAAGTAGTGGCTTTATAAGGACCCTGTGGTGTTGTCCTGATTTATTGCTAAGCTCTGCAGAAATTGGAGCAGAGAACATTCTGTAGTATTTTTGTTTTCCTTAAGTTTTCTAAAATTAGGTGCGAGGGGAGCAGAATTTCTTCTGCTTCTTCCATGCCAGCCTAACTGTTGTGTGGTTTGCCTTTGGCTTGTTCCAGCCTGGGGCAGATCAGGGTTTAACAATGCTGTGTTCTCAGTCAGAGCAGAAACAGGTTGTAGCTTGTGGTTCTACACCTGATTGTGCAAATTTGTGGCTTCTGATAAGGTTATGCCTCTTGGCAGTTTTGAGACTTTTTCGAATGTGTGAAAAGTGGACAGCAGCAAAACACCAGGACTTAGGCACAGACCAAGAGTAGGGAAAAAAAAGGAAAAAGAGTAAGTTGTTCTCTACAGAATGGGAGTTGTATATTGACCATGCCTGGTGCTTTCAGTTCAATATACATATTTTACAAGTTTAAAAAAAAAAAGAAAAAGATGGAAATTTCTGATACAGTTTAAAGAGAGGAAGAGATGCCCATTGATAGTAGAAGTCATGTGGACAGAGAAGAATGAGCTGAGCAAGTGCTGTGCCATCTGCTAGGTAAGCTGTAGAAGAGATGAGTTCTGTGATGACACTTTCTCTGAGGGGAAGACAGGCCTTTAGGATTGGGGAATTTAATTGAAAGCAAATATGTGAAATTGACTTTTCAGGCTTAGTTCACCTTCTGCAGGCACTTGGAGCAGAGAGATATTATACTTTGTCATTCCAATTCATCTATATTTTGCTGTAGGGCTAAAGTCCTACTGCCACTCTTAAATCCCTCAGAGAAGACTGGGGGGATTGTTGCTTGTATGCACCTGTGGTAGCAACCTCTAATGTGGGGAGATAGGGAGAGAAAACGGCCTGCTGGTCCTTAATTTTCATATTATTGCAGTGCTAATGAACGATGGTGAAAGCTTTTTACTTGCAAAAGGGGATTCGAATTGTACCTCCTTATGGGGCTCTTTCAGGTCTCCCAGATGCTAGAATCTCTTCATTTCTCTGAAGACAGTATGTAGTCTGGAATTTAGTTTGCTTGCAAACTAAAGAAACATGGCAGTGTGTTTCTGCGTTTTCCATGCTGCTGTTCATTAGTGCTCTCCCTAGAGTTGTTTCCCCTACGTCTTTATACTGCCTTTTATTTTGTGTGATATGCAGTATGGGAAAGGTGAAAGGAGTTTGTAGTACAGTTGACTGCTTAGCTTTGACATCACTTCGTTATTGACTTGTGTGATTTCTGTACTTAAACGCTTTGTTCTTATCTTTTAATAAAATAATCTATTCCTGCTTTGGGTTTCAAGGTGACTGTACCCTTGTGATATAGAAGCATGTGATCATTTGTGTAAATATACTCATATTTAAGGATGGTAGTGCACCTTACTAACTGTATAATACATTCCAGTGCATCCTGACAATTGCATCTCAATCGAAATTCTCGTATTAAACATTTCTGCTGTATTCCAAGCAATATTCTCTGTGTATTTATGATATTGCTTATGTAGCTAATCCAAAGTGGCCAGGAAAAACAACTTCTTAATGTCCAAGTTGTTCCTATTGCAGATGTATTCAGCCCTTTTAGAATGTGAAGCTCAATATAGCTTTATTTCCTAAACTGACACACTTAGGAATAAGAAACTATTTGTACTTGGTGGATCAGCCCACGGGGCATTGAGGCTAGTAACTGCAAGGAAAAGCAGTAATGCCAGGCTGGAAGCAGCTATCATATTGAAGGTGCTATAGCCGCCTGCTAATTAAAGTAGCAAAAATGCTTTTGTCTCAGTGGAATTGTTTGCTTTTTTTCTTTTTAAAGAGGGAATGAAAGCCTATAGTCAGGTTCTCAGAAAAACCTACCGCAGGGTGTGTAAATAATTGAGCTAACCTGGGCATATTTGAATATTTGCTGAACTAGACAGCAGGACAAAAGAAAATCCTGTTTGTTTAATAATCTGGTCATGCCGTGGGGGTAGAATATGTGTTGTGCTCTTGGAGGAGCTGTGTGCTACCAGAAGTGTGAATGGTGGTCTGTGCAGTATGTCCAGTCTTGGTAAAACAGTTGTGGTGTGAAGACTTGAGCCTTGCATATCACTTTATGACTACAAACTAGCAACAGCCATAAAAATAATTTAATTTTCAGTGGCTTTCTCTCAAGCTTTTTGACTATTACTACAGTGATTAAACTGGTTAATTTGGAACATTTTTGTTGCATTTCAGAATTAACGTGTTGATAGCAGCTTTTAAGGTTATTAAGAAGGAATAATCTTTTATGAAAGCAGACAAAATACAATAAAAGGCTACTATACCTGCAACGTTTTTGTGGGGTTTTTTTTTGGTAGTAGTATGTTGTAACAAGCAGGGGGAGATGATTATGCAGCAAGAGGTTTAGTGTCTTAGTCTTGCTTTAAAAGAGTGAGGCTGAATGATCTAGGGAGAGGCTGAAAAAGAAGGTCACTTTTAGGAAGCTACACATTTTTTTTTAAATCTACTAAAAATCCTTATTTAACCAAGTCCATTTCCTCATATGGTGATAATACTGCTTTGCATGATGAGCTTCTTGAGGATGAGAAACGGTGCCTGCCAACACAACCACAAGAGGAGTTGAAATGTGACTGGGTTACATAAGGTTAGCAAATTTTCCATCCTTCTGTTTCTTATAAATAATCAACGTTTTTTCTTAATCACTTTTTTTTAGGAATTTTCTTACAAGAAAGCAAGGTGCAAGATTTGAAAAACAAATTGATGTGGGATGGAAGTTGTTTGGGAAAGTACCTCTCAGAGAAAACTCCCAGAAAGATCCAAAGAAAATACAAAAGGTATTTGTTTAATTCTTTCTTAGAATTAGTGGTGAATGTGGAAGTCAGTTAAGTTTATGATGTGGATATATGACTGTAAGCCTGTTCACACAATTTCTTGGACAATATCAAAGAAGAATATTCACTGACATTTTACTTCCATTCTAACAGTGCCATTCAAAAGAATGTGTTCTACATGGTCATTAAGTACTCCATGAAAACACATACCACTTTGTTATAAAGCATTTCATGTGAAGATTCAAATTATATGAATGTGTATTTGTTTTTAGTTTTTTTAGTAATCAAGCTTAGTATGTATTTTGAAAATCTTTTAAAATTCTTTATCTTGTTCTTGCTTTCACTGTTTTGTGGCCTTTGTGCAATAGACCCATCTATAACATGCTGTCTGAAGAAAAATTGTGTTCTGTGGGGCCTTGTCTTATTTATGCTTAAATAGTAATAAAACTATATAAGTTCAAGGTAGAGTGAATGTGGTAGAGTGCCAGAAACTTGTGTTGGAATGCTAGTTTCACCCTTTCCTTGTTTTCTGAATCATGTGCTGTTTAGAGTTGAAATTTTCTCTGTGTGTGTCTTGATGAAAATTTCGTTACTGACTTGAAATGTTGGAACAATACAATGCTGTCCAGTATGAGTGAATGGAATAAAATATTTTTTCCTTTGTACAGTGTAGTTCAAAAGGGAGCGTGTACTGAAATTGTTTATTGATGTGATTCCTTGAATAGCGAAAAACTTTAAAAGCATCAGAAACACCGAAGAATTTAGGTGGTTCCCTGTCTTCACTGCAGCTTAACTTATTTTATCTGTGTCTGTTGCTTATATTTGCCAGTAGTTAGATCTATGATTTGTCAAACTTTAGCAGCAGTTTTTGGGGACAGGCCAGGGGGAAAGAAGGTTACACAAAAAAATCTTTTCAGGCAGTCCTTGGTGTGTCATAAGAGTAAAAAAACAGGGTGAAAACTCCTTTTCTCCTTTTTGCATACTGCTTCTCAAGCTATTGCATTATAACGTTGTTGAAAACAACATTTCTGAGGACTCCTTCTACTACAGACAAACCCAAGTGTATTGCTGATGAATCAAACTATGTGGTCAGTAGCTTATGAGCTGCTCTTCCAGTGAGAAGAAAAGATCCTCTTTCACTCTGTCTCAGCTGATCTGGGATTTTTGGGTTGTGTGTAGACATTTTACATGTTTGAGGCTTTTGTTGTGTTGCATTCTGTTCTCACTCCCTTGTTCAAATCACTGTTGCAAAAGGAAAGTCTGCATGGAGAGAGACTGTGTAGTAAGAACTTCACAACCGGCGCCTATGTGTGAAAAGAGAATATACTGGTTGGAAGGATTGTGCTGCTTAATTTAGGGTCAAGTGCTCTGGAAGTCCAGGTGTGTCATGAGACTTCTTAGCTGGAGCTAGGCTGTTAATTTAAGTGAAGTTTAAGCAGCTTTTTGAAGTCTCTATGATCAACCATTCAGACTTATGTAGAGTTTGTCTTGATACAATTAACAGTTCCAAAGTGTTCACCAGAGATTTTTTTGATGAAACAATTGGTGTAGTAATTGCAATGCTTTGACACTTAGCAGCATATTTTATCGTAGTCATCTGTTCTCTGGTAGGTGGGTAAATAATTTATTAACTTTTTGTGGTTGTTGCTAGTACTGTGAATGTTTTTCCTTCAGATCCAATTCTGTTGTGAGTATTCAGTGTTCCTAGAATATTACAGCTTTGAATGGTTGTATTAAATGTTAGAAAAAAAGTAGCTATTAAAGAATTATGTGGTATGGCATCCAACCATTAGTTAGTTTCTGGCAAGATTGCAAGTCTGAAACAATTATCTCCAATGCCTTTTGGGTAACAATAACTTCTCCTTCCTAATTTATTTGTCTCTTTCCCGAAGTTATTTTTGGCATGCAGACTTTCTGAGACATAAGTAATGCTGTAAATAAGTAATCAAGCTTCACCAGCACCCAAAAGCACATCCTGATTCAGGTTACCCCTCACAGGTTACTTTGACAATAAGGTCACTTGATTTTGAGCTTGGGTGGATTTTTTTTGATATCTTGTTGGTTGGTTGGTTGGTTTTTTTTGTGGTGGGGTTTGGTTTTTTTTTATTTTTTGGTTTGTTTGGGGTGTGTGTGTGTGTGTGTGTGCGTGCTTTGTTTGGTTTTGTTTGTTGTTTCTTAAATTTAATTTTCTTTCCAGAAGTGCTTTGGCCTTCCTTAAAGCTCAGTGTAATGGGAGTTACACTTCCATTATATGAAGTCCACTGTAAACACAAGAAGCCCTGAGAAGCTGATTATTTGGAGATGCCAGTTTGGTGACTGTTTGGAGCTTAAGACATTGTGTCTTGAGGACCAGTGTTTCATGACTTGACTACCACACTGTCTTATGCAAAGGGATGTGGAAAATATTGTGGAATGCTATTTCCACAAACCTGTCAGTATGGGAGGTGTGAGGCCCAGAACAATGATGGCAGCATCATAATTGTTAATTTAATGCTGTCAGCTCTGTACTGAGTGGAGCGTGTGGAGCACACTGTCCCAATGGAAAATGCCCCCGAGGCAGAAGGGCTAACTCAAAGTCCAGGTATTCCTTTAACATAGTGTTGTGTGTAACTAAGTTCCTATACATTTCAAGAAAACAAACTGGAAGGAGAAGAGGGAGAGTTGGTTTTTCAGATATCATGGGAAATCAGCAGGGTTTGAAATGCTGTTGTCTTGTTGATCTCTTGAGCTAACCTAGTGATTTGTAGCAGCAGTCATCTGTCACTCCATACCATGAATTTCTGATTATAGTACACAACTGGGCTTGTGCAGAGAAATAGGTTGACGTTGCTTATGTGACATTGTTTATGTGCTGCTGGCCACAGTTATTGTGGGTATTGCTTCTTTCCCATAGTACAGTTTATGTCTTCTGTATGTGCAGGATTATCTGTCTTCATTCGTAGGATTTGGTGCTCTGACAGACTTATGTCTAATATTTTGTGCTGCTGACATGACAAAAGAACTGTTTGTTGGCATGCCCTTGGAACTACTTTTTCATTGCTCTGCCTCTTGGGTGTTCATCTGAATTTGTACTGAAGAGATAACCAGTGGCCAGTTAAAGGGTTTCATGCCTATTTGCTGGTGGCAGAAAACTGACAGGCTTCTGGGATTCTGTTACTAAAAAGTGCCTCAAGGTTGAGAAAGGGTGGAGGTGTAGACTGGTCTGTCCTTTCCCATTTGACCCACTCCCTCCTGTTCCCACCCCCATTGATTCTGATACTTGAATCAGTGTTTTTTTCATTAAGCAAGAGCCTTGCCTTTCTCTGGCTGCTGAAACTTGTCTTACTGATTCTTTTCACGGGAAAACAAAACAAACTTATTCATACCGTGGAGTCCAGGTTTTCCTTCAGATTGTCTGCTCACAGTGATGTTACTATCTGTGTGATGAAATACTCAGTCCATAGATCATAGGAGTCTCAATGTGCCTAAGTACAGAGACTCTTGAGTAGTGTTTCTATTAGCAAAATCTTAATCTAAGTTGTTTCTGAAAGGCAATTCAGAGGGAAGGTGCCAAGGTGTTTTCCCATCATAAAAAAAAAAAAAAGAAAAAAAAATAATTGAAGTTTCATGTGACTTCTTTGGACTATCAGATTATCCAAGATGCCACAAAATAGCATGACCATAGTAGTAGATATGATTATCAATTTCTGTTTGCATTGGTCCTCAAGTTTTAGATACTTAGGGAAATCCATTTGATTGTATGTGCTTGGTATCAAGCTCTTTGTGCACAGGAGCTAAGCAGTCCTTTCTCAAGTTGGCTTTTTTTTTGCTTCCAAACAGACATGAAAAGAAATCCTTTGTGCCAGGTCACTAATTAGAGCCTTGTGACTATCCCATTAATTTGGCTGTAGACTGCTGTGGGGAATTCATTGGTATGTCCATGGTTCCATCTTCTGATAACCTTTATTACGAGGATGAAAGGTACAGGCACAATATGTAAGAAGAAGCAGATATTCCCACCCCCCTTCCCCAAAATGATTAGGAAGTTTTTTTTAGCCTATAAACCTTTTCTCAAGTCCTCTAAAAGCTTCTGATCTCATTCACTTGTTCAACTACTGTATATACAACATAGCATCATACTGTGTTTTAACAATGTGAGATTCAAAATCACTCCAGCTGTTTGTCTTGCTTTTAATTCTGACAATACACATGAATATTAGTCTTTTGATGAAGAATTGATATTGATGTATGCTAAGGTTGAATTGCTTTGCTTTTGTGCAGTTTTTATGTTTTAAAACTTAAAAGCTGTCAGAACAAGTAATCTTGTCTGAGAAGCTGGAATTCCATTTACAAGGGAAGTTTGCACGATTTGTTCTTTATGTCAAGTATCTTAAGGAATCCTGCTTGAGCAGAACTGGTTATGCCAGTTGCTTTTGTAATTGAAGTGTGAAAATGCACTAAAAGATGATGGTACTTCACTGAGAATAATCATAGAATGAAATTCTCTTTCCAGCAGATTGCAGAGCTGGACTAGGCTTTGCCAGCCAGTGTTTCCTGTGGTAACTCTTTACAAAATTGGCAAGAACAGTAGATGTAAATACTGTGTGTTTTACAACTTTTTTTTTTTTTACTTTTTTTTTAAATCCCGCTGGTTTTGTTAGTGAATGCTTTTGAAAAAGAAATTCCTGTAAAATTCAAGAAAAGGTAACAGTGTTCTCAGCATATCATTTGGTTTTCTCCTCATGTGATTAGCCTTCAGAGAACTTGTTTGCAACTGGCCAGTCAGGATCTTGTGTGTTAAGAGACTGCTGTGTATAGAGAGGAAAGTCAGATTTGAGCTATATCCTAGAGACAGGCTACAGCTCTCTTCCCCAAAGGAGCAGTTTAAATGAAATTACTTTTTTCTATAGTGTAGGCTGCCTCTTCTTTTTTTTCAGTGTGTAATTTTTTTTCCCCTTCCAAATATGCTGTAACCCTGTGAAGACTGTTTACTTTAACTGTATGAATTCCAATAAGAGCTCAGTGGAATGTCTTAGTCTTCTCTGAGTTTCAATACCAGTAAAATTCAGCACATTTAACACTGGAGTTCTCACAATAACAATCTTTACTCATAAGTCCAGGTTTAAACATTTTATGATCTCGTTTGCTGACATTGCGAATCAGAATATTTAGAATTTCTAATGTCAGTTCCTTAATAATTAGAAGTAGCTATGATTTTTAACCTAGGGATTGTCATCTTCCCAAACTTCCAAGGGTTTCTGTTCTGAAAGCCATAGTGTGCTCTCATGGTGTGTGTGTCGGGGGGTGATGGTGGTGGAGATGTTCTTTTGTTTTTCCCCATAAGGAAAATGATTCAAATAAATGATCTGCTGGGGCATTGGAGTGCTGCCATGAAGCCACCAATGATGAAAACAGTCTGCACACCTCAGATGCAGTGGAAAACTGGAGGGGTTTACATGCAGCTGTGGATAACAGGTTGTCTGTGCAAGGCCCTGGGAGCAGGTTGCGGGTGTGCAGCAGGTGGAGTGGCAGCGTAAGCTTGTAGGCAGGCTTTCCAGTACACCTTACTTGTTCTGCTCTTGCCACTACAACAGTCATTTGAGTCAGATTATTCAGCTCTGATGATTGCATTAATACAATGTGGCTCCTATCATGCAAGCTGCCAGCAGTGTGTTCCCACACCCTCATACTGAACTGTCCCATTTTTTCAGTCGTTCCTGTATTTTTTTGTTTTGAGGAGGAGACAGAACTGTCTCACTCTTTTTTTGGTACCAATGATTAAAATTTGCCTGAAAAGTTTCTCTTGCAACAGCTGAATGCATTGTTTGGCTCCGCGGGTGATGCATTTTTTATGGGATGAATAATAAAGTTTATAACAGTATTCCAGGAAAAACCTTTGTAAGTTGATCTGGGTCAGTTATCATTCAGGTCGATCTTCACTTTTTTTTTTTTTTTCCTTCAAGCTGTAATCCTAGTTCATTAATAAAATCACTTCGCTTAAGGTCTGCTTTTTGATTTCAACATGCTAGGTGGAAAAGAGTTGCAGAAAAACAAAACAAAAGAAAACCCATAAACAAACAAAACCAAACACAAAAACCGACAGAGCAGAGTCCACTGTCTGCTGACGTGTGGAAGTTCTCGTGCATCTCCATGCGCAGGACCACTCCAGATGGAGGCTGTGCCGTGTGGCAAGCTGCTGCCATGAGTTCCGCTTCTGCATCGGCACCCCCTTGCTAATGGGTGGCAGCTGTCTAAAAATAGAGAGCTTTGCTAAGCATTTGTGTTAACTGCTTTACCCGTGTTCAGATGGTCCATTCAGGGCCTTCTGAAGAGGAAGTGGTTAGTTCAAGCTGGCTGCTGATTCTTGCAGGAGCTAGATCTATGGTTTTGGGGAGAGCATTGCCTTCTGCTCATAGTGGGTTTGTGTTCTGATCCATCACTGGATAAATCATTGTGACCAATGGCTATAGCTCTGGATGGTGGCTGTTTGCACGTAGAGGTCACTCACCCTTTAAGGCCGCCTAGGCCACAAAATGTCTAGTGCATTTTCTCTGTTCTGCAGTACAAGTCCCAGGGTGTAAATGAGTCACTTCCTGTGTTCTCCTCTTCTCCTTTCCACTTGTCAGCTGTCAAAAGGGCAGGATTTAGATCTTTTCATGGTGTGCTTGAGTTCCTTTCTTTAAGAACAAAGAAACAAAAGCACAGTTGTAGTGCAAGGCGGCATAGTTACTGTAATTAGTCAAAAACTGACCTATGCTTATCCTTGTTGCAGTCTCTAGAAATAAGTAGGAAAATGAGTTACACTTTAATAATTATAACCCCTAAACCTGCACGTTGCTTTAATGCACTGCTATTTCATGCTTTTCCTTATGATCCGATTAAAAATGTTTTTGACTGTAATCGTATATTAAGGGCATCTAATTTTTGTGAAAGCAAATAAAAATGAGTAAAGAAAGGAAACCTGTAATGTCACTGATGCAGTCCTAAAATATCTTTTTTCTCTTCTCCACAAGAACTGTGCTAAGTAGATTATTCATCCATTCCAGCAGGCTGTATTCACCGAGTGTTTTGCCCTTGTCCTGACTTGAAAGTTAACTTCTTTGAACAAAACTACTATCATATCTATAAACAGATAAAAGCGAGCCTGCCAGCTCCCATCCACAGTAAATGAAAAGGTAACTTTATACTATGGCAGATGGATTGTTCCTGTTTATTTTAATAATAAAAGAATGTTACGTGACCCACCTGCGTATCGTAATCTAGCAGCCTACTTGCCGAAGTGCTGCTTTTGATGCTATTGGAACTTCTTCCCTTAAGTTATGAACAAACAAAAGTACAGAATATGATATGAATATCAGGCTAATAGAATGTAATAAGCTTTGCCTATTAGTTCTTACAGATATGACAAAAGGTCTACCTTTTTTTTTGTTTACTTTTGAAGGGTAATGAGAGGGTTTCTTTTCTCTCTTTTTTTTTTTTTTTTTCCCTCCCCAGTTTTAAAGCTTTTATTTTAGTTTTGTCACTCTCTAAAACTCATAAATTGTCTGGATCAAAAGCCCTGGAAGCTGGAGGGATCCTAAATAGGTGTAACAGGTAGTGTTTAAGGATAAGTAACTCCTTTATGGAGTAAAGGTGCTAATTAGATAGTACTATCAGCTCTGTTAGTTACTGCAGTTAAGGTGTCAGCTGGGTCTGTTTCGATGCCAGTGGTACGTTTTGGGGGAAATGCAGTAAGTTTAAAGCCATCCAATGAGGTCATAACGTTTGACTGTCTTAATTGAAGCAGTTACTTTGTAGCCCAGGTTGGTGTTTAGCATGAAGTGGAGTAAAATTCACATGGCACAAAGTTATTTTTAAATGCAAGAAGCCACAAATTCGTGGAAAAATGCTTGACTTTTGAGGATGAAGTACACAGCTCTTCCTACTCCGCAGAATTTCGAGGCCAGGGGAGACAAGTGCTAGAAGACCTGATATATCAGAAGTTTGTTCTTATTTGTTGTTAAAAGAGAATCCAGCACTCAGGTGGCATTTGTGTGTCTGTTAGTGCCCATGGATAGATATCTCAACACCTGCATCTTTTCCACATAGTAACCTTCCACCCTGCATGCTGGTAAGCAGTATGCTCCTGTGGGTATTGCTTTCAGATTTCCCTCCACACCTGGCGTTTTAAATTAAAAATAAAAGCCTGTAGAGGGCTAGCCTGGAAATACCAGCATGTCCTTTTGAATGTTGCATTGCACAAACACTTGGCAAAACATTACTGTGAAGCAAAGCTGGAGATAAATCCTTAAAGGCAGGTGTGTTAACTTCTAAATATTGTGGAACTGCCTCTCCTAGCAGGAGACTAGAACTTGCATTGATAAAATGTAAAATTAAGCAAACTTTGCTAGACCTCACTAAGTTATTTTTGTGTTAAACAGAAGCAAATTCCCAAGAAACCTGACCCAGGGGGTTTCTTTGTCTATCTTTCAGTGTACACATCTCAAACGTCATCTAAAATTAAAGAATGAGGGAGAAGTGAAGGTTTTGAAAGGCTAACTCCTACCATGCTCGCTAACAACAACAAGCAAAGCGGATGTTCTTTAGCTGTGTGAAATGAATGGAGTTACTGTATGTGTGTTACTGGAAACTCTAAGGATCTGGATGTAAGAATTAAAAAAAAAAATAGACTTTTTCCTTAACTGTCTTTCTGAAGAAAGACTGGGAAAATATTTTTTTTTGAAGTTTATGTTCTCATTCTCTTTCCCTCGCTCATTGATCTCATTTTTCATCATGATTTTATTACACAGTTTTTATGCCTGTTAGTAATTTCCACAAAACATTTCTTTTTCCTATTGTGAAGTTGTCTCTTGAGCATGACAAAGTTCAGATGAAGCAGTTTCATGAATATTATAGAAATATTTGTTGCTTTAAGCTAGACTATGAAGGTGTGTTGCCTCCCTTCATATATTCTATTTGTGTGTAGCTTTAAAAAGCTACACTCTCTTCTCAAGAATGAATCTTAAGTTGTAAAGAAGATTATATTCAGGAAAATTTGCATGTTGATGCCATTTTTGTAAAATTAAAACAGAGACTGCTCAAGAGTCCACCAGTCCGAACAGATGGTGAGATACAGTACAAAGCACTCTATAATGTATGAGTACAGAGGAACATTATGTTATATGTGTAAGAAATTGGTGCTAGTAACTGCTTCAAGGGTAATTCAGGGATCAGAGAAGTAAACGTGGGTGTAGACAACAACTCAAAGAGGCTTTAGTGTAATAGACTTATCACCTTGTTTTCCTGTCATTTCTTTTTGGAGTATCAAGCTGAAAAAAGTCAGAGACCCTTAGAAATGTACAAATCTTGATGAAGGCGCAGAGTAGAGATTAGCAGAGGGATTTGGAAAGGGGTGGGAGAAGTGGAATATGGTTAAAAGTATCAAGCGAAGGACCTTTTCTTATACCAGTTTGGTATGTGTACTGAAGTCATGTAGCTACCTACAAGCCTGCACATACCTAGCTCTCTAGACAGGTTTGCAAGCAGACACAGTAACTGTGTGCTGTGGTGGGTGGGTGTCTGAACGGCATAATAATACAAGTTGTGCATTGCAAAGGAGGTGGAGTTCTTGGGTGACTATTATGATGTCTTTGAAGATTGCATGTACTGGAGGTCGTATTTCCAACTGATTTGAGAACTTGCAAGATAAAATGCCATATTCCTGTGACTTCTGGGAGTTAACGTGGTATTAATCCTGGAGTTATTCTGGTGCTTTGGCCATTTCAGAATGGCATCAGCATGAAGCTGATGTGGTGTGGAGAGTCCTTTTATTTCTGTGTCTCGCTCAGAATGAGGGGGTTATCTCTGACATGATCTTCAGAGCATGTTACTTGAGACTAGAGAGGAAAGAGAAGTTTTCTTCTGCAACATCAGCACTAATGTGAAATGTTGGAAGAAAAAGTTGATGAGAGATTACTTGGGAGTGCGTGGTGCTGAGACTACACAGAAAATTGAGGTGGAGAGATCAGTGAGTGTACATGCATTTTATGTAATAATGTGTCCATATCCAGTGTAGTCCCAGTCCCTGGAAGTGACATTTAAGGGATATGCTGAAAGCAGGTGGTGTAGCATTTTATCTTAGAAGATATTAATTAAAAAAAAAAAAAACACAAAACAAACAAACAAAACTAAACAAAACAAAAAAAAACAACCAAACAAAAAAACCCCACAACAACAACAAGAAGAAAACACCCACAAAACAAAAACAGCAAAGCAAAATAACCATTTTGCTTGTATTCTCTTTCTCTAGCATTTACCAGATGCATGCCCTGATGGAAGCCTTTCTTGTTATGTTTCCATCTGTTTAATGCTGCAGTGTATCACATAGTGTCAGTATATAGGGAAGCTGTGCACCTGGTTGTATATGCAGATTAAATTACATCCTTTTCAATGTTCTAAATTGTAGGGTTGGGTTTTTTTTTTTGTTACTGTGACTCATTTGAGTCACTTGTATCAGTACACTGTTCAGTCTGATTGAAGATCCCATGATTGACAATAAAGAGCTGTTTTTGAGTTTCGTGGCACGTAGATACGCTTTGTCTCTCATCGTACTTCAAATACAGGCAACTATTCTAGGTACCTTCATTTTTTTCAATAAAGCATGTCACTCTGTATGAACCAGAAGGCACTTAAATAATTTACATATAGCACAAAAGAAACATGAACCCTAAGGGTGAGAACCATCTGATAGGTAGCACATTGCATGATTAGAGGAGACGGACTCCAAACCAGCAAACAGTTACTCTTTCTTGGAAGACCTATCTTGGCCTTATCTATGTTTAAGTTTTAAATGTTTCTTAATTTGATACCTTCATTGCTCAAACTGTGATGCTGTAAAAATATGTATATGTAAAAATTGTTACAATAGTCCGGTGCTTGGAGCACAGAACTGCAGGGTGGAACGTGTGGCTTCTAGTTCGTTCTTTGCTGTTAATCTTTTGGATGTGAGTCATATTTTATTCATTTAACTTTAGTGTTCATGGGACCACAGTTGAAAGACCAAATCCTGTATCTCCTGTGATCAGGTTTTTCTCAAGGGAACTGGCCATAGTCTCTTGCCCTTCCATTGCCTAAGCATTCCTGATTCGTTAAGCATGGAACAGAAGAATACAGTGCTACTGAACACAAGAAGGATGTCCTGGGGGGAGACAAAACTTCACGCACATAGCTTTTAATTAAATCAAGTTCTGTCATCACATCTTCTGCTCTGGTATCCTTTCTATAACATAAGAGGATTAAATCTGTAGAGATGGGTCAAGCAAATAGGGCTGACAGCACTTGAACCATTAACTAATTTTAGAACTTACCAGATCACTTTGGCAAAGTGTGCAGGTTGAGTGTGCAACTCAGGATTTCTCAGGCTCTTAGATCACTAACTAATAAACTAGTTGCATTTCAGAATAGTTCAGTACAAGCTTTGGAGTTACATAAAAAGCCCTCATATATATCCCATAAGGAGATGTTTGAAAGTTTAAAATCAGAGCTCAGCAGTTTGTTTTCTTAAGTTTTGGTGGATATTCTCATAATCTCATCTTTGCATGACGTGTTAGTCTCCTTCTCTTTGATTACTGTGTGCGGTGCCATGTCAAGAATCAGATCTTATGTCTCCTGACCCAGAGATCATCATAAGTTTCATCATCTGCTGGTTTCAGTTAAGCTTCTGCAAGAAACTGTCCTTCTGCTCGCTCCTTTTTCTTCCTTTTACTTCCACATTCACACTGCCCCACAGCAGACCTTACCAGAGTAACCAAACTAATACAACAAACAAAAGGTTAGTTGTTAGCGGTGTCACTTTCCCAGTCTTGTGTGTTGTGCAGTCACACAGCTACTCCATGGTGACACAAAAAAAATCTGGTGTGGGGGCCAGAAGGGCAGGGGAGGGCAGTGAAGTGCTGGGTGTGTACCAGCTTAAATTTATCTGGTAAACCACTTTTTATAAATAAAAGGCAACAGATGGACTTGCAGTAGAAAGCTGTGAAGCAACAGAAGGGAATATTGAAGCAGTATTTAGGTAGTAGTCAGACAAAAAAAAAGAACAGGAAAAAATACATTTGTTTACTTGTGCAGTTGGCCCAGTTCCTATCTTGGATGCTGAATGAGGTGGGAATTTGGTGAAAAAATGCCATGTAATTAAAGCTTGTGCATAACTTGTTCAAGTAGCCTCAAGTACTCTTTAATATTGCTGTAGCTTAAAACCAGTGACTGCTACCAACTGTGTAACGCAGGGCTAGCTGTGGTTTGAGTTACAGAGCATACTTAGCTTTCCCCCCCACCCCGAAGTATCTTCCTGTGTCACCAGGCATCACTTCCAGTCAGTGTTTTGCAGAAGGCATAGGTGATGGAGCTCCTCTCTGAGTGGCTTGGCAACTGGCTGTTTCCTATGTCTGGGAGAGGGGCAGTATCATTCTATTTGCAGCCTGTTGAACCACAGAGATTTACCTCATGAATACTGTTGTCCACCTGAGGTTGCTCTTCCTCATGATCTGAAGGTTTTAATAGCTATGATTTTACATAAATGTTGTGTTTTGTTTTGTATTTTCTGTTTGTTTGTTTGTTCATTTTTAATACAGGCAATAACTTACTCCTTCAGAGAGCTTAGGAGAAAAAGCATTAATTACCTTTGGAGCCTGCGGTGTGTTTTTGTGAGCTATGTTAACTTGCCATTGTGGTAATCCTCAGTGCTCAGACACTAGATGCTTGGATGGCAGATGTCTCTAATTAGTCAGTGGTGGCAAAGGGAATGAAGCTGAGATTTTTCAGACGGTGAGCTGTACCTCACTGGGTATAATAGTGCTGCATCCGTAAATTAGATGTGAAGCCAGGGGTTGAAAACAACAGCTGATACAACAGCTAGCAATTTTGAGAAAATAAGTTATCTCACCTTTTGCAAATCCCCCACTTGAAAGCAGATTATTTAAGTGACTTTGGTTGTTTTCAAGTCAGCCTTTGCTGCTCATTTTGTAATTCAGGATCAGGCTTTGGTAAGGTCCGGGAGCAGTTCAGCCTGGCAGCTGCAAAGCGTAGTTGCTAAGGTTAATGAATGTGGAATGCCTAGTGCAGTATCGAGACGAGGACAACTCACAGTTGCAGATGAATAGCAAGAGGGTAAAATGTGGGTTTACTAAAGATGGTGCCACAGCAGCTTGGATATCTCACCGAAGATAGATAACTGAGCTTTTGGGCAAAGGAAAAATGGCAAACTGAATTTGTCCGGATTGAGGCAAAATCCTTAACAGGCTGTGATGTGGAAGTTGCCTGAGCTGTGGTTGAAATTTATATGTACGTCTGGTGTTTTTGAGCTGTGTGAAGGGGACGGAGTGTGAGTTGTACTGAAAAGATGCTTGTGCTGTAGGAAGTATTTCAGCTAAAACGCTGCTGCCGTTTCGTCGGGACTGATGTAACGGCTGGTGAGTTGTAGCTTCCCTGACGCTCGGGACTGTCGCAGGGGCTGTCTCGGCCAGGCGCGGTACCCCTGCCCGCAAACGCCCGGCTTGGAGCCAGGGACACGCGAGTGTGGGAGAGCAACGGCGAGAGATGGCAGCGTCTCGGGAGCGCAGCTGCGTCCTGAACCAGCACCTCTGGCGCGGGGCTGCTTTAGGCAAAGGCACAGATACCTGCGGCTAATGCACGCGGCCTCGTGCGAGGTTCCAGTGCCCCTCTTGGACTCGGGTCTGAAGCCCGCTGGGAAGCGCTGCTCTGGCGGCTTGTGCCAGGTGGAGCACGGCGACTGGCAGGGAAGCTCTCGCCTCCTCTGGGACTCCGGGCAGGGCAGAGGCGNGGCACGGGCCCGTCCGCGCCCACCCGGGATCCGGGCTGCTCCGGCGCGGAGGGTGTCGGCTGGGACACAGCGGGCGTGCCTGGCGGAGCCATCGCCCATCCCGTGCAGAGCTGCCGGCCGGGCAGCCAGAGTCGAGCTGTCTGGGCGCTGCCACTGTGGCACCTAGCGTGAATATTCCATACTCGGCTTCCTGGGAGAGTGGTTACCTTTAAACAAGCAGGGACAAAACAAGATGACCT
This sequence comes from Chloroceryle aenea, assembly GCA_013399075.1. Classification (NCBI taxonomy): domain Eukaryota; kingdom Metazoa; phylum Chordata; class Aves; order Coraciiformes; family Cerylidae; genus Chloroceryle; species Chloroceryle aenea. Next base: position 494,025 of record VWZY01005542.1, on the reverse strand, counting down.
TGATAGAGCAGTCTGTGCTATTGTAGGGTCAGCTATGCCGTGCTGCCTGTCCCCGGGGACGCCCGGCGCTTGTGAGAAGCCACAGAGCCCTCTGAGCCCGGTTAGAGCAGTCGATCTTTTAGGACATGCCCCGCGTTCCGGTGGGTTATTTGTGTTTCTCTGTGGAGATGCTTTTAGGATCCTTTTGCGCATTAGCTTCTCTTTCGTGAAGAATTGCAGAGCATGGCAGCTTGAGCTTCTTGCATCTGAACTGCAGAGCTGCCAGCTTCCACCCAGGAATTAAACTTGGTTTCAGGGGCGGTGTGTGTTTCTGTGGGGTTTTTCGTTTGGTTGGTTTGTCTGTTTTGGGTTTGTTGGTTGATTTTTATTTTTTATTTTTTTATTTTTAATCAGTGCTTTAATCTACAGCACATTCCCTTAGAAGTGAATGCTGAATAGGTTAAGACGAAACCTGGCAGAAAGCCTGGGTGATCCCAGTGATAAGATGTATTCGGAATCTTAAGTGATCAGCTCATCCTAAATTAACTTGCAACCATAACAAGTTAGTAACCCTTAATTACAGTGTAGGATTGAAATAGATGGTGAATTATTTGTACCTGTGAGAGTTCTGAGTTTTTTATTATTTGTTTTCTTTTTGTCAAAGAATAAACTTACAATGAGCTATTGTGTGGTTCAGCTGACTGCAGCGTGCCTGTCTCTGCAAATACTGCTGCTTGCTCCATCAGGAGATACTCTTAATATGAGTTTGTGGGGGCTTCAGTCTCCTTCATTGCTACATCAGACACTGGGTTCCATTTAAAATTGCATTCTCTTACGGGAATAAAAGATCATTTTCATTAGCTTTTGTCTTCTGTAAATTTTAGGCGGTTGGTTTTTTTGGTTTGGTCTTTTTTTGGGGGGGTACATCTTGGGTTTTTAATTTTGTTTTTCTTTTTCTGTTTTACCATATTAAAATACGGTCTTATAGATAACAACTGTCACCAACAGATGTTTTTATTCTTTTCTGACACTGAAAAGGATGAAATTACTACAAAGGACTTGAAAGCTCATAAAATGTGCCACTCCCATTTTTGTGCTGGTCTGGCTTCTTTACTGTAGGGTAGTGCTCAGTGGAACACATCAGTGAATGCTTGTGAAATGCAGGGTGGGCTTCTCCTCTTTAAGGTTTGAATAACTGTACTAACATTACAATACTGTAACTAGCCACCCATATTCCAAAATAAAACATTATTTAACCAAGAAAATCTTGGAGGAATGATATGCATAGTGTTGGTCTGTAAAACTTTGTGTTTATCTGAATGAGTTTTCCAAATGAATTCTACTGTATGGAATAAAATCCCTATTACAGCCTTGTGTGTACAGTTTTTTCTCATCTTCCAAAGCAATTTTGCTGTGCAGTTGGCTTTCAGTGGAAGAAAACCCTGAAAAGGCTCAGAAGCCAGTATTAAGCATTTTTTTCTGGAACTTACACTGTAATAAGCACTGGGTGCATGTGTTCTAATGTCAAGTTCTGTAATGCTTTAGGGAGATCAATATGTGATTTCTGGAGGTTTGTTTTTGTTTTTTTTTAGTGAACAGCTTTGTCATCATGAGCGCTATTCCTTTACTAAACAAAGCAAAGTATAATTCAGTAGTTGAAATACATTTTTCTTGGTGCTTTTCAAACTGATGTCATGTGTAGCAGTATTAACTGGTATTAATGAGCCAGACATTCCAAATTCATGACAGTGTTTCCCATCACAGCAATGCGGGCATCGGAAGATCGATTGTTGAGACAGTGCCCAGTTAACAAACAAGGGAAAAGAGGGTTTTCCTGTGTCCCAAGAGCTTCACAGACCTACACCCGTGGCTCCCACAGAAGTAACATTGAATTGTAAGACACAGAGCAGAAAACCAAAGGAGTATTGCTCTGAATTCATGTGTGGCTTTAATCCATCATTTTTTTTTAAGGTGGGGTCAGAGGAGAACACCTTTCAGGAAGTGATAGGATCCCATTTTAGTTTCTGAATTATCCAGGCTGTTCTGACTGTGTTGGAAGGGTTGAATTTATTGCCCAAGGAAGTTTTGAGGTAATTGACACATGAGGTTGAGAGAAAAAATCGGTAGCATACCAGGAGCTGTTCGTGCTAAGGGCAGAAAGTCTATGGATTAAACACTGTTCATGGTGTTCATTTTTTAGTTTTCACAGTACTGGTTCCCCTTTTTTTTTAACAAAGTTAGCAGAACTAGCATTGCTTCATCAGAAGTAGCAAAATTCATTGTGAAGTTGAATGTGAAAGTATCAATAATATGGGTTTGCCTTTTTTTTTTTTCCCTTTCTTTTCTGGAGGACTGTGGTATGTCACTGATAGTTTGCATACTTAATGTTTACTATAGTACTTCAAGCTTTAGAGTGGATGGGAGTTGCGTTAAGGTTGCTTTATCCCATTAGGTCACAATTTCAGTACATTTTCTTCCCAAAGAGTGTAGGAAAAATAAAAATAGCATGTTACTTGTAATGCCAAGTTCTCTAATGCAGATAGGTCATAGTGATACCATAATTAAGGGTGGAAGGACCTGCGAGGGGCTAACTCCCCTCTCAGAGCAGACTCTGCTTATAGCAGGTTCCCATGGCTCATCTACCTCAGCTTTGAATGCCTTCAAGGTCAGAGGTTCTGCCACCTCTCAGGAAACTTGTTAGAGTGTTTGACTGCCAGCCTAGTGATTCCCATCCCACGCCCAGACCAGAATTCCCTTTGTAGCAGTTTGTTCCTGTTGTCTTCATGTTCTTTATTCAGGTGCTTCGGAGACTTGTCCTCAGCTTTCACCCTTCTGCTACTGCTATCTGCAGCTACTGAAGATCCTTACAAAGCTTTTTCCTTGGAAGGCTGAACAAGCCTGGTTCTCTCAGCCTCTCTTTGTGTGTCACTCACTCCAGTTGTCTTGGTGTCTCTCTTCTAGTATTGCTCTGGTTGTCAGTGTGCTCATTACAGACACAGGTTAATAGGCTGTCCTCGGTTATGATTTAGGATTGCTGTGCTTCAAGGCACCTTAACAAGAGTGGGGTTTCTGTCTAACTGTGACTTGGACTTTTTTTTTTTTTTTCCTTTTTGGTGCCATTGTTGAACTACTGCATCTGAAAATAGCTTGGGTAGGAGAAATCTTATGATGAAATTTTAAGACAAGGAGCATGTGGCCATTTTTAGCTTCAATTTCAAAACCACGTAAATCAAAACAAAAATATTTTAAATAGGTCTTACTGTATACCTCAGGTAGTATGCTGTCGGTAAGGTCATTCTTAGCAGTACTTTGTAAATGCAGGCTGTCAGTCAGAGGAACTTAAGATGTTTCTACAAATAGAGGGAATGGAAAAAAACATCAGAACTCAGACATGAATATAAATCTTAGTTGAAAAGCTTTAAAGGGACTGCAGTTGGGCAGAGATGTGAAAGCATTATCTTGAAGACTTTCATAAAGTTTTCGTGCATCATCTTGGTGTTCTCCACTTTTGTAATTTTCCCTGTTGTTTCGTTCTCTAGGAATATGAAGAAAAAACTGGACGAGCTCACGGGCCACTCTCTCCTAAACAAAATGTGAGGAAGAATCTTGATTTTGAACCACTCTCCACTACAGCGCTTATTTTAGAGGACAGACCAGCGTAAGTTTTGGGAAGTACCACAGTGAGGGTCTCTTCAGAATTAGGCTAACAAAGCTTTTCTTACTGTGTGTATTTGATAAACAGATGATTTAAAATTGAAAGTAGATTTATTTTTTTGTTTAGGCTAGTGAATATGAAGGTGGGATGATCATGAAAAAAATACTCAAAAGTAACCTTATTTTATAATAAAAGCAATGGTTTTGTATGAAAGGAGGTAGTAGGAGAGCAGAGCTCTAGTTCTGAGTAATTGCCTTCAAAACATGAATAAGGAGTTTTTATTTCCCCTAAGAGAATATAAGCATAAAAATGAAGCTGTTGGATGCTGAAGAAACTGAGAAGCAAGGATACAGTGTCCTGTTTACACAGAGAAAGACCACACCTCCATAAATAATGAAACAATATAATGATGATTCTGCAGTGGATTCAGCTTTGCCTTATAAAGGTTGTCAAGTACTTTAGGTTGTTTTATGCTTCGGTTACTGCAGGGAAATTCCTGCATATGCAGACTTACCACTCCATAATGATTTACTGGCAACTGCTTTACCATGGTTTGCTCTTGAACTACACACATTCAGTCATGTTTAGTCAATTTATGAATGGTTCTCAGCTTTAGAGGCATGGTGTCTGCATGTTTAATGTGGCTGTGCATTGGTGCTTGGTGTAGAGAGCTGGCATATCATACAGATTGGCTGATGAAAATGCAGATCCGTGGAGAAGTTTGTTTTGTGGGGTTCTTTTGTTTGCTTGCTTGTTTGTTTATTTTTGTTTTTCTCAAAATGTCTGCTCTTGATTTGGCCCTCACTTGTAGGGTTTGGTTAAAACTTTATAGGAAAAATAAGTATTCCATAGTGCTTCTGTTTTTAATTGGAAAAAGTGTTAGTTGAATCTTAATAAACACTGAACATCATCTCACATGTATGGTAATGTTGTTAAGAGAGAACACAAATAATTTAAGTGGTGGAATTTAAGTTAGCAGAACTAGCATTGCTTCATCTGGTTATCCTTTCCAAACCTGCCCTAACTTAGACCATTTCAAAAGACTTGGATTTAAAAAAGGTGCTGCTCAGTTTGCATGAATGGAACTGGACAGAATAAATTGTTCTCTGTGGTTAACAAAGGCATTAACCTGCAAATCCATTTTCCTTTTTCTTGTTACAAACTTGATTTATTAAAATATTCATAGGCATGTATCACATGGCTCTGCATACTTTACAGCAGTATGATGATGTAAATAGTAAAGCATGCTGCTATTGCTGGTAAGTCTGCTGAGGGCTTGCAGCTGCCTTCTGTGTGACACCTTACAGGGACACGGAAGTGAATTTTTGCCTGGTTTGGTTTTTTTTTTTTTAATTATTTATTATTAACCAAAGATATAAACTGTCCTGGGAATACAATAAAGAAGAACAAAATACCTAGTTTTGATGTTTTGGTGATTCTGTAGTTGTATGAGAAACAGTGATTATGTTAATTACGAATATGATAAGCTTAAAGTCAATGGGGTGTGACATGAGCATGTGTATTTGTATGGCAGAGATGTTGCCAGTCCAGACTTTAATCACAGATTGAAATACCTGTGCTGGCTGGTACTGGCAACTGGAGAATTACAGAGGATGACCCCAGTGCCACTTGCTGCTGTTAGAAGTGAGGGGGAGGAGATAAGTCTTTCAAATAGAAGTGGGGTCTCAGCAGAGGGGAAAAGGAATCTGGTGTAGGGTGTCATTGCTGCATGAGTAAAGAAAGTTGTGGATCTAACTCTTCAACAAGGTGCACAATATGAGAAGGTGTGGTCTTGTATCTTATCTGTAGGGATAATCAAAACTATCAGCTTGGTATATACCAGTATATTTCCTTAATTTATGAGGGTCATCCTGTGGGTTCAGTTGGTTTAATAGCAAAAATGCTGAAATTACCAAATATAAGGAAATTACTCAGCATCTTTTATGTATAAAAGTAGTCTTAGCTGGTCAGTGTTCTTCCTTTCTCTTCTGCTGACTCCAGCAGAAAAAAATCTTTCCAAGGATCTGTTGCTCTGCTCTTTGATCAAATATTTTGACAGGAAACAGTATATGCTTTTTTTTAACTTTAAATTCTGATTTTTTAATTATTTTTTTTTTAATTTAAGGAACCTCCCTGCAAAACCAGCAGAAGAAGCTCAGAAACACAGACAACAGTACGAAGAAATGGTGGTTCAAGTAAAAAAAAGAGGTGATGAAACTTCTTGATCTTCAGAGAAAGGAATTAAATTTTAGGGGGTGTTTCTAAACCTGAAATGTGCTTGTGTTAGTCTGTTGCTGTGTTACATCAGGGATCTGTACCTTCCTTCAAAGAAGAACCAACCCAGAGTTGAGAGAGGAATGAAGGTAGTTTCATGGAAAAGCCCCACCCCAAGCTAAAAAAGAAAAGAATTCTAGAATCCATCACGAAAGATTTTTTTCATTTGTAACTCTTAAATAATCGAGTGGCATCTGTTTGTGGATTTAAATATTGAAGTAGATTATGAGTTTAAATTCTCAGTCAAATTAGTGAAGAGTAGACTTATATAAATAACTACAAAATATTTGATAGTTTCAGGTTGGGAGTAACCTGTTGAGGCCATAGTATGTAAATACATCATTTGCCACGTGAGAAAATGTACATAGTTATGTTCATTTGATAATCTGTCTTCACTTAAAATTTACATCTTTCCCAAGGTTTTTCTTACAGTCTCATCAGACATTGTTCATGGAAATGTCTCAGTAACACTGTTCTGTGCACATCACATAGAGCTGACAGTAGTGATTTTCTTCTGCTGATATTTTTGACCATCTGGGTTTTCTAATTAAAACCAGGTAGTGCAGTAATAGGAATTTTTTTACTAAGGGAAGTTTTGTGTCCAGTGACAGCTACTGGAATTTTTATTTATACATTATTTTTTCATCTGCCCAGACCCTTGGGCCATGTGAGACAGTGGAAAGGTGATACAAACACATGATTTGCTTGCTGCAGTTGACGTATTAATAATCCTCTTATGGTTTTGAACATCGTAAACCTACCAGTGAAATTCTAACTTTGTGCGACTCCCGTGTTAGTATAACCACTTAATGTGTAGTAGTCCAAAGGGGTTTCTCTGTTCTTTGCATGTAGGGTAGATCGTTTGGGAGAAATGGGATGATGCTCAGGTTAGGCAGTGGGCCAGGTCCTTGTGCTGGCTTCACTGGACTGGAGCATGCTGTTCTCTCCAGATAAATACCCTGACAAATCCATTTTCTCTGAAGCCACTCTAGATGAGCAGCTTTGCAGAGTATGTATTGTGTAGAGGTCAAGAAATCGAAGAGTGTAAACACCCTCTTTTTGTTTAGAGAAAAATTCAAAGCCTGCATTTAGGCAGGATTACAAAGAGCTCATATCAAAGCTAAAAATAATAGAAGGCAGTTGGTATTGTTCTGCTCAGGCACAGCTTCTCTTGGGCTTTACAGTGGATCTTTCAGGCTGTGTGTGTTCATTCTAAACCTTGTTCATGGTACTGCTGCTCTTCAGGTAATTTTTCTTGCCAGGTCAGTACCTTCACATATTGTAGACAGTGTGCCTGTGCGTGCACGTGTCCTGATTTCCCCTGGGCTGTTACAGAGTGTCAGACTGCATTTGTTAAATGGCATGTCTGACAAATTTGCTGGTGGAAAAAATAGTAGTTGATGATGCAAGCAGAAATACTGAGTGATAATGCAAAAATGTTAAATATGTTTAAACATGAAATGTTTTCTTTTTAATGAACTGAACGTTTCCAGTATGTAGATACTTGGTTTAGATTAACCATACACTAAGTAGCGTGAAAAATATGGTTCTTGTGATTTCCTGACAATATATCTAAATCATAATTTACAAAGAGAACACGTAAGAGTGAAAACAAAATAGAAAATTTCCAGTATGTTAGCCTGTATTTTTGAGTCAGCCAAAAAAATGGGGTGGGGCTTTATTAGGAAATACTCTGACCTTGCCTACTAGGTGAGGCTGGTGGCTGCCAGAGATGATGCTAATGCAAAGTTTCTAATGTGGTTAGGTTTGAAGGGTCAAAGGAGCTGTGGATTATCCAGCTCCCTTTGTCCCATCCATCACAAGTGAGTGTTATTCGTAGTTTCCCTTTGTTCTTCATTGACATTTGGCATCACTGTTTAGCTTGCTGTATGTCTGGGAAGTTTTTAGAAATTGAAGAGTCCAGTGTACATGTGGGTGAATGCAGTTTGCTTTTACATGGCTGTGTAGCTGTGACTGGCTAGCTCTGAATAATTGGTTTCTGATTTTATTAACTTAAAAAGGAAATTGCTTTTCCATAGAGCTTAAAGAAGCCCAGAAGAGAAAGAAACAACTGGAAGAACGCTGTAAACTGGAAGACAGCATTGGCAATGCTGTTTTAACGTGGAACAATGAAATCTTGCCCAACTGGGAAACTATGTAAGACAGTATGTTATGCTGAGTTTTAATTAAAATTGCTGAGTCTGTATCCTGAACAGAAGTTACTAACTTAGCAAGTATAATTTTTAATGTTCTTGGAAGCTTTTCTTTGAAGGTCACTTTTGGACAGCTGTTGGAAGCGATGTAGTACTCATTATATATCTTTAATGGAGGTTCAGGATATTCAGAAACTGTGAAACACTGAGAAGTGGTCTGTGGTAGAGAGTGTAAAAGCAGAAAACATAATGCTTGAGTGCTGTGCATTTTTTAAAAAAAAAAGAGCTTTGACTACTTGAGCCGTAGATGTTGTTCTGTCAGATGTAGATTGAAGTATGTGTATGGTATGTGAAGCCTCTTTAATTGCAGAGTGGTACCTGCTGGGATAATCAAGTGATGGGGGAGAGAAGTAGAGAAAACAGTTACTTTAGAAAAATACTAAGTGCTAAAAGATTTCCTACAAAGGCACTGCACAGACCCTTGGTAACCTGCCTTCTCTGTCTAGTTTTTCATGGGCTTTGCTTAAAAGAACCCAACCCCCCACCTGAATACAACCACCACCACAACCTGCACAGCTCGCACGTTTGCAATTTGCTTAGTCTTGGAATTCAGTTGTCCTAAGAATATATGTTAAGAGTATGGACAGAATTTGTTGAAAAGTGCTTTTCTGGAGAACTGAAGTAATAAGTTAAGTATAAGCAAATTAGAAATTTACATGTCTGTCTTTAGTATTTGAAGATGCCTCTGTTATGGCTGCTGTAAAAATAAGGACACCTTTTCCTGTATTGGTTTATAAATCCAGAAGTTCCTCAGTGTATTCACTATTTTACAAAGTAGTTTAGGGTCTGGTTTTAGATGAATGAACTGTTTTGATTTTTGTCACTGCCACAAACCTTCATTGCTGCTTAAGTGCTATTCTGTTCATTCTAGGCTTTCAGATTGATGAACATCAGCTGCAGCTGTTTCAAAGCCTGTGTTCTGTTAAAATGTTTTTCATGCTTCCATCTAAAGTTATTACTTGTTGTATCATCATGCATTTTTCTGTAGTGTTAGAGCTGCACAGCTGGGTGGGCGACTGCATGTCTCATTTGCACAGCAGGGTGGTGACAGGTGGGAGAGGGGAGACTTCGCTAACTTTTTTTTGTATTTATTCTTACACAGGCAGTGGCATAGATCTGGATTTCCTTTTCATTTGCTTATTTCTGTCCCCTAAAATTCTTGCTGGTTAAGCGTGGTTGCAGGTTATGGATATTGCAGTGTTTTTGTCAAAAGAAGCCATTAGCTTGGAAGAAAGGAAGCTTTCCTTTACAGTTCAAAGCAAAATAATGCTGAAGAATGGCTGTGTGCAAATTCCTTTGATTTCTTGGCCTATTGATGTTCATTTTCTTTTGGATCCCTTCAGCACTGATAGGAAGACACGTTTGCAATTCCACTGGCAATGAAATATTTCTGAGAATAATCTGTTTTACTTTAAACAGGTGCTGTTCCCGTAAAGTTCGAGAGCTATGGTGGCAGGGCATCCCACCCAGTGTGAGAGGCAAAGTCTGGAGCTTGGCAATTGGCAACGAGTTAAACATTACCCATGGTGAGACTGGTGTTTTGTCCACATTGTCTTGCAGAGAGAAGTAGTAAGGGGACGCATTTATTATGGAGTATTGGACCCTCAGGTGTGGATGTGGGGAGGTGTTCTCTAGTTATGCTTTTTTTTGTGGTGCTTCGATGTGTTTTGGTCAAAAATGCAGTGTCTTTAAATCTTCCAGTTGCTCTTGGACTGCAGCTGTGAATTGTTTCTGATTATTGCTGTTGCTGTATCTTGCTTTGATGTCACATGGTGATGGTCAGAATTAATGACTCAAGCTTTTTTTTCTTTCAAAATTTAGAATTCTTAATTCTGTAATGCCTGCAAGTGTGCATATAGTGTACTTCCTTTGATTTAGAGCAAGACACTAAGTTTGTGAGAAATTAAAAGACCCCTGGGTGCATTTGTACTTTTGTTTATGCGTGTGTTCGTTAAAAAAGAAATGGCATGCTACTTCAGAGTACAGAAAAACACAGCTTTGAAAGACTAACATTTGTAATTAGTTCCAGCATAGAAATGCAGGAGACTGTGGGTAATCCTGCTGTACTGTGCTGCTTCTCTTAGTTAACCTTGGGTGTAGCTTTTAAATGGAATTTTCTAGACTTAGCCCCATTACCCAGTTGGACTATAATTTTGAAGATCAGTGCTCTGTAAAAAAAAATAAACTTGTGCCTAGATTGCCTTTCCTTTTCACTTAATCTTAAATTACATGTCAGTGGAACAAGTCTTGCAGAACCATAACCTACTGAGAGGTTCAGCTGCTACATTAGAGATACTCTTACTCATACGGTAGGTAGGTAGTAGCTGTCAGTGGACATGAGCTTATGCAAATAGCAGACTTGTTTTTCTCTGGTTTTCTTTTTCCAGAACTGTATGATATTTGCTTGGCTCGTGCCAAAGAGAAATGGCGATCACTTAGCACAGGAGGGACTGAAGGAGAATGTGAAGGTAAGTTTATTGTGAGTGATTTAAGCTGTGTTACAGAATAAGTGATTTTGTAAAATTGTTCCTGGAAACAAAGGCATGGGTTTAAAACTAACAAACAAAAAAAGTCAGCTATACAGATGTGTCTTGTAAAAAGAAAACTTTTTGTGGAAACAAGAAATGTCTATTCTTTACTGAGGTCCCTGCCCATGGCAGGGAGGTTGGAACAAGATGATCTTTAAGGTGGCTTCCAACCCAGACCATTCCGTGATTCTGTAATGATTCTCAATAAAACTCTGGTCTCTTACAAAACACATTTGTTCATTTTTCTTTATAAACTATGTGTAGGTACAGTTCTTATTTTATGCCAATTTGTATGAAAACTAGGAAAGCTTGGGGATTATAATCTGAATTGCAACACTAAAATAATTTGCTGTGTCTTTAGCTTTGAAACTGAAGCTGAAATTCTAGCAGAAAATTGCATTTTAGTCCCTTATTGCATCTATGAGCCCATCTTTTGGGTATGTTTCAGAGAGCAGCAATTTATTTTTGCAGACAAAGTGGTTTGAGAATTATTAATTGATTGGAAGAATTGTCTGATTTTGAGAGAGTATAAAACTACATGCAGATGCTTGAAAGTGCCTTTGGTAAGTTGTTATGCTGAGTGGAAAAAAGAGAACATTCATACTGGCATTTATCAACAGAAAACGATTTGTGATTGGAAATCCTCTACTTTGTTCTCTTAAGATTGTCTGCATCTTAAATAAGGTGACATCAGTACGTTTCCAGCTTCCTCTTGCACTTTGTTTTCTGGAGTGTAGATGCTTGTGTGGTTAGTGTAAGCACTGGCTAGTGACACCTCCTGTATTCTGATTGCTCAATAAGTAGCAGTAGGTAATTTCCAACTATATTTTCCATCACAAACAAAATAAAACCAAAACTTTTTGATAACAGAAAGAAAACTAGTACTTTAGAAATGTACTTTATATGAGATCTGTTTCAGTTATAGAGAGTGCATTGCAGTGTCCATGATCTTTAACAACACATACAAAGAATATATAAACATGATTTTGGAAGGTGAGCTGACAGTTTTAGAGATAGATGGCATCCATCAAACGTTTCTGCTTCAGAACTTCTCTTCCCACCACACCAAGAGAAACGGACTGTGCAAAAGTTAACCCCTAGGGGGAAAAAGAACAACCAACCACCAACCACAAGTTTGTACACTGATACTTGTAATAAATACAGTAACTTTGGCTTTTTTAGATGCTGGATTTTCTGCAGCTGACAGAGAAGCAAGCTTGGAGTTAATAAAACTGGATATCTCAAGAACTTTTCCTAATCTTTGTATATTCCAGCAAGTAAGCAATGTTAATTTTTGTTTTGACTTCTCAGATAATTTATGTACCATTGAGTTCAAATCTGGAGTAGACATCTTGAATGGAAAAAGGTCCTAAAGTGTTTGAAAAACTATAAATAATCTAGAAAAGAGTATCTTCAAGGTGCTACACATTTGGAGGAGCTGAAAAACAATCTGTTGAGCAAGCATTGTGATTCATGAGCATAGTTAGTGCTGGTTATTGTCTGAGGAAGCAAAGCAGGTGAACATTCCCAGGTCAGTGAATCAACACCACTGAGCTGCGAATACACAGCAACAGAGAGAGCACAGCTCGAGCAAGCGAGGTTTGGTGCCTTTTTTTAATGCCATGTAAGACCAATTTAACTTGCATGTTTTTGGTGTGCTTTAATGAATCATTTTAACCTGTTAGGGTGTCCTTCTATACACGCATTTCAGCAACCTTGTAACAATTTTAGATTGTGATAAATAAACATTTTGTTGTGAAAAACTTTTGCTTTTGGAAATTCTCATCCAGTTAAAGTACTTAGTAGTAAGATGTGGCAGCTGTTAATAGTAACAATGTGAAATTCTTGATATGCTGTGTGTGCTATGGCATATTCTTGTTTTTAACTATTTTCTGCTTTCTTGGCACTATTGTCAAAGTGCTGCTAAGCTATAAAGAATCTCTTAGGCTTACATTCCTCTTGTATAAGGATTCAATATGCAATTAATATACTGGATGAGCTGTGTGCCTTTGTAATAAATATGGTATAGGGGGGCTGTTTCATGGTTTCAAAACCAAAATATTTTTGAAAGACTTGTAGCTTTTACAAGCTGCATAGGGAAATAATGTGTCCTTCATCAGAAGTACTGTCTGTAGCACTGAGGGGTTTTTAACATGTTTGCTATTTACTCAGATGTATTGTCATCTTTCTGTTTAATTATAGGGTGGTCCTTACCATGACACGTTGCACAGTATTTTAGGAGCCTATACTTGTTACAGACCTGATGTAGGCTATGTAAGTGAAGAATTTTTTTCAGGGGTGGGGAGGGAGGATATTGTTAATTGGACCTTTGTAGACCAGTATTAAATGATTTTGTGAATATTCGTAGGGTTTCTGTGTGCTTGCTGCTATTCCAGTATAGGCTTGAGAAGCGTATGTAATGGTTCTGTTGCTAGATTTAATCTTTTTAACTGGTTAAGTAATTGGAAAACTCAAATTACATATTTGTAGTGCTTGAAAATTGGAGTCAAAACAGAAGATGTAGTTAAATTAGTCCTTTGAAGTACATCTTGTTCTTAATGGCAGTCTTCCTGAGACCGTTCTGGTGCACTGAACGTCTTCCTCCTCTTGATGCGCGTTTCTGTGCTTTAGCACTGTGGCTTCTAGAACAGTCTTTAAAGAAATGCCCAGCAAGGCTACAGGAGCCCGCTCAAAGTGCTTGCAGTAGTGATTATGTGAGTGGAGTTCAGATACTTCATTATTTTTTTTTCCCAGAGCTGGGATATGGGTGTGAGTTTATACTTTATTTTGGAGCAGTTCTTTTAGAGAAGGCAAATGTAGAAAGATTATGTTCCTATTCTCTGAGTAGCACGCAGTGCTTGGCAAAAAATGCTGAACATGACTGCTGGGAAATTAGAAAAAGGGCAGATCAGGTGGTGTGCTTCATTTGGTATGGAACCTGTTGTGTTGGGAGGGAGCTTGATCCTCAGGTTTGCAGGAAGGGCTGTGTCACACCTTGGTCCATGTGACTGCAGTAGCATTGCTACACCCTCAAAGTGAGCGAGCGAGCTTTGCCTACATTCAGCATTGATGCCATACCGTATTTTGTAGAAAAATGAAACAGCATCATGAGCTTATGGTAAATGAAATGAGCTTAATCTTAAAATGCTACTGCTTATCAAATGAGTCATTGCAGTTTGCAGTTGTCTGTAGTTGGCTTTGTCTCTGGCGCCCTAGCCCAGTTTTCCACAAATAACCTATGACTGATCCCTAGGATAAAGAAGAGGGATTACTTAGAAACAGCTCATTCTGTGTATTTGAAAGTGCTGCCATCCTAGCCTGTCTTAGGAGTTCTACTTACTTTTTCAAAGGAGGCAACATGGGGATCATGAGCTTCTGTGCTCTGAGTATTCAGTAGCAAAGGGTCACATGGGTTAAAAACCAGTGCCCTTCTGAACGCTTCACAAAGTTTGAGCAGCTCAATGACTGCATTAAGCACTGGGGATCACGAGGACAAAAGGAGGCAGTATTCTTCTAAAGTGCAGTTATTACTGAATGGTAACACGTCTCATTTCTTCAGGTACAGGGTATGTCATTCATAGCAGCAGTACTGATCTTGAACTTGGATACTGCAGATGCCTTCATTGCTTTTTCTAACCTTTTAAATAAACCCTGTCAGATGGCGTTTTTCCGTGTGGACCATGGCCTTGTAAGTATGCTAGAAAACAGTAATTGACATGCTTTGGATATGTGTAGGGAATGTTTAAAAAAAAATAAAAATCGATGGTCACAGTAACTTGGAAAATAAGAATTTATTTCAAAGCAACGCGCTTGATAAACAAACTAAAAACCCCACACGTGTGTGTGCACCCCCTCAAAAAGGACCAAACCAAAAACCATCTCACTAACCTTTTTTAACAGGCAGGTGAATGCAATTGTTCAGATGCTATTTTACGATGCTAGGAGAGTAATTATGGGAGTATTATTGTAGGTATTTTTCAAATTGAGCTCCATAGTTGAGAGCTGAAAACGCCTTAATACTAGAAGTGTCTTGAAGGTGCTTTTTATCCTGAACTAACAGATTGCTAAAAATAGATTGTTGCAGGGAGAAACAAGTTTCCCATCTCTTACTGTAGCAGCTGTGTTTGAAAGGAAGCCTGGGGGAATAAGATGAGCAGACCCTTCCAGTTTTAAAGGGGAGATGGTTGCCTGATTCTCTAAAGTCTCTGAAATTCTGAGTTAGCATGTACACTGGGCTCTTGTGTATCAGAACAAAGTAAGACATATCCTTAAATGTGGTTTTAAGTTACCTTAAAAGTATTTTTTTTGTGAAGTATCTGGCATTTTGTATTTATTTCTCACTTAATTACCTTTTAATATTATGAAATTAAGACCTGCTTCTCAAGAGTTCAAATGGGAGAAATAAAGCAAGGGAATGGATGACATCAACAACAGTAATTTTTGTTGCTTAAGCAGTAGGACGCTGGAGATGCAATCAGTACTTCCTGCAATGTGTAATTCCCTGCTGCAGCCCCTGAATCTCATCAGTTTTAAGTGCCCGTGGGGAAATGCACCACAACCCAGGCAGCATTGTTAGAAGCAGTATCAGTCATCTCCATTACTGTACTTGTGAAAAAGATGACATGCTCATGCATTCAACGTTTAAATATGGTTCTTGTGAAGATGATTTTGGGGATTAAATTTGCTAGAATAAGTTGTTAGCTGGGTTTTAATTTTTTTAGCTGAAGTAGTGTTTTTTGGAATACCTGTGGATAATGCTGTTTAGTTCTGTTAGGGTGGCTAAATAGAGGCTATGTGATAAATGAATGCTTACATAAGAGTAGAGGTGGTGATACGTGAAATAATGTTGACACATTGTGAAATTAGAAAGCCATAATTAACACCACAAGGAAAACTTTGTCCCTAATATTCCAGATAGAGTAGCAATGCATAAAGTGAGACAGTTTGGACTTTCTATGGTTAATCTGATCTGCTGTCTACCCTCATCTCTTCTTAGCATGTGTTTACTAAGCTGTAGAACTGATGATTTGTCTTAACGTATAATAAATTAAAAACAAAATCTGCATAAGTTAGTCGTGAAAATTGTAGTAATTTATACTGATTTATATTGGCTTCTTTTGTTTGTTACAGTTTCATTAAATTAGAATTACTTGTTTTAATTACTCCTAAGTCAATGTCTTGTTGGATGTTGATTTCATCAAGAAAAATAACCTGAACTGCAGTTGCATCTCTAATAGAGCTGCCTGCTTTACTATTGATAGATGTGCTTGTAGCAGTTATGTGTAAGATCCCTTCTCTAAAATACTTTTGAAATACTTTAGAAGAACTCTCTTACTGCGGTGCTAGAGTATAAGCAGATTGTTTTGGAAGTAGGACTGTCTGTTACTTTACCCACTTCCTTCTTTATACTCACAGATCTCATGCAATGCTTGGATTTCATGCTGTTTCCACTGTATGTTTCTCTAAAGCGGGTTTCTAGATTTCTGGTGTCATGTTTGTCATGAAGCTCTTTGTGAGTAACTGGCAGTTCAGAGTTTTTAAGTAACTTTGTATTCGGTAGCACACACCCATCTCTGCTTGGCTTTTAAGTATTACACTCTTACTGACTACTGGACTCAATCTTTTTATTTGCTACTGTTAACAAAGGTAGTGCACCATCTGCCACGTCAGTCAGCTGAAACAGGGAGATAATCTGTAAAGACATAGAAAAACATGGGAAATAAATCTATCATACTTTTGAAGTCTTTTGTCTGAAATCCTTTTAAAGGCTTCTCTTTTCCCTTTAGTGTCAGGGTATTTTGGAGAGAAGCATGCTGATACGAGTCATATTTTGAAGAAATTACAGCCATTCCTAATTGCTTTTACTGGGATATTGCAATTAAAATTACTGCATCATTGAAGGGTTTTGCTTAACTGCTCCCTACAGTATTAGGATATGTGTGTGTGTGTGTGTGTGTGTGCAGCTAAAAAGCCTTTTGTTTTTAACTCTCAGTTGTATTGGAAGATTTTTCCATAGCCTCTGTTAGAAGATTGACCTAAATATTCAAATTTTAAAATAGCATGGTAATTGTCATGTTAGAAACAGTACAGTTCAGGGTTGCTGTATCAGGTGGGAGTTACAATCTGTTTCTCTTGCATAGGTGTTTTGTCCTGATCTTTGGCTTTCCTGTGTGAACTTTGTCTCTCTCTCTTTACAATAGAAATGCCTATTATCTAATTTTAAAATGTATGGTATAAAGGAAGCTTTGGTATTAGAATGTGATTTATGACTGAAGTCAGCTGGACTCTTTACTCTTGCTGTGGACTATTAAATTATTTTCATTTTGAATTTCATTTTATAATCCACTGGGGCTTGGATTTTATTCAGTATAATATTAAATTACTGCCACAAGCATAAAGCACCATTCTGTTATCATAATTATTTTGAGAAATCAGCAAATAACTTCTCTCCTGCTGGTATTTTTCTTTCCAAAGGAAGCTGGCCAAGACCCAAACCAATTATTATGTTGTTTGAGAATGGTATGCAGGAGTGATCTTAAACTCTGTGTTTGCAGATGCTGTTCTTTCTCTAAATGTTTAGCTCTTTATGGTATCATGTAATTCATATGATCCTATTTTTTAAGAACATTAATCCAATAATAGATAATACATTTAAGCCTATTAATAATACAGCTAACTGCTTTTTTTTTCTCCCCATTATATTTTCCCAGATGTTGACTTACTTTGCTGCATTTGAGGTATTCTTTGAAGAAAATCTGCCAAAGTTATTTGCTCACTTCAAAAAAAATAACTTAACTCCAGATATCTATCTTATTGATTGGTAAGACACTGGAATTATGATTACTAACGTGTGTACCACTCCATGTCAGTGTTCATGACAGAAGCCAGAGTGCTTTTACCTGGCCTAGTATTCTTTTTAAGACAAAGGCTCTATCTTTTATTCAGTACTTGAGTTGTCAGTCCAAATCATTCCCATGTACTTCTGTGATCTTTAGTGTTCGGCTGACTTACTGTTGTACCTGTGTTGAGTTTGAAGCTTGTTTTGAAATACAGCTGTATAGCAGTGTTTATCCATATTTAAATGCTTATGTGGATTGGTCTTTCAAGAAAAATCTGGTTTTAATCTTGCTTGTGCAGGTGTGTAGAAGGGGCATATAGCCAGAAACTGTTGCTAGTCTTGCATTTGAAATGTATAGTTTGTCCTTGTGCACAAAAGAGCAAAAGGGAAGTTAAAACATTTGTCTATACAACAAAAGGCCTGAAGCTACAGAAAAAGAAACACCTGGGCTTTTGGCAGGATGAACTCTGACTCTTGGGCAATATCTTACTCATGTTAAGTGGTCCCAAATCCTGTTTAGGTTGATTCAAACCCTGTACAGGTTGATTCAAAACTGATCTTGACACAGTCCAGTTGAATGGCTGAAGTGCATTACCATGGGTTTATTTACTGCAGCTATTCCACTTAGCAGATGGGCAATTAAAGTCTTTTTATTTGGTGAAACTGCCTTCCATTTGAGTTCTAGTCTGATTAGAACCTTTTTCCTTAGAAACAAAAAAAAGACAAGGATCTTATTTGCACTCCTGCCAAATTTCAGTGTGGTTTAAAGTGCTCCAAATTGAGTATTTGCCTGTGCACCTATCATGTGGTTTGGGGCAGCTGAAATGTCTTTTCTCAGCAGGTGAGATTTTGTTGTCAGTTTTGGGATGATACAAAATATTTTTTGTGAAAAACTGTTTTGCCCTTAAATTGTTGATGACAGCTCTTGTTCTTAGGAATCTGACTAAAGACCTTCAGTAAAATATGAAATTTGCAGTAGTAACAGCATTTTTTCTCTGAGTTTCATAAGTTATTATTTTGGAAAATATTTGTATTGTTAATGCAACTGAACCAAGCTCTTAATACCCTGATCTTTTATAACCTCGTTGTTAGCACTGAACATGTTGCTGATCCATTAGACAGAAATTTGTTTTAAGTAATTCAGTCCAACAGCCTGAAGTTTGAATACATGAGTTTTCTTAGGATCATAGAATTGCTGGGGCATTGGAAGGAATCACTGGAGACCATCTAGTCTAAACCCACTGCTCAAAACATGGTCAGCCAGAACAGGTTGCTCAGGACCTCATCCTGCTGGCTTTTGAGTACCTCAAAGGAAGGAGACTGCACATCAGCTCCAGGCAGCTCTGCCTGCCTTCAACCACCATTGCTGTGAACAAGTATTTCATTTTCTTAAGTTAAAATGGAATTTCCCGTATTTCATTTTTTGCCCATTGGCTCTTGTCCTTTCACTGGATACAGCTGAGAAGAGTCTGGCTCTGCCTTCTTTATACCCTTCTGCTAAGTATTTTTACACATTGAGGCTTGAGCCATCTCCTCCTGCCTAAACGGTACCAGCTTTCTCAGCCTCTCCCTGTCTATTAGCTGCTCCAAGCCTTTAATCTGTTCATGGCAAACTGGAGTTGCTCCAGTGTATCTGTCTTGCACTAGGAAGCTCAGAGCTGGCTCAAGAGTATTGAGCAGATGGATGACCTGTCTTGGCCAGCTGGCAGTGCTGTTCCTAATGCAGCTGAGGAGTTTGTGGACGTTCTTTGCTGCAAAGGCACATTGCTGGCTTACATTCAACTTGTTGTCCACCAGACCCTCCATGTCCTTTTCTGCAAAGCAGCTTTGCAGCCTGTTCTCTTCCCCTGTCTACTGGTGCCCAGGCTTATTTCCTAGCCAGGTGCAGGATTTGGCATTTCCCTTTGCTGAACTTCATGAGACTTAACGTCGGCTCATTTCCTCAGTGTCTCAAGGTCCCTATGGAGTGGTGTATCAGCCACTGCTCCCAGTTTTGTATCACCTGCAGACTAGTTGAGTATACATTCTGACCCATCATCTAGGTCCTTAATGAAGACATGTAGAAGTATTGGATGAGTATCAAACCCTGGAGTACTCTACCAGTGGATAGGCTCAAAGCTCTACCGTATGCCACTAATGCTGCTGTGCCACTGATGACTCACTTCTGAGCTTGGCAGTTCAGAGAATTTTCAGTCCACATCACTGTCCATTTATCTAGTCCATATTTCATTAGTTCATCAATGATTTTTAGGATATGGTGTTGAAGACCTTGCTAGCATCAAGATAAACAACATCCATTGCTTTCCCTTTATCTACCAAGTCAGTCATCTCACTGAAGAAGGCTGTCAGGTTGGTCAGGCATGACTTTGCTTTCATAAATCCATACTGACTTCTCCCCATCACCTTTTCGTGCATCATATGTTTTGAAATGATCTCCAGGAATTTTTCTTCCATTCTTTTCTCAGATGTGGAGATGAGGCTGGTGAGCCTGTAGTTCCCTGGATCCTGCTTCTTGAAGATAGGACTGACATTTTCTTCAAGTCCTCAGGAACCTCCCCTGATGACTAGAATCTTCCAAAGATAATTGAGAGTGGTGTCACAATAACACCAGCCAGTGTCCTCAGTGCTCATGTGTGTATCTCACCAGCTCCCATGCACTTTTCTATGCTCAAATTTGGTGAGATGTTCCCATTCATCAGTGGGCTCCTGTTTTCCCAAGTCTTTTTTTTCTGCCCACCCTCCTCATTGTCCTTAACACCCTTGACCAGATTCAACTTAAGACGGGCTTTGGGTTTTCTGCCCACTTCTCTGCATACTCAGACAACATCTCTGCATTTCTTCAGGATCATCTGCCCCTCCTTTGACCTCTTGTGTGCTTCCTCCTTATATGCGAGTTTAGTCAGGAGGTACTTGTTCATCCATACAGGCCTCCTGCTGGCTTTGGTGGTGTCTCTTTATTTTCATATGCCTCTTGCATAGAGGATGGTGTAACACGAGCTTTGTTTGACTTGGTTTTTACACTGCAATTAAATGATAATGAGCAGAGGAATGAAGGGGTGTGCAATAGATTGGCTCGGTTCTCCCAACATTTGATGGGAGAAATACCATCGGAAGGACTTCCGTGACTGAAGGCTAAGAATACTAAACTGAACTAGGTCTATGCACAAAGATCATGGTAAAAACACTGGAATGGGATGGAAGGGAAGAGAGCAGAGGCTGGAATGCTCAGTGATAAGAGGAAAGGTGTTGAATTCATACGGCCTCAGACAGTGTTGTGAAAAGCCTTTGTGAGGAAGAAGCAACTGAATAAAAGGGATACCGGAGTAGGAAGACTGTAAACATGCTGGAGGGTAACTGGACAGACGACATTAAAATCACCACATTGTCATCTGTTTAAAGGATTACTAGTTTAATGTGATGCTGTCCTAAATAAGGTGGCATTTGTTGGTTTGTTTTGGTTTGTTTTTTAACATGGGAGAGACTAAAAGTGAGAGTCTTTATATTGCAGGCAGATTAGTACCACTCTGCTCTCTAACTTCGAGCTTTGTATTGTAAAGGAGAAACCCTGAGTAACAGCACCAGAATTGGACATTGAGAACTAAAAGACAGTAATGTATGTACAGTTGCTGAAAGGTTGAAGGTTTACATTCCCCTCAGCAATTTTGCTTTGATAGTCTAGACTTTATTGTATTTTCTTGAATAAACATTTATGTCAGCATTTGTGCTCTTTGAGCACATTTCTAGGTTAAAAAAAACACAAAACAAAACCAAACACACCAAAAATTACTTGGGAGCAAAACCCTGAAGTGTTGAAGTCTCGAGTATGTGGGGCAGGTCAGGCCTCCCATTCATTCCTTCTATGGGTATTAAGGGCATTTGAAAGAAACTTCAGTCAGGAATCATTGTGGATGATGCTTCTCAACCCTTAGCATTTCTTACTGATTCCCTGTATCCATACTAAAACTGTTTATTTTAATCCAAATTTACTGTGTTCCTCCCCATTCCTGGAGAGTCACAGGACTGTGGTCTTGCACAGGACTTGGGCTAGCTGAGGTAGTCCTGTCCAAACCTCTGTTAAGCTTTCTTCACACTTACCTTGAGCTAGACAGCTTGTCCCACTCGCCTTAATTTTGTTGGACAGTGGAGTTCATATTTGACTGTGTAAGATTTCATACAATACTCAAATATGTGTGTGTATATATGTACATATGTTTGTGTGCATACATCCGTATATATACTTTCCAGTTTTATAGTAGGAAGCAGATGTAGATTTTTTAATTTATTTTTTTTTTTAAATGGTCACTGGAAACTTAGTGAATTGGACTTTCTATGTGCTGTCCTTCCATTACATCCATGAAGTAATCTAGAAAAGAGTTAAGGAAAAATCCTGTGGGTCTGTGTTCTCACAAGCAAGTAACTATTAAAACTAAGGACTTTGGAAAATGTTGTTTATAAGGTTTCCAGTGGGTCATGGCTGACTGGATTTGCTGTAGTACAAATAGGACTCCATTAAAATAGAACTATTTCTGGAAAGACAAGAATGTGGTTTCAGTGTTTTTAAAGCCTAGGAAGAATATGGTGCAGTGGTGCTCTGAATAGACAGACCTTTTGGTTGTAGGTAAAATATGTCTATGGAACAGCCTTGCTCAAACAACGCTACTTCTATTTAAATGTGCACTTGTTTTGAGCTCCAAAGGGATACCAGCTGCTATTCCAGTGGCTGGCATGGTTACTGTGCAGGCATGTGTGCAGTAAATACCAGTTGGTGCCAGCTCTGGGAGGGCTCCAGTAGCCAGTGCTGCACAGGCCAGTTGCTGGGAAACCACCCCCCCTGCTCCTGCTGCAGTTACAGTGGAATCAGCGAGTCTCCTTTGTGCCGCTTCCGGTAACCAGGTCTGCAGGGAACAGCAGTAAAACTGGTGCACTGAAACCATTTCTGAAGAGGTCCCTTCTGAGGAACTGAAAAAAAAAAAAAAAGCTGTGCATATAGATGTGCCCAGCCATGCAGGTGATGCAGGGCTGCTTCAGGTTTGCTCGGGGCTGGTAGAGGATTTAGAGAGGGGAGCTCCTCTGCCAGTTTGGTTTCACCACTGCCTTCTTTGGTGGGAAAATGCCGAGGACTTAATAATTTAAATAAAAGCTACAGTGACATGATTATCAGCAGATACCAGCCAGAAGTAAGTCTCTTCTATAAAGGACCCGTGTGCTTCAAGCCTGCATTCCAACTGATAGATCTCATGGAAACAACTTAAAAAAGAGACAGGATTTTATGTTTCAGTTTTGTTGGGATTTGTTTGTTTGTTTGTTTGTTTAAGAATATAAATGGAATCAAGTGTGAGAGAGCTGTACAGAGCAACATGCAGTCAGGTTCATGGAGGACAGGGGGGAAAGTGTGCCTCACTAGCCCAGTTTTGGTCTCTCGGCTCTGCTCTCCGATGTACCCAGCACTTGTGAGCAGAGCAGAATGTGGATTTGCAAAGGACACATGCTGTCTGTTTATGGCCTACTGCTGCTGTACAAACACCTCTCTATCCCTACTCAGGAAAATTATTTTGGCAATAATTAGAGCTGAGGGCTTTGTTTGTACCGATGGATTGATCAGTGGTTCTTTAGTGTTACATTGACTGTGAGTGTGCTTCATGAGCACTGACTTCCAGTTGGC
The DNA here is from genome assembly GCA_013399075.1 of Chloroceryle aenea. Classification (NCBI taxonomy): domain Eukaryota; kingdom Metazoa; phylum Chordata; class Aves; order Coraciiformes; family Cerylidae; genus Chloroceryle; species Chloroceryle aenea. The sequence continues at coordinate 470,876 of VWZY01005542.1, read as the reverse complement.
ATCATTTGCTTGGTATAATAAAGGTCCAAGCCACTTTGTGTGGGCATTTGTGGTGGGGGCTTCCAGTGAAGTATCTATAGGTTTACTGTCTGTTACATTAAGAAAAACATAGTCTATGTCATGCCAGTGACCCTTCACCCTCCAAAAATAGGAAGCTGAAGATGATGCTTTAAATGCCTGCCTGCCTCCTTTGCTGAGCAAAAATGGATGGTAGTTCTGTCCACAGGTTTCTGGTGACATCATAATTTTTTTGAATTGGGCTTGTTACTGGACTCCAAAAGATCACAGTCTTCAGCCCAGTTTACCATGTGCTCATCCCTGGGGCACTGCAGGTTAAGGTTGAATCAAGTGAAATACTGCAATGCTGTGTAGTACTCCTGGGTGAGAGAGCCAGGCTTGTGGGGTGCTTCTGACTGGTTGGAAGTTGCTCAGAAACACACAGTATTTATATTCCAATGATATATTTTATAGTCCAGTCAGACTTGCTGAGTGCTAAGAAGTTGCTTTGTTGCAGTTGGTATAATTAAAGTTTTTCTGCTCCTAATAGCAAACGAAGTAAATACTTCCACTTTTTTTTTGCAACTGTAATGATTTTAAAATTGTACTAAATAAATTGTTACCAACAAGATTATTGCAGTAGCTCTGAAGACGCTGGTGAGATCAGAGATGCGACTGTACCATAAAGAGATAGGTGAAGGGTGAAAAGCTGGGGAAACGCAGTCTTTGTCTCAAAGCAGATGTAACTGAAATTGATATAAGATGTAACAAAAACCAGCAGCAGGTGAAGGAGGAAGGATCCCAGAATGAGTTTAAAAGGTGAATTACTTTGTCAGTTTCCACAGCTGAACTCAGAAGTTGCAGAAATATTTTTGTGCTGTTACGGACATGGGAAAAGACTGTGTAGTGAAAGCATAAGATCTGATTTGCATCAGTGTTGTTGTGCATACCTGTCTTGATTGCTGTTAACAGTATCTTACGGAGACTTTTTAATGAAAAAAAAGAAAAAGAAAAGGCGAGGGGGCAGGGGGAAACTAAAGGAAGAACAAAGAAAACAAGATACAGAGCCTATGATTATCATGGTAACAAGTGCTTTGCTTTCTTGGTACTTTTATGATCATATGCTTTGCATGCAAGTAGCTGACCAGCCAGGATTTCATGCATCTGCTTCGGAGTACACTGCCATTGTAAGCAGAACTGGGAGGACCAGAAACATGTGGTACTTTGGGTTCCCCCCATCTTTCCAAACAGATAGGGTGCCAGCAGCCTGCATTTATGTTACTCTGAGACTGGACATCTCTGTGCTAATTAGTTGTGTTGTCTGCACCTAGGACTGCTGTCTGCAGCTCTCTTTCAACTCACTATAAAATCATCCTGCAGTGCAGTGGGAGCAGATCACATGCGAGTCGTGTGCTAGTGCTGCTGAGAGACGCTGCTGTAACTGGTTTAGTCCAACAGCTGCTTTATTACTGCCATAAATTTCAGCTGCGTTTCAGACTAGAAGCTCAGATGTCTTAATAAAAAGTGTCTTTCAGTAGGAAACACTGGAAGGGAGCAAATGCTGTATCCATTCTTAGCAGTAACGATGCTTTCATTGCTTATTCTAGGTGACCCAGTCTCCATTTGTACGGCTTGATGCATTTAACTCCACGGTAGCATTAATGAAGGTTAATTGCCTTGTGAATTTCCTGTATATGGCATTTCCTTCCAGACTGGGAAGAGATCAATGTCAAATACCTTATCTGGAGTGATAGTTTTTCTTGATGCAAATCTTTTCCTACTACGAGTAGTGTTCTAATAACTAGTTCTGACTGTTTCTTCTGACAGTTCATTTTCTGCTTAGTTGCAGATTTAATACACGTGGGTTATTCAGGTTAGGTCTGAATCATGACAAAATAATATATTATGTGATTAAAAACAGATCCCCAAAATAGGCATTGTTTCTTATCTTTAATCAGGACTAGTTTCCAGCTGAGCATTTGCCTGCTACTTGGTGACCAGGAAAGGACTTTGTTGAATTGCTTCCTATCACACTGTTATTTTCGCATGGAAAAGCTGTTGCTGTTTCCTGTGCGTGTGGGTGTATAGACAAAAAGTCTTAATTCTGCTGTGGAAGTTTTGTGTAGCAAGACATTTTTATATGGCATGTGACTGTACAAAAATGTTGGAAGAGTATACAAAGCCTGCAATGCTTCATAAGCCAGTAACCCAAAGAGGGCCTGATATTGTGCTATACCTGTACATTCATGTGTGTATGTACAATATGTATATGAACAACAGTGGCATTTTTCAGCCCGGACTGTGCCTCTTATTTGCCTTTTTTTTTTTTTTTTAACTTCTAATTTAGCTTTTTGGAGAACAATGTTAAGGGATTTCCACTTGTTATAAAAACATCTCAATGAGATGTAAAACCAGAAAAGAGTAAAATCCTAAGGATCCTCAACCTGCAATTTACGTGTCACCTAAATTTGTGCAAATAGTTTCATTTGGTCTTTCTGCTTGAAAATGAATATTTTCCTAAAATGCACTGATTTACAAGAAGTCAGATACTTGATGACATGTCATTAAAATAATCTTAAGTGGTAAAAAGCAGATAATGCAGAAAACCTTTGATTATTAGAATTTGTTGTGAAAATACATTCATGTTTTATACCTATATATGTTCCATTGTTGGGATTTTTTTTGTAAACCCGAATCTCTTAAAGTTAGAGGGAAGTCTTAAACAAAAGAGAGCTACTGTTTGATTCAGCATGCTTGAAGAGAAATTTTGTGATACAGAAAGGTTGTATTTAAATTTGAGGCTTTGCTGACCTCTGCTGGAGAAAGAATTATTTACAGTTCTACAGGGATCTTTTACATAGTGTATCTGTGGAGAAGTGGTCTCTCTAAATTCTGAAGGAAACAAAGGCTGTAACTCTTTTTCCTTACACACTACAACTTGATGCCAGGAAACTTTATTCTCTTCGCTTTTCGTTGTAATGTTTTTAGTGGCAAAGGAAACTGCTCTGCCTTGTAGCGAAGTCTTGGATATCACAGGTATCACAGGGTATTAGGGGCTGGAAGGGACCTTGGAGATCTTCAAGTCCAACCCCCCTGCCAGAGCAGGACCATACAATCCAGCACAGGTCACACAGGAGCGCATCCAGGCGGGTCTTGAAAATCTCCAGAGAAGACTCCACAACCTCCCTGGGGAGCCTGTTCCAGCGCTCCGTGACCCTTACAGTAAAGAAGTTCCTCCTCATGTTAAGGTGGAACCTCTTGTACTCCAGCTTACATCCATCCCCCCTTGTCCTCTCACAGGGCATGAGTGACAAGAGGCTGTCCCTTTCCTCTTGACACTCAGCCCTCATATATTTATAAACACTTATCAAATCCCCTCTCAGTCTTCTCCAGACTAAAGAGCCCCAGGTGTCTCAGCCTTTCCTCATAAGGCATGTGTTCCAGTCCCTTCATCATCCTCATAGCCTCCTTTGGACTCTCTCGAGCAGATCCCTGTCTTGATATAGGAAGGAGTAGTGAACATCTTTGTGTTCCTGGCTGCAAGTCTGTCAGCATTTTGATGAAGGCAGAAATGTGCGTTGGGCAGTTAACGAAAATATACTTTTAGGAACTTGGAGGTGGCTCTTGCTTCTGTTGTTACCTTTACTCTTTGGAGTCACTCTGTTCAAGCACTCTCAGCCACCATCTTACCACAGCCAGCTACACGTTCTCTCTGGACATCTTGCCTGTTTCTCTTCATTAGAGTTTAAACTGATCTCTCCTCCAAAACTTGTGCTATTACTGCTGCTTCACTCAGTCAGGCCTGGAACACAGAGTTAATTTTGCACATCTCCTTCATCTGATCCACAAAATTCTCTTTGCAGTATGTCTTAGGGTTCAGGCTTTTTGTTTTCTTGCAGCTAAAACTGCATCAATCCTCCTCAACTCTGAAGTGATGATTAAATTCATTTTGATTATACCTGTGATCAGTGCATGTCCATTATAAAACAATATATATTATTTCTCCTGCTGTGATCCCAGAAAACTGAATTTGAAGATGCACATTGATAGCAAGGTGCCTTAATGGTTATACAACTTTATACTGTTTCATGTACTGGCATGCGGCAACTAACAGAAGTACTTGAGAAATGGAAAGGACAAACAAAAAATAAAAAGATATGCAGTTGCATATATATATATAAGCCTCAGACTTACTGGCGATCAACCTGTGGACTTCTGTGAGTGAGACATTTTTCTTGTCTAGTGACTCTAAAGTTTTATTCTCTTTTTCAGGATATTCACATTGTACAGCAAATCTTTGCCACTAGACCTGGCATGTCGTGTCTGGGATGTGTTCTGCCGTGATGGAGAAGAGTTCTTATTCCGTACAGCCCTGGGAATATTAAAACTTTTTGAAGATATTTTGACCAAAATGGACTTCATTCATATAGCCCAGTTCTTAACAAAGCTACCAGAGGATTTGCCTTCGGAAGAATTCTTCACATCTATTGCTGCCATTCAGATGCAAAGTAGAAACAAAAAGTGGGCTCAGGTAAAGAGGATGTTAATTTGTGATAACAGATGTTTGTACTCTATGCAAAAAAAGTGTGGTTTAGCAACAACCAAAATAATGTTTTAGCATAGCTAGTGTTTGATTTTAGGTAGATGGGACTATGTAACTCACTCCAGGAGAGTATGCATTCAGGTGAGTGGATTCCCTGACCTTACTCTCCTCTGGAGAGGGAGAGCTCAAGCAATGTTAGAAATGTTGAGTGGAGTTGGTGAAATGTACAACTTTATAAGTTCAGTATTTACAGAGGCTGCTGGCAACATTACAGTTTGATATTTAAAAGCAGAAATTCACTCTTAGGAAGAAGGTGACAGTGTGTCTGGACACATCATACAGTCATCATCTTAATATTCTTAAGGATCTATTTTGCCTAATTTGGGACTGTATAGAAGTGATTGCATCTCTGACTTCTTTATTGGAATTTAGTACTGAAGCTGTGTCATGCTTTAGGGTCAGGGCAGCCCCTTAGACCTATAACAGACATTCTGTACTAGCCCCCCCNCAGGCTGCTGACTTCAGACAGTGCAGTGAATTAGAAGAACTGAGCTGAAATGTAAAATCACTGAACAGAATTAGTTCTGTTCTCACTCAAACCAGGACAAGCCTTTATTTCAGAAATTGTGTTTCATCACTGTAATTTAAACTAAATTCTAGTTTAAAGGAAAAAGGTGAAAGTGTGTCACCTGAATGTGGAAATTGTCTGTAACAGCCATTCATGTTGGACAGTTAGGTCATCTGGAGTGGAAACCTTTTTCTTCTTTTTCTTTTCTCTCTTTTCAAAGCAGTAATGCAGCCTGCTTATGAGTCATGCTGCAATAGAGCTCTGCTCATTTTATCCACCTTTTTTTTCCTTCAGAGAAACTGAAATGTGATGTTAAACACAGTGGTTATGGCAATTCAGCTGCAGGTGCGAGTTTGTTTTTTTCGTGCAGAAGAGGAGAGACAGGGGTCCTGTTCTGTCAAGTACCCCAAGTAACAGGATTTCTTAGCCAGTGGTTTTCAGCCTGTGACATTTAAAGGTTTAGTGGTGATTATCACAGGAGGAGGATTTCAGAGTGACCTATCCCAGGCAGTCTTCCTCAGTCTTCTCATCAGCTCTATCCTGTGTGTCACATTCTGACCTGATGGTTTCTGTAGAACATAATCTAGAATGTTATGGGCTGCTTTTGAAGCTGGTTCTCATCATCCTGGTTCCTTCAGACCAGGCGGTGATGTTTTCCATTGTCCCTTGGTCACTGACACTGTGATCAGGAATCTAAAGACTGAAAGGAGTTCTGGTAAATCATGGACACAGCACTTCTAGTAATGAGGACTCTGGCTATTGCTAGGAAATTTGCAAGCTCTGTTTTTCTTCTTTTCTGGAATTGCATATGAAAAACTCCATGACCCTGTGCCAGTACAGCTTTAGCCTGAAATGTAATTGGATGTTGTTACACCTACTACTTTGCCATCAGCAGCAGAGGAACAGAGATGGTAGGCCAGACTAGACAGTTGGCATAGCATTTTTGTAATCTCTGTGCTTCAGATCTTAGCTCCATACAGCTCCAAAAACATCCAAATGAAAGAATTTGACCTCTGTTGGCTTAAGATCTGTGCTTTTCTGGGTCAGTATTTTGGTGTCATTCTCATGTGCCTCAAAAAGGGTAATAACTTTTCTACCAAGGACACGGTTACTGTGGCACTTGAAACTCTCGTAAGTCCATTTGCTTGTGTAGGTGTTGATTTACCCTGGATCTCTATGAAAAGGACCTCACTGAAATCTCTCTGCTTCTAGAAAGCCAGCCAGATGTGGCTCTGTTCAGAGCCATGTTGAACTCTACTGCTCAACGGCTATGGATGCTTTTGCATTGAAGTTTAGGTGGTGTTGAGTGATTTAGACTCACCTCCTGTTAATTCTGATGGTGCAGAGGTTTGTTTGAAATCAGTCGGAGAAAAGCAGGTTGCTTACTTGTAATGGCAAGTGTTCCTCGAGATGAGGCATCCCTGCATACATTCGGTTCCAGGGTCATCCTTCAGAAGGCTGCTGGACTTCTTCAGCAGAGACTAACTATAGGGCAGGGAGCATGTTAAGCAGCATGAGAAGCTGGTTGTTACTGTGTCCTCTACAAGAGGGCTTACAAAGCAAAACTGTGTGTTGGACATTAAGAAGTACAAATTGTGGATGCAAATGTGGACTTTTTGCTTCAGAAAAAGATGTAAGCAGATCTGGAGACAGTGGTGTGCTCTTGACAAGCACCAGTCAGCACTAAGGTAATTCTGTCCTGAACTGTTAGATGTCTTACTGCTCAGGCTGCTCTCTTGCTGTGTTTTTAGTCACTGCTTTTATCTTGAGAGTTATAACTGTGCCCCAGGCAGCATCCTTTAACAGTGCTAGACTTGTGTAATCTGGGGAAGAATCTCATCTCCAGGCTTCAAAAGTGTGTGCTGGGGGGAGATTGAGTTTAAACCTTTGTTAAATCCATTTCTGTCTACCATGCCACAAAGATTTATGGGAGAGGTCTCCCATCAGTGGAGAAGTTACATAAATGTGGTTACTTTTAACAGTTAAAATAGCATTGCTTAGAGAAATTAAAATGGATACTCTTCAGACAAATAATTTATTGAGTCACTTTTTAAATCTAATACTTTTTTCTCTCTCATTCCTTGAAATGTCTAGATACTGGCTGCTCTGCAGAAGGATAACCGGGAAATGGAAAAAGGAAGTCCTTCACTCAAACATTAAAATCATGGTTGCCTCCAGTGACTCATGGAAAAAGAGCTAAAGTGGCAAAAGTACTGAGTACTGATTGACATGTATGAGCCTGCAAATCAAAGTGTTATTTCAGAGTTTTGTTTAGCAGTAGGATAGCCTTAAATGGGAGAGAGGGGAAAAAAGAAGAGAGGGGGAAGGAAAGAAGGAAATCAGGGGATAAACCCCTTCTAAGTTAAACCTAGGCTTAGCCTTAAACTTCTAGTGGAATGAGCATTTGCTGTGGACGTTACACATTCTGTATTTCTGATGAGGGCAGTGAACCTAAAAATATTAAGGGGGTGGGTTGTTTTTTTGTTTGGATTTGGGGTGGGGGGGGGTGGTTGTTTTGGGTTTTTTTGGTTTGGTTTGGTTTTGTTGTTGGTTTTGGTTTGTTTGTTTGTTGTTTGTTTGTTTTTTTAAAGACTGGGCATTCAGCAACATCAGTTGCTTTGAAAGCTATTCCCCAGTTTCATTCTTGGGCAGGATATATTTCCCATACCTATAACAGTAGCTGGATCTGGATTTTAAATAACTGGTGCTGGAATTTATAGTTAAATGTTGTAAGGACCATTTCTTTAGAAATGCTTCTTGTTTTTTAGGCTGTGGGTCCCATTTACCAAAGAATTCATGTAGACATAGAACTACATTCCATTCTTTCAATCAGAAAAAGTAGAAAATAAACTTGGAAGAGAAGTCACACTAGCAGTACAAAACCAGTTTTTCTTCAAGATGCCTTGGAAATCTGTGTTTCCATTCTGAATGCATATGGAGGAAGTACCATTAATCAAACCTGTTTCCAGCCTGTCTGAGGGATTTCTAGTATTAAGCTGGCATCATTTCCCAATTGTACTTTTTTTTTTTTGGAAAAAGCTAGGGTCACATACTACTAAATGTATGTCCATATCTCCCTCTTGGGGGGTAGTGCCGTTTTGGGGTGTTCTTGCCTGCCAGCTTCTTACTCCTGGGCTGTCTCTCCCATCGTGATAAACCCGTGGGCTGAGCAGATAAAGTGAGAAATGGTTAAATGCAGTTTTTAGGGTTACTTTAAACCTAGCTCTGCTCATTGGCAAAACCGAGGAAGGGTGTAGGGGAGAAGTTAGAGAAGCCAGAGTTGCTGCTGAAAGGAGATGGTTCTGTGGGATCTCCTGAAGCTGCGGCTGCCACAGTTAGAAAGCATTATGTGGAGCCGCTCTGTGCATAGCAAAAAGGGAAGGAAGTTTACTGGGGAGTGTGCCAGGCAGATTCCATCAGGATAAGTATGCACTGTCGTTTCCTAGCATTTTATCCAGCCTCTAATGCATGGGAGCAAGTTACACAGATGGCAAACTCTGGTCACAGAGTTCTGTTATACTTCGATCCCCTCTGCATTCAGATTAATGTTGAACTGTAAATCATGAGTGCCTCTGATTTACAAGAATGTTTATTGCATAGTGTTACAGTGTAAAATCTATTTTATACATAATGATGGTCATTGGAAGGGGAAAGAGCTGAAGCGATGCTTGTGTTAACTGTAAACAGGCATTACTAAATCCTGTAGCTGTACAGTCAGTGGTTTGCCTGTGCTCTTCAGTCTGTTTTATGCTGATTATTTTGGCACTGTCTGAATAAAAATAAGAAAAATAGTTGCACACTGCTCACCTCAACATACAATGTAAAGGACTGTGGGGCATGATCAAAATACTGTCTGTTAGCACAAGCATTGTTTCTGCGGGGGATAGTTTAATTGTAGTGTTAAAAAGAGTGAGAGCAAGATTCCCTGGTTAAGCGAGGACTCCTAATCACTTCAGAAGATGTGTAATGCAAATGCAGCTTGCAAGTCTGATACCTCACTGGCCTCTTTTTCCTGTCCACTTAGTGTACTTGGTGTAATGGATGTGGTTTTTTGTTGGCCATCCTGATTCCTCCATAAGACTACTTCTAGGTCATTACTTACAGAAAATGGACATCAAGATGTTGGTGTGTAAGATGAGTTAATTCTCCCAGAGTTTGTATAGCTTTGGTCCTGCAGTGATGGTATTTGTATGCTACATTGCTCTGAAGTGCAGGAGAAAGCTGGAAGGTCAGTAAGTGTTTTTTAATACTACTTTGTCTATTACTACAACAGATATGCCTTGCTGTGAAGGATATGAGAGGCCTACCATCTGAACATTTGCACTATGCTTCTAAATGGTTTATGAAACAGAGACAACTTTTCCCTCAGTATACGTTTTTAGGTGGTACTGTAGCTGGCTTTGCGATTTACGTCTTCATTACAACTAGATCTGTATTTCTTTTTAAACCAAGTCTGAAAGCGTGACTCGTTTGTCTGCTTGAAATGCATTCTTTAGCTAGTAGGTATCTTTGCAGCCATCCACAGCCTGTTATCCTATTTCTCTTCTCAGTAAGCTGTTGAATGTAACAATGAAAGTGGGCATAGTTGTGGGGAAGAGGCCTGCTGCAACACTTGTGCACTGTTTGCTACTTGCAAATGTTACTGTTTTGTGTTCTGATCTTTCTGTTCTTAGGAGATGTATATATTTTCTAAATGATTTCTTTGTGTATATAAGGTGTGTTCTTTAATGAAGAAAAGCGATGCAATAAGGAGCTTTGCACAGTTCATTTTCAAACTCAGTATATTGAAGAAAAAAAATCTCCTGCCTAAAGATGCAATTGTTTTAACTTCTCAGTAACATGATTTCAAGGTAACGCTTGAATTTTCAAAAAACAGAGATAAGTAGTACGGGCATAGAATTACTTGCCACTGAGCTTTTTTAGTTTCTTGCAGCATACCAAATCTCTTAATTAGCTATTAGGGAAGATTTCTGTAATAAATTCAGGGATTGCATTAAAATTGTTGACAATTTTATTGTTCAGGTGCTTGAGAGTATCTGTAACAAGATGCATGAGAGTTTCTTTCATTGAGCAAGTGTCCCCATCAAGCAAAGTGTCTTTTCTTCATGGGTTTAAGGAGAAATAAAAGATGTCTGCAGTTACCACTGTACATGCAGCAGTTCAGAGAAATCAGAAAACGTTTTTTGGAATTCTGTACGACTGCACTTTATTATAAAGCTGTTTTGCCACTTCAAACAGCAATCAATCATGTATGTTATTTCATTTAGTAAAGGATTTTTAAAAAAGGTACCTTGCAACAGCTTATTTTTCAATGTTTTAAAAAATCTAAAATGCCACATAGAGAACTGTTGATACACCCCCTGTACATGATGTTTAAATTGGGTTGATGTAGTTATCAAGTTTGTTTTGCTTAGATACATGTATCAAACTGGAACTTTTTTCAACTGTAAATAATTGGTTTTGTTAAATAAAGTCATGTAAAGTTATCTTAATCCCCTGTTGTCAGTTTACTTCAGAAGTTAAAAATTCAGGTACCTGTCTGTGTCTTCGTAGGCTTCTTTAGTTTTTGTCTGTCCAAAATCAGGACTTTGGGACATTTATGTATTGCAGGGGGAAGATTCTTTTAGTGATGCTTTTCAAGTTCTCATGATAAAACACCTGGTGTATTACTTGTGACATTTAGAAGATTTGGTACTTACTGTGCCCATGGTTTAATCCATTTCATGTCTTTCTCTGGGCTAGGTCTGAGACCTGTTAAATTTATTATGAAAAAGAGATGTACATACATCTTTGAGAGATCCGCGCAACTCGGAAATGCTTGAACACCTTATCCTTTCTTTGTTTTAAAAGAAGAAATCTTAGTTTATTGCAAGTTTCAAGGCATTGCTGTGCTCAAGTCAGTATTGTTTTCTTACGTAAGTGTAACTTCAGAGGTTAAAGTGGAGAAGCTTTATGTTGCTTACTTACCTGAAAAGAGGTTAAAGCACCAAAAAGAAGTTAGATAAAAGCGGGGGAGAGAAGACAGTACCTGTGCAACAAGACTGCACGAGGGATGCAGTTAAAGTCACGGCTGCCACGATTCTAGTTTCTCCATTAAACACATCTCTCACTTCCTTGTACTGACTTGCTGTTTGATTTGCTGGATTAGAATGTAGAATTAAATACAAGCCCATACCAGTTTGATACAGGCAGAGCTTTATATTGTATATATTTCTGGACTTGCACAAAATTGTTCAAAATGGGATTTACTTTTCCTTACCTGTTATCCTGATACAAATGCCAGTCTGTTTTAAGAGTGAAATACTTTCCCAAATGCCAGCACATGAGATTAGGAAATAAAAAGGTATTTGTCTGTACTGCTCCCTGATGGAAGGTCCTCCTCTATTTATAGGAAGAAAATGGAGGAGTCTTTGATCTGCATCCTCAGGATGCTTGTGGAAGGCCAGGGTAGCAGTGGATTGTCTCAACAGCTCAGTGCTATGAAACACAGTCCTGGAGATGGTGTGTGAAGTTTAAGCAAATGTCTTAGTAGCGTTTGTTTCAGTAGAAATATTCAGTTCAGGGAACACACTGTCAACATTACATCTTCTTGTATGTCTTAAGCCAAAAGCAGCAAGAAGCATGAGAATTTTCCTGGCAGAAATTTGTAAGACTGGGAGATGGCTGCTGATCATCTTTAATTATTTATGAAAAGTTCCATGGAACACCAGGAAGCAACTCAACTGGTGCAATAGCTGCTTTTTCAGCAGGAGAAGAGCTCACTTTTGGTAACAAGGCTAAAGACAAAAGGTACTGATTTTGGTGTCCTTTTTTTTTAATTTATTTTTTAAGATAAGTGGTTGGCAGTTAGACTTGTGTCCTTTTACTACTCAGCAGCAACAGACAGAAGTAGTCTACTGTTACTTTGTGAAAAGCTTTTGAATATTAGTTGTGTAATATCTCTTCATGAATGGAGTGTTTGAGCTCCTGGAGATTAGAGTACTTGGGCTGTTTGCAGGACAAGAGCCTGCACTGTTCTGCAGTGTTCATGCACCAATTCTGCAGAACTGTAAGGTCTTAGAAGAATATAACCAAATTGCTGCTGCATGATTGTAGTAAGAGTAAGAAATTATTGATCTCTCATTTCGCTATGATAAAAGAAAAAGATTTAAACCTTCAATAGTGTAATAACCACTTGAATTATATTTTGTCTGTCTTCAGTTCAGAAAACCTAGTTCAGAGATGATTTAAAAGGGAATGATGTGAGCCATTCCTAGAAGTGTCTTTGTCTATTGATCTACTTTTTATCCCTGTGTAAGAGTGTTTAGTGACTTGTATACTTTAAATGCATATCCAACTTATTTTGGAACAAGAACCAGCTCAAATACATGAACCAGCTCAAATACAGCTCAGCAGTACTAGTCCCACAGGGCACAATTCCAACCTGTTGTGGAAAATGAAGACTCCACTCCTACTCTTTACCATTGGGATGTGGCTTCTTTCCTGCAAAATTCACAGCAGTTGAACACTTCAATCTGGGCCTTTTAAGACCCAAGTATCCCTAAAATGGGACTAAAGATTGCTGATCTATCCAAGCAAAGTGGTGGTATCACACCCAGGCATTAGCAACTGACTAGGTAGGATTGATCCAGTGTGTGGGCACAGCAGCTAGTAATGGCCTACAAGGCGCCTACCAAAGTTGCAGTTCCTTTAAGGATGAGAACAAAGGATATTGGAGCTCCAACATTTTACTGGCCTAAGATATTTTCATGTTTCAGTACCCCCTGAAACTGTAAAAACAGAAAGACAAAATTCAAAACCCTAGGTTTGAGTGATAGGATTTATGTAAATATTTATACTGTGAAAATAGTTCTTAAAGTAATAAAACTTTCTTCTTGTGCACCGCCGGTGCAAACTTGTCAGTCAAGTACATTTACAGTAGGGGTGAATGATCTGGTGCTTGTGCAGTAGCATGGTGGCTGCGTGCAAGTCCTGTCCAGTATTGAAAACAAGCTTCCCTCCCATTCCCAGCCACAGCTACAAAAACTCCCCTTACGCTGTGCCTGAAAGGCAGCTCCAGCGACTGTACGGGCGCAGTTAATGCCAAATCAGAAAACCCATGCAAAAGGGTGGTGGGATCAGGGTTTGAGGTGGGGTGGGGCAAGTGCTCTGCTTATACAGTATTGCCACGGGCTGAAAGGACTGAGTGCTGTGATGGTTTTCTAAAAGTGCAGACTTTCAACTGAGGTTTTTTTGGTTTAAAACAGGCACATGTGTGTGGTTTCATTCAAAATGAGTAACTATTGTAATCACTGACACATAATACTGACACGCCACCTAAAAAAGGCTTTTTCAGGAATGTGGTGGTAAAGTGTTCCTCAGGACTTCACAAACAAACAGCATGTTAGAAATTAGAATTACGGAAAACTCCTTTGCTTATTTCTTTTCCATGCTTTTTTTTCTTCAGTCATCCTCAGCAAGGAAAGAGGAATTGGCTTCCTTGATTATATTTTTCTGAATTCCCCTACAAGTAAGGATCAGAGCAGCATGGTGATGTTTCAGTGTTTCCAGTTGCTGACTTAGCAGCCCTATAGTATCCACCTTTTCCTCAAAGTCCCGAAGCAGTATTTCATTCCCAAGCAATCCACACTTCTGCTGCAATTTCAAATTGTTTCTCCACAGTTTGTCTCTGGCCTGTTTTGTTTTGGTCAGAATGTCTCTCTTCTGTGACAAGACAGAGTCAATATCTATCAGTTCAGCCTTTCTGTGCTGGTTTTCAGCTTCCACAAACTGCAGTTTTTCCCTAAAGTGGCTGAGCAGGTGTACTGTGTTCGATACCTTCTTTCTGAGCTTCAGGATTTCATCACTGAGGTTGTCAATCTTTTTGCTGTATGTTTGATTCTCTTTCTTCACATGCTCGAAGTCCATAAAACGTTGACCCTCTACCTGTTCTCCCCGAGCTTTCAAGATGCTTTCAAGGTTTTGGATTTCATGCTTCAGCTTTATGTTTTCCACACGTGCCTAGAGGAGTAGAAAGAAAAGAATTACTCCCATTTCTTTAATCCTTGCCCTGATGGGTAAGAAGAGCTGTTTAAAATAAGGCTTTATTTTTGTCATGACTTAGGGGCTGTAAAGCACTGTACATATGCTGTTTAATAGTGAGCGATAGATGTTAGGGGAAGGCAGTGCTCTTGTCTGTCTGTCAGAAGAGGAAGACGCTGGCCTCTTCAGAAATCTTTTTGACAAGAGGTGACAGAGCGCAGTGGGACAGACCAGATGGCAGCCCCAGCTGGCCCTGGGGCCTGTGCTTCACCTCCCGCACTTGTTGCTCTTTGTCCCATTCCCTGGCCTGGATGCGATCCACCGCCGCCT
>VWZY01005542.1:442439-455233 GCA_013399075.1 Chloroceryle aenea | reverse complement strand
CACCCTGGCTGGCAGGTGCGGGCGTCTCTGAGCCGGGAGGGTCGCTGCCGGGCCTTAGGTAGGCTGCCTGCGGGAGAGCTGCCTCGAAAGGAGCGCTTCAGCCTTCTCGGACTTGTCACTGCCGTAAGTTCCAGCACGTGTCGTGTTTTCCCCAAGCCTGTTTTGTGCCACAGATCTTGTACTCTCTTCTTAGCGTTTGGTCTTTTCCTTCAGTACGTCCCACCTGTAAACATGCTGCTCGCCTTCTGCGTCAGCACACGGCCTGGCTCCGTTTTAAAACATAGCAGTAAAAAACATCGTCCGTAGATTCATTCAGTGTTACTTGATTGTCTTTTGTTTCATTTAAACGTAAATACTTAAAGAATCATAAAAGTTTATGATCAATGGTAGTTCACTCTACAATGTGTGAAAAGAAGAAATGCTGTCTTACTTGACAGTACTGTCTTTATATTGCTCTAAAAGAGCTTGAACAGTTCGACGTAAATGAGCAAAATCCAAACAACGTAGTGATGTCAGTGCTGGCTTTGGACTTACAAACTTTCCTGGTGATGGCAAGCTGACTTTTTGAGAGAGCGATGGATGCTCAGGAATCGCCATGTGGATCCAGTGTCTCGATGGTGTTCCTGTGCCTTGAGGCTCTGATGCCGGTTGCCTGAGGGGTGTTTCTGGTGCCGTTCTCGTGGCTTACATGCCCCTCTGCACTTGGGCATTTTTGGGACCGGGTATTACATCTGATAGAAAGATCACTTCCGTATTTCTCAAAAAGTTTAGGTGTTGTGAGTTGGCTTTTGAGGAGCAGGAAGAAGTCCTGCTCTTACCTGAGTGCACTTTATGCTGGAGATGTTATGGGACTCATTTTATCACTCCTCCTTATCTTCTGTTTAGGAGGATATGGCTGCTCACGTGGGAGCATCCCGAACACCCCAGGAGGTGATGGAACACTACGTGAGCATGTATATCCACGGCAATCTGGGAAAAGCCTGCATCCCTGACACCATTCCCAACAGAGTGACGGATCACACGTGTCCCAGCGGTGGCCCGCTTTCTCCTAGCTTGACCACTCCGCTCCCTCCACTGGATATATCGGTGGCCGAACAGCAGCAGCTGGGCTACATGCCGCTTCGGGACGATTACGAGATCGAATACGATCAGGATGCGGAGACTCTGATCAGCGGCCTTTCGGTGAACTACGACGACGATGATGTGGAAATAGAGTTAAAAAGAGCTCACGTAGACATGTACGTCAGGAAACTCAAGGAGAGGCAACGGCGGAAGAACATTGCACGAGACTACAACTTGGTACCGGCCTTTCTGGGGAAGGATAAAAAGGACAAGGAGAAAGCTCCCAAACGAAAGATCACAAAAGAAGAGAAGGAGTTGAGGCTGAAATTGAGGCCTCTGTATCAGTTCATGTCTTGTAAGGAGTTTGAAGATTTCTTTGAGAACATGCACAAGGAGAGGATACTTCGAGCAAAGATTCGGGAGCTGCAGCGGTATCGTCGAAATGGAATCACTAAAATGGAAGAGTCGGCAGAATACGAGGCAGCCCGGCATAAACGGGAGAAGAGGAAGGAGAACAAAAACATAGCTAGTTCTAAGAGAGGGAAGGAAGATGGTAAAGAAGGTGAATTTGCTGCCATTGAAAATCTGCCTGGCTTTGAACTCTTATCGGACAGGGAAAAGGTGCTCTGCAGCTCTCTAAACTTGAGTCCTGCGCGTTACGTGACTGTAAAAACCATAATCATTAAAGACCACCTCCAAAAAAGACAAGGAATTCCCTCAAAGAGTCGCCTTCCCAGTTACTTAGATAAGGTACTGAAGAAAAGGATTTTAAACTTTCTAACAGAAAGTGGTTGGATATCCAGGGATGCTTCATGAAATTCAGCTGATCTGAAAAAACACAGCAGAGGCCCATTACAGCCTCAAGGACTCCCTTATTTTTTTTCTTCCCTCCCCAAAGATGCAAAAATTGTCACTTAAAAACAAAAAGCAAATAGGTAAACCCCACAGGATTCCTGATCCACGGTTCAAATAGACGTTTGCTTTGGATCATGGAAAATACTTAATTGTGAAACTTCAGCATTGGGTTTCACCGCTTTTGGTACATTATTAGAACAGGTTTCCTTTGTGTGAACTTGTGCCAGTCCAGTAGTCCCAGAGTAGTTATTTTACTCCTTGCTATTGGGCAGATGAGCATCAGTGTAATCTGTGCTTTTCCTTGAAGGTGGGAGGTAGTTTCAGTTGCTGGAAACTTTCTTTTCCTTTTTTAATTTTTTTTCTTCCCCTCCCCATAGCATTGGCAGCCAAGTGCTTACGAAAGCCCCGAGCTCAGGAGCACAGTGAGCGGGGATTTTTGTGACCATTGCTGAGCTTTCAGAACATTTTCCTTCGTAACTACAGCCAAGGGGCTGGGATAGCGGGGCGAGAGTTTCTGTCAAGGACGTGGCCGGGATGAGCCATAGCAGGGAGTGGAAGGAAGGAAATGTGGTAGATGAGATGGCTTCGGGTACTTGTGGAGAGGATTCTTGAAGAGCTACCTTCCCACCCAGATGATCTGGATGTAGCTTTGGCTCGAGTTTGTGCTGAAACAGAACCCACCCAAGTTTTGATGTTAACTAATGGGTAGCAAAGTGGCATTATAGGGCAGCTGTGGTGTTCTGTTCTGGAGGAGGGATCAGCACTACTGTGAAGTGGCCAATTTGGGCCAGAAATGGGGTTTGGGAACATAGGTGGCAAGTTTGTCTTGCAGTGGTTGAGAGCCTCAGTCAGCAAAATCACCATTTCTTCTTGTTGGGAGAACCTCCTCCTCCTTCGGTATCTGTTACGGTCTGAGGAGGCGTAGCTGCCTCCTTCTGAATTTGAGTGGGATGGACAGGGAAAAGGAGTGAGATTCCCAAATGGAGAGTGATCACTGAGATTGGTTTTCAAAACCAAAAATGCGAAGTGATACAATTAGCTAAAAATGTGCAGCTCACGTGCTCCTAAAGTACGGAGTGTAAGTGAAGCCACTACGGGGTTCTCGCTGCACGTACCTTCGGATGTACCAGACTAAACGTGCTGACGCTGAAATTGCTGCCGTGGCAGAACTGTGAACACAGCCCCGTGCAGTCAGAACAGTGCACCGGAGGAGGTGACGCGTCACCGCTTCCAACAGCCACCTCTGAGCTGGGTGCTTGCAACAGGCACCAGCTGGCGATGTCACCCAGTGGCTTGGAACAGAAATGCCAGATCCACTGTACTGTGTTAGTAAGAGCTGCTGATTGAGGGCAAGATGTTGAAGGAGGACTAGAAAAGGATTTTTATGCTTGTTTCATCCTTAAATTCCCATGCTGGTATTTAACCAGATGAGTAAAAAATGGTGCTTGCCCCGTGGAGGATGGCAGGGTGTTACTTGTGCCTAAGCCTCTCTACCGGCTGTGTCCAGAGCAGGGGGCTGTGACTGGAGGCCAGCTGGGCAGGTCTTCTGCTGTGCCCGTGTGCCAAAACATGGAACTCAGCTGGCTTCAGGACATGTGCAAGCGTGTCAGTGAGGATACCACAAAATCCTAAACCAGTATTAATTCTGCAACTTGGCAAAGCTATACAGATCAGAACCGAGCTTTAGTTAATATATCCAGCATTACCAAAAGTGTTACCACTGAGTTTAGAATAAAAGGGGTAAAATTCAAAGCCAGCATTTCTAAGAAAAAAACCAAAACTCTAGTGCCTTTTTCTTTCGAGCTTGTGATGTTGTGTCCCTTCAGAAAAGGTAAGGGCTATGTCCTCTCGATGTAATACTCATTTGGCTTACCTGTAAGTGGCTTGTTGTGGAATACTTCAGACAAAGCTGTCTCTCCGTGGCAGCAGTGGAGCTAACTGCAATGTGCTGAGGAGCTTTAAGAACCACCTCCACCCTGTACGTGTGTACAAACAGCACACCAGTTCATAAGGTAGCAACCCTTGGTTATTTTTTCTGCCCTATCCTGTGGAAGGGGAGCTCAGCCTTTCTTTCTAGTGTTCTAGTTTTGCAGTTTGGTTCTTCCTGTAATTTGTTACCTAACGGCCATAACGTACCATTACTGAGAGTGTTCTGGAGCCTCAACTCTGCATGGAGCTGGGAGTTTCAAATAATTGTGGGGGGTTTTTTTGATGATTTTTTTCACAAATCCTATGCTTTTTATATTTCTACACCGTTTGGGCACATCTAAGTCTAACTAAAGCAATAGCCTAAAGCCCAGCTGAACAGTAACTCTCAAAAAATAAATAAAAATGTAGGCACCAATGAGTCATTTAAATGTTGAATTCTGCATTTACACTTTGTAGTTTCTTTATTCCTCAGCCCCTCTAAAATGTTTCTTTGGTGCTAGAAGTAACTTATTGAACATCAAAATGAATGTAAAATAAAGTATTTTTAATGTATGAAATATGGATATCAATATTTATTTTATACTTGCAAGCAAATTCAAGGTGGTAAATGTTTGCTTTAGCAAATACTAGTCCCTTGGAAAGGGCTTCCCTAGAAGCAATGTCTCATTGTCAGCTATGCTTTTAATTTTAAAGGTGACTTGCACTAGAGGATGCTGCTGTTCCATATTTTCACATGGAACTGATTTAGTTTAAGCATTCCTTTGTTATGAGCTGCTGTTTTTCTGTTTGTTCAAGACGAGATGCAGTTATGTTAATCCAGCAACTTACCAGAGCTATGCTGCTTCTTTTCTATGGTGAAGGGGCTGAGAAAAAACATGGCAAAGAGCTCTTCGACTTGTATCTTGTCTTGATCTGGAAGTGCTTCCTGTACTGTACAAATAACCTAGCCTTCATGTTGCTAATGAAAAGGTGTTTTATATGCTTAATGCTCCTGACTTTTCTAATTAAAGCTATTACTAACGATAGGCTTCCATCAGTGCTGTTAGGACAGATCCTATGAAAAAGTGACACTCCATAAGCTGTTCAAAATACTGATCTTCTGCTACTGATATGAGGCAGCAGTAAGTCTGTTTTAATGCTGTATGTTTACTTCAATCAGTCCAGTTCCAGTGATGTTTTACAGTAGTATTTGCTCACTAGGTAACAAGGGAGCATTAACCTCCATTCCATGTGTACTACACAGTGCAGAAGGGCTTATTACCCTCCTGCCCTGCGTTCCACTGCAGTCCCAGCAAGCATTAAGAACAGCGTTAGTAGGTTTGCACGAGTCTTTGACCATAAACTGCCTTGTAAATCACAGAAACCAAGCACTCTGCCATTATTCTTTTGTGCGGTGGCTGCATTGAATTTCTTTGCAACTGTAACAGACATCCTTACTTGGTTTACTATCTCTTCTTGCAAAATGTTTTTGCATGTGCCCCAGTTGCTCTTAAGTGATGACACATTAAATACTGTGAAGGAAGGTACCTGGTGAGCAGGTTCAGCTCATCAGCTTCTTCCTTAAAGGGAATGTTGCACTCATTTGAATAGTGTACTGGTGTAGCTGTGCCAGACACACAAATGCCTGTGCTGAAATCATGTAAAACCTACCTGATGTTGTGCACACTCAGCATTTTACTAGGTTTCTGCATTGTATATTGGTAAATAAACTTGTATTAAAGTTTCTTTCCCTTATTGATTCAATGGTCCTGTCCTTGCATAATAAGGAAAATGGCTTAAATCTTTGCAATAACCAATGGAGATGCATTTTAGGTCAACAGCGGTGGGTGGAGAGGTGGTCTTTATGAAATAACTAAACCAGAGGTAAGGGGGGTAGCTTTGTTGGCTTCTCTTAATGCTTAAATTTCAGAACCACCTCTCTCTGTTCTTTTATTTCTCCAGTGCTTACTGTTGTGTGACAGTGCAGGTGATGTGCTTGAGGCTTGCCATGCTGAAAGCCTCTGAAAGGGCAGGCCAAGGAAAATGAACTGAAATGAGATACTCAGTTACCAGCTTTAAAGATACTAGCCTGAGTCTTGTGCTGAACACTGACCAGTAACTTGTGTTTAGGAACACACTGAATGAAGTAATGTAGTCCAAACCAGTTTGTGTGAGGCACTGGGAAACTCATTAACAAAAAGTCTGAATCTCTCTGGAAGAAGCTGTCCCTTTTTTTTCTCTGCAGTAGGGCAATTAAACCACTTCTATATTAATGAAGTTATTATTAGATTTAGTTTAGATACAGAGTGGTTGGGAGGGGGCAGAAGAGAGGTCAGTTCTTAAAAGGTACATAGTAGACTCTAACCCAGATGGAATGCCCCTGTTAGTTATTTTTGTTTGTGGTTTTATGGGTGGTTTGGTTTTGTTGGTTTGTTTTCCTGTAGTTTTACACACAACCTTTGCATTTTGATCCCTGTAATTGTTTAGTTGTGTGGCTGTGTTGTTTGTTTTTTCTTTTTAAAAACCCACTGTACTTGTCTTCTCACATGAACCAAAAATTACTCTTCCTGCCCTGTCCAGTCAAAACTGATTTTTCTCCCTGAGAGTGCCTGATTCCTGTAATCCCAACCTGCACTGGGAAAAAAGTATTAAAGAACAAATAATCACTTCTCACCCTGAGTAGGTCTAGTGTTCAATAAGCTGCTGGCAATGTCACATCTGAACCAAAACAAATAAATCAATACTTAAGGTATTAAGTTTCTTAATCCAAGACAACCAGAAACAATGGTGAAAAAAACAGAAGTACCATTTCACCAGGTCCTAATAACCTGTGTAATTTTGTAGTTTCTTTCCTGTGTGTTAAATGTGTGAGCTTTGAGTTGGGTCATTTGCCAAGCTACATCCAGTCCTGGCCAGGTGACCAGACAAACGCAGGACAATGCACTCAGTTAATCACATGGTGTATTTTAGCCTGATTCTGCAGGAGTGGGGGCAGCACAGGAGTTAGACATGGCAAGAGATGTCTGGGGGAAGGGTTCTGTTGCAACTAGAGATCCAAGCTGAGTAAGTGCAAGAAATAAAGATGAAACTAAGTCCACATTTTTGCATGAGCCACTTACATGCGATTACTTATGTAACTAAAAGACCATATATAGCAACCTCTCACCTACCCACTTTTTTGGGTACTCTGTCTTTCAGCAAGGTTATAACTACAGTTTGCATAACAAACTGATTGTAAAGCTTGGAAGGTACAAGACTATCAAAATTGTTTAAACCAATTTATACAATATTAAATTAAAAATCCAGAGATAGGATAAATTCTATTGGTTCTTCAATGCCATACAAGTATTAGATGGTTTTCTTGAGTCGACAGTAGTCCAGAACAAAAAGGGTTGAACACTGACAAAAGACATCTACTCTCTACTGCCTTTTATTTACAGGTCAAAATTCACAATGGTTTCAATTTCAATTGTTGAGATTATTTATGAAGAAAAAGGGTGTTTATCACATCAGTGAGTAAAAGCTGATGGATGCTTGCAGAAAACGGGTTATTTGTACTAATTCACCCACTTCTGCAGCGTTAAGATTCTACAACACAAAAGGAAGTGTTTGAACCACTATCTGGATTTCCAATCTGCACCTCTTGATAAACATCAGATTGCAAAATTCATTCCTTTCAATTTAATGTACCTTTGGAAGCAATAATTGTAAAAAATGTGATCTAATCTAAAGCATTAGCAAGCTTAATGGCTCCTGTATTTCACACTCAAGAAGAGAGCTTACAGAACAGTGATGTTGAAGGCCACTAAGCAGAAGAATTTCATCGCTTGCTTCATTTTCACTGGGAGACCTTAACCAATTCATTTGAACCTC
Source organism: Chloroceryle aenea (assembly GCA_013399075.1). Lineage (NCBI taxonomy): Eukaryota > Metazoa > Chordata > Aves > Coraciiformes > Cerylidae > Chloroceryle > Chloroceryle aenea. The sequence goes on along the minus strand of VWZY01005542.1, from coordinate 447,535 downwards.
TCAGGGCCAGAGGAATGAGGAAAGCATGGAGAAAAGAGAAAAACCATCCAGCTGTTTAATAGTTGTATGGCATTTTAAATTCTCCGATCGAGCAGCTAAGCGTCTTTCACAACACCCACCAAGGCAGGCCGCAGTGTACGCCCGTGCAGCTTATAGCCGATCTTGGATACCAGCGCAATAGTGCCAGGCTCCTTCCCTTCCATGGGAGCGTGGAACAATGCTTCGTGTTCATAGGGATCGAACTTGGCTCCGACAGGATTCAGTCTGAGCAGGCCATGTTTTTTAAACACTTTTTGAATCTGTACTTCTGTCATAACAAGACCTTCATATAAGCTCTTCAAGTGAGGATTTTCATCCTTAATTTCTTCTTTTGGAACGCTTTCTGTTGCTTTCTCCAAAATGTCTGCAACCTCTAGTAAATCCTTACAGAAGCTCTGAATCCCTAAAAGGAAATTAAAGAGAAGGAAATGGGATCAGTCCACCAAGGGAAAGTAGTGTTAAAAAACCAAACAACAAACCAAAAAACCAACCACCCCTAAAATCCACAGCAATAATCTGTACTCTTTTAACAATAGATCATACTGTAAACATTTGGGGCAAAATGTCCTTTCCAGTTTTACTTGATGCTACAGAACTACTACAGATACCTTGAATCTACACCACCTTCTCTAGTTCTAGAGGAAAAAAAAAAAAGTATTTCAACTTAATACATAAAAGAGCTAAAGCTATGCTGATGACTTGATATTAACAGTTAAAATTTTGGCCGAAGTCACCAAAACCTTCAGGTGGCTTAGTGTACTTTCCTCATGTTTCTCTCATCCTGCGATTCACCTCAGCTTTTAAAGTGTTCTGTTGATCTATTCCTACCATTTAATCTGATGTGCTAAAAATATTTGCAGAGTAAAAAGCATGTAGTCAGACTGATGAGGAATCCAAGAGATGAACATGGGTTCTTCCCTGAATGAAAAGAACTCACACCTCTCCCTCCACTACAAAATGCTTTTACAGAGACAGAAGCTGTACCTTGTAAAGACTGAGCAATTCCTAAGCTAATGACAGCCCATGTCCTGAAGCTGTTCTCTGGCTCCCACTACAAGAATCTGGACTAAACTCACTAAAGGCAAACTGTCTCTAGAAAGCATGAAAAATCAAAATAATTCAACCACTTAGATCCAAAAATATGAACAAATGAATTCATGTCTGAAAATGAAAGTGTGGTTAGGGCTGAAGTGTCCCAAACATTGATTAAACAGTTGTCTAGGGATCTGGATCAAAGCAAGTAACCAAACTCTTCAGAAAGTGGGTTTTGGTTTGTTGTTTTTTTTTGTTGGTTTTTGTGTATAAGTCAACCTCTGCAAATACATGACTGCATCTCTATGTATTTATGCAAGTCGCAGAAATTAGTTTCTGTTCCTTCAACAGAAAAAGTAAGATACAAATGATAAAGCTTACAATGATGGAGATTATCTGTAATTCAGTTTACACAAAAAAAAATTATTTGAATACTTATTTCTATTGTAGTGTCTCTGAGCTCTGATACGACTCAAAGTCCTTTTGCACTAGGTAGTGCATCAGTGAGACAAGGCTTATCAAAAATCAACTTCAGGATGAAGCATTCAAACACCCATGAAAATGGCAGAAGAATACTGTGTGACTGAGAAATAGTCTTCCTTACAGTACACGTTAACTGAAGACCCTGTGTTCACAAATTAAAACTTTTGTATTCAGGATTAAACTATACAGCTGTGTTTAGTGTGTGGCAAAAAAGGCTGACACATTGTTCAAGCCAGAGTGACAAACACTAAGATGATACAACACTCTTCTGCTGCAGCATTTCTGGTTTACAGATTTGTGTTTGGACTGCCAAAGAGTCAGATCAGATGTCAGTAAATTGGTTGTTGAAAAAAGTTGTGTTTCTAGTGGTCCTCATAGTCGGTGATTGTACATTCCTACCACTGAAAAGCTTCCACCCATCTAAATGTAGCTTCTGTTTGAAAGCTACGGCCTTCAACAGAACAGAAAAATTTCTCAAATATAAAAGGCTAAAAAAACCCAAGCCAAACCAAAAGAACAAAACCCAAACAAACCAACAAACACCGAGAACAAAAAAAATCTCTTGGTTCAGTTCTCTGCAGTCAGTTCCAAGACCAAACTGCGTGAAGGTGGCAAATGTCAGGCTGCAAACCTTACTGGAAAAATCTACCTTGTCTACCAAGATGGTTACAGTTCTGATGCAGAGTAGAGGATCTCTTCAAACCTCTCTGCCTCAAATGCATTATTTAACCAGGTGGTCAGAATCACTGGGAAGTACAACTTGTCTAAGCTGTGGGCCAGTCAGCATAATTTTCCAGGCTTTGCATTTCCTGGGTCTTAGGAGTTGACGCAAGAGGAGCCTCCACTGACCGTATAACTTTGCCTCTTCTACCAGTTTCTGGCTTCTTTGCCTCACATTTTCTGCATCTGCCAACGCACGCTTGTACTTGTCCTAAGGAAGAAAAATCAGTAACAGAAGAGATTTCATTCCCAGTGATTGGGAAGTTGACAATAATTCAAAGCTGCATCTTCAGTAAAAAACATTTTAAAGTTACATAGCCTAAACCAAACATCTAAAGAGGAATCCAAAGACAACATGCTGATTATCACGGAATCCTTCCTGCCAAGGCAGATGTCTGCTTCACTTCAGTGCAGACAGAGGGAAAGGAAAGCAAGTAAGATCCAGAAACTGTCAACAGATTAGCTGGAAGAAATTTTTAACTCCATGAATACATTTTGAATCAAAAATTTCTGCTTTTTCTGATATGATAGAAGGTATTTTTACACTACGGTAAATGAGATTCAACCCAGCCATGACTATCAAATCATCTCTTCCTTCTCCATACGTACCACTGAGCATACTCCAATGTTTTTTCAGACTATGAAGTGCTAATTCCTCTGTTGCTCAGGTTGAGTTTTGGTCTATTCCTAGCAATATTGGCACCTAGCAGCAGATTTACTAAGAATGAAATTCAATTAACTTAGACACTTCAGGTTGAGTGCCTCAGCACCTAACCCAGAACTCCACATTGGGCTACCATTCTGAATATGCCTGGCCCTCACACGCTAGTCAAGAATCTCAAAACAGAATAAAAATAGTCAACAAATTGACTGAAGAGACACATTTGGTAGTCAGTAGCAAATGCTAAATGTTAAATGACATCTCAGCTTTGTTCTTCAGTGCTTTGGGAAGGGCCACAGAAAGGTAACTCAATCCACTTACGATCCATAGGTGTTGCTTCTATAGAAGGTTCTGGGCTACCTCTCAAAGTCTCAAATGGTCTTGAAAGACATTTCATATAACGCACTCATCCAGAAAAGCAACACCTTTGTTTAATCCACACCTCCAACCTCTCAAGGCATCCTTCACCCTCTGCTGAAGTCACACACAGGAGAGAACACAAGATACATTAGGCTAAACAGAAGGAAAGTGACACTTCAGCTGTGTGTTTGAAAGGCTCCCCAACAGAGCAGGTTTGATACTTCCACTTCCTGAGCATGTAATAAGTACACTATTATGGGAAAGCTAAGCATCATTAACCCTGACCTTTGAAAAGTCAGCAGTTGTTTTCAGAAAGGCTACTCTCAGCACACACAAATACATCAAAAGACACACTCAAACCCTTCCATGGGCTTCCAAAAATGCTTTCTCAACTGAGCAAAACCAAGTCAGCAAAACTCAGTAACAAACTTTCAGGCTGGAGAAGGTGCAATTCTATCCAGAAATGAGAAAGAAATAATCAAAATCTTAATTTTGGACCAGGGATACATTTCAGGTCTTGAAGAAAATCTACTCTTAATTTTAAAGAAATTGTTGAGTTGCAGGTTTTTATTCAACAACTCATCAGCAGTCACACAACCAAATCTAGACTGTACTGTAAGAATTTGTAATGAACACTCAAGTGTGGGGTTTTTAAGGCATCAACCTAACGATCAAAAGACACTTACAGTAACTTCCTTTAGCTGTTCTTCCAGTTTGACCTTTTCTTCAGTTAACATTTTTTCAGCAGAGCTGGGTTCAACCTTCTGCTCATTTTGGCTCTGACTCTGGTCCTCCTCCAAGTTCTGGCCAGTATTTTTCTGTTGTGTTGCCACACAAAGCAGTCGTGGAGAAGTCCTAAGGCAAAAACATTGTGGACAATATTAACCAGTTGCTTACTTTGTTAGGTATTAGCATTTTCTGGACATACTGGAAATTCTCACATTAAAGGAGAAATTAATCCAACAGTTCTAGTTCTGTGAAAACTGCAGAATCTTTCGTCAGAAGTGCCTGAATTTCCCCATCTAACCTGTTGCTAAAAATAAGTTTGCTGCAAGATAAGAACCACTGAGCCACAGTTTTTAAGTGTCCGCTATATTCAGTTTATAAAGTTGCAGCACTTTTAAGGGGACTACAACCTTTTTTTCACAGAATCACAGAATTTCTGAGGCTGGAACAGACCTCCAAGATCACCAAGTCCAACCCAAAACCACGACATCAGCTAGACCATGTCACTAACTGCCACATCCAATCTTCAGGGATGGTGACTCCACCACCTTCCTGGGCAGTCCATTCCACTGTTCTATCACCCTTTCCATAAGGAAGTGCTTCCTAAGATCCAACTTAAACCTCCCCTGGCACAGCTTCAGGCCATGCCCTCTCACCCTGTCACTAGCTGCCTGGGAGAAGAGCCCAGCCCCCTCCTGCCTACAACTTCCCTTCAGGTAGCTGCCGAGAGTGATGAGGTCCTCCCTGAGTCTCCTCCACGCTGAGCAACCCCAGCCCAGCTCTTTTCAGCACAGTACTCTATGAGGAAGCAAACCCCAATTATGTGATGCCATCAACTTCAACAGTATCCCAGAAAGCACACTAAGGAGAAGAGTAGTTAGCTGCTGAATGCTAGAAAACAACAGAAAAGCACTTTCTGTGTCACTGCTGTATCTCAGTACTATGTTGCAAACAGTACGTCGAGAGTGGGCCAGGCTCCATGAAGATGATTATATATCCCTTTCTAACGCTTCCTATTCTGAAGCTACTGAGCTACCTGAGCAAACTGGCTGGCAGACGAGGCGGGCGGGTCAGT
>VWZY01005542.1:402101-442154 GCA_013399075.1 Chloroceryle aenea | reverse complement strand
CAGACATTTCATTAAAAGGGATGGCCCTGCTAATGCGCTGCTTCCAAATTTGGCCACCTGCTTGTGCAAGTGTCCTGTTGTAACGAGTTTATGGAAACCCTGCTCAGCAGTACTTGGAGGATCACTTACTAACTTCAGCAAGCGTTGTCACTTAGTTTTTCATTACCTTGTTAAAAGGGGGAGAAATCCAGGTCACATGTTTACTGTACATTCCCAAAGTGAAGGTTGTTCACAGGTGCTTGAACGCCAACTGCTAACCTGGTTTCTGGATAAGTTTGTGCTCTTTCCAAACAAAATCTGAAGTACAGAGAAGATGCCAATTTTGTAATGCGTAAATGTTCTATAAGTGTATAATTGCAGTATTGCCAAAAGAGAAGCTTCAGGAGACATTTCAGGCTTGCCTCTTGAGAATCCTGCAGAAGTCGGGACCTTGCCACGTTCAGACCTTGGCAGAGTGTACTGTTTTCAGCATGGCCTTTATTTGTCAGGATGGTTTGTCTACGATGTGTGGCTTTGTGGCCTCTGCAGAAAGCACAATAAATGGTGTAAGGAGGACGAGTGGCCTCGTGCCATGCGAACTGTTACATCCCAGGGAGTCTCACTCACAGTTAGTTACATGGTTGTGGATTTCTCCTCCTGTGAGAAAATTTGGAAGAGCTAGAAGCATACCAATAAATCCTCTTGGGTGACAACAGGCAACAGCTCTAAGATAAGAACCAAATGGTTTTGTAGTCTGTGGCTTTTATATTTTGGTGATCACTGTTTTGTGATGTGACACTGGTACAGTCCAGCAGCTTGCCTGTACAGAACACAGCAAAGAAGAAGGGTGTGTGTGTCATGTACTGTTGTACTGCTGTAGTGCTGTCATGTACTGCTGTAGTGTTGTCAGTATCTGCGTTCTGGAAGGTAGCTAAGCCACAAATTCCAAGCTTCATCCTCAGAAATACTGAAAGTAGTAGAGGAATTGTGGTAAAGATGCTGATAATGCTGAGGAGGGATCAAAGAGAGCAAGCTGCAAAATAGGAATAGCCATAAAGGACAGTACCCACGGGAAGCCATGAAGAAACAAGACAGAGAAGATAAGTGGATCTTTTTAAAAATCTTGGAAAGATTATCGGCTCCTTACAAAACCTAGACAAGCAGTCTTGACTGCCTCATCTTTTTTGTCTGTTGTTTCTCCTTGACACCTTCAGCACGTTGCTTCTTATTTCAGCCTTTCTTCATTCTCTGCTGTCTACCATCTTTGGAAGTTGTGCTTGATTAATAATTGATCATAAAATCACAAAACTGATAAAATGTTGAGAAGATCCCATTACCAGCATGTCTCATTAATAATTTGAGTCCAGTATGTTCTACTCAGATTTCTGAAACAAGTTCCTCCACGTATTTGGATTTACCCCAAATGACAATTTACAGGCCTTCTGCAAGCAGACTTTCAAGGTATGTCCAGTGACAATTATGTTGTGGTTTTCTCAACTTGAAACAACTGTCAAGAAAACCCCACAGCTAGCACAGATGCTGACGGCTCCTGACTAAGCAGCATATGCAGCACACGGTAAGAACATGCAAGGTTACATGGAGCTTGTTTGCATTGTGACAGATGTTTGCTCTAAGTACTGTCCCTCTGACCAAAATGAGAACAAAACTCTTTCAGTCTTTGTTCTGCTCTACACCCTTGCGGTCTGCTCTGTTTTAATCGTAGTGCCACCTAGTGGGTCGGGTTTTTTTAAACTCAACTAATGAGTATTCGGCATCTGTTGCTTGACCTGGTTGGCAGCCACAGATGTTCAGCTGCAAGCGCAGTTTTGTTCTTAAGCAGTCCTCTCCATATCAAGTGGTCTTTTGCTCTTCACATAAACACCAGGTTTGAATATGATTGGATGAGGAGTGATGCTTATCCTGGATTTTAAAACATTAACCAGCTGGTGCTTTTCAACTTGATGTGGTTAAAAGTATATATAACATTTAATTTCTGTGGACCTGTGATAGAATCAGGTAGTTTGGATATAATTCTCCATTCTTCTAGTGATGTAATTTGTGGTCTTGTGCAGTTATTTAGCCTCATTTCCACATTTCTACAAATACAAATGAAGGGTAGCAGTCTTTCAGTACTGTACAAGAAAGTTGTTTAGAGAGCACAAGGGAATTTCTGTGGTGTTTTGAAAATTCAAAATGTCAACTGAATGATAAATCTCCTTTTTGTTATTAACATTCCACTTGTAGTAAAGAGACTTGTAATCCTTCGAGATGAAAAATGCCATAAATGCAAGATTTGTACTTGAAAAGTTAAATGAAAAATTAAGGCATTTCTGTTTCTCTAAAAAAACCCTCAAACCATCCAGTTCTGTCTTCTACTGCCAAGATATAGTCTATTGATATTCAGCCAGCAAAGAGAATGCCATTACATTTGTGTTTCAATCATGAACTATATTATTAATGCTTTGAGGGTAAAAGCAAAAGGGTATCATATCATCTCTGATCAGATACGTTCTATGTCATCCTAATAAGAACCAAATACTGAGCTACGGTGGGAGCAAGTGGAAAAAAAAAATACCAAAAATTATCTCTGTACATATTCTAGCAGTGACCTTTGAGGCCAGTTACCAGGAAATAGCTACATCGTATTAAAAAATGTTAATTTATCTGTAAGGCTGGTGCTGATCTATGTAGCAGGGAAGACAAAGCTGTTATTCCTATCTGCATCCTTTAGGAAAGACTGAAGAGCACTGAGCCATAGTATTCCATAGTGCAGGGTGGGAAGATGTTTAGTGTAAAACTAAAGGACTGGTCCTTGTATATAACATAAGAAAATGTTTTCCTCTATAAGGATTATTGAGACTGAGGATCAGCTACACCCTGGATCCATTTCAGACAGAGGACAATAAAGATTAAATCATTGCTTGAATCCAGAAACTTTAAATCCTGAAATGCAGGTTGGGGTGTGGGGAGAAGATAACCCTACTTTCTTAATTAGAGCAGTACTAAGATAGTTAATCTGTATGTTAAGAATTTATGATTTTTAATTCAAACACTTTAAGAAATCTCTCCCAAGAGAAAATATGTAACACATTCTACCTAGTTTCTCCTTAGGCTGAAAATAGAGAGTCATACATCTTATGATGATTATAAAGAGAACTCTTTGAGTTCCTGTAGCTTTTTGCAAACTAGTTTGAAAGGTACATTTTGTAACTATCTGGTTGCCTGGAGAATGTTGTCACTGTGTTGGAAATCTAATGGCTATAGCCACAGGGCTCTGAAGAGAGCTAATTAGAGCAATTTAGAATAACAAAAGTTCTGTTCCTGGGAGTACACTGAAGAGATCCTTCCCCAAAGCAGCATGCCACAATTTCAGAGACAATTTACTGTAATATTCCTGCATAAGTCATCTGGTATCCCAAGGATTTACAAATCTGGCTAACTCCTGTCGTTTGTTCACTTAGTCCTCATGGTATCAGGAGCACTCACGTGTCATGTAACATTCCTGGAGATACAAAGGTGGAAAAGCTCTGTCAGTGAAGCATTGCTGGCCTTCTTTAGTCTGGTTACCAGTCCGACCCAAGCTGTTCAACTACACAGAAACAATTTTCTATCGTGCTGATGTGGCCTTCTACCTTGGGACATAGTCATTGAGCTTTGAGTTTTCAAATCAATTGTGATTCTCTTAATCTGGTGTTATAGATTTTCTTAATATTTGTTGAAAAAAATGGTTGCCTTTCAGTTTATCAGAATAAGTTGATAGGAGGTTGGCTTTCTTTTGTCGCATTCAGCTTTGGCGAGAAGACAGCAGGTGCTGGTATCCACTTCTCTCCAAAGGCTAACCATGGAAGTTACGGGAATGGTATTTTGACATTCTGATCTATCTTTTCTTCTTTTCTTTTCTTTTCTTTTCTTTTCTTTTCTTTTCTTTTCTTTTCTTTTCTTTTCGAGTTGATGAATTCGTTGCTGTGGGCCCGTTTCTGCTGCCCTCGTGTACAAGTGATGGGTATGAGTCAAAGGGGACGTTGTGCGGCGAGGGGCTGCCAAGCCAGGGGCTGGGCAATAGCCTGCCAGTGGTGCTGGAAAAGCCTGAGGCCTGGCTATTTATTGCTCAAGCACGACGTGTGCAAATGCTTCTCCCTTGCTTTTTACATATTTTTTCTGATGACTGACAGGGTGTTGACCAGCATGGTTGGCTGGGCCAGTGCCCAGAGCTCTGTTTAGCTGTGCTGGTTTAGTGCTGTGACTCAGTTCAGTCTCATAGGTGGGCTGTTCTTTGTGCACCCAGCCGGCTAACAAAGGAGTGTTCGTTCTGCTGACGTTGTGCCAGGGTATTGAGAAGCTCTGAATAAAAGAGGCGTAAAGCAAAATATGAAAAGGTTATCTCTGCTTCTATTCAACTCCTCTAGAAAGCAGCAAGAGCTTTTAATTGTGTTTCTATTCATAATTAATGAGTGGGTGAACATTTCTGTGGGACCTTTGCTGTCCTCCATTCAGTCCTAACCTGGCTAGGTGAGTCTGGCCCCACTGGACAGAGAGTTCAGCTAAAAACAACTGGAGTGGGAGGGAATAAAAAGCTTCTAAAAATCTGACTACTGTATGAATAAAATCTATGTAACACCTTTTTGGTGCTTCATGTGGAGGTCACAGTCTCTGAATCTGGACTTAACCCTGTTCCTAAAATGAGTGCTTTGACACTTTGTTCCCTTTGCACAAGCATCTATGAAGGCACAACTGCAACCCTGTCACAGGAGCTCATATCATTGTCAAAGCCAGACTGATGAAATTTAAAGGGAGGGAAAGGAGTGGTTTTGTCAGATTTTCCATAAAATCAGTTTGTTGCTGTTAATGATACCTATGGTATAACTCCAGTTTTTTGAGTTTATTTGAATGTAAAACCAATGCCAGGCAGGTACAGACTGAACTAAAGGAAAAGTCCTTGTTTTACACCCACAGTACTTGCACCTTGTTCAGAAAACAAGAGCATGGCTGCTTTAAGTTTTCTAATAGGTGTTACAAAAGTACTTTCACTGCTGTTTTAAAGGTCACCTCAGATTTATGAATCACCTTAGGTTAATGTGTTATTAATCAGCCAGAAATGGGTTGAAAATTATTAGTTCAGCACTGTGAATGCACTTGTGCTAGATGCTTATAAAATAAAATACTGGGAAGGGGAACCTGTACTTCCATCCTATGTTAAATAGGAATTCTGCTGCTGTAGCTGAAACCAGGTGGTCTTTTCCCTCTGAGTTCACTACCTGAGTTCACAGCTCCTGGTCGCTGTGCTGTTCTCTGATCTGAGTGGACAAGCTGCTTCTCATTGCCCTTACAACCCATTGTTGGTCCTTGGATTTTGCCAAGGCTTATGCTATCCTTTCTCCTTCTTCCCCTGTCACCTTCTGCTCTGCACTTCCCATCACCACGGCTGCTCAGTTCAGAGCTGTAGAGCCTCTTCAACACGCAGCTTCCATCTCTGCTTACTCACTCATTCCCGGGTTTGGCCGAAGCTGTCCTTGCTGAAGATCACCTCATGATTTGTGACCAAGAACACCTTCAGCCTTTTGATATTAAACATTGCTTCAACAGCACTGTGTTCATTTCTAGAGGTGGTGTGACCGATACCCCCTGCTCTGGTTTGTGATATTAGTGTTGGCTGATAATTATGCTTGTTCTGTGGTAAAACATGAAGGTGGAGAATCCCTGCCCTGCCGTGGCTTCTCTTATAATTAATCTTTATTACTGAACAAAGCAGACTCTTCCACTTCAAAGAGCTTATAGCTTTTTTTATGACTAGTGCTGTCTGTAGTTTATTAGACCACCCTTTCCTCCTTGTTTAATTTGCATTTTAAGCCTATTTTAAAAACGGTATTTCTGTTGTGTCGCCTTAATTACGCGTTTATTACTTTTCTATGACTCCCCAAGTGCCTTGGCTGGCAAAGTCGTAAGGAATACAATTACTGTCATGTTATAGCTATGAAAATCCACTCCCTGGAATGGGCATGCAAGTTTGAAAAAGCTGAGGAAAAAGAGTATTTTTATCTTGGAATTATTTTAAGTGAAATAGGTTAAATGCATAGGAAAGCGGTTTGTAAAATTATTTTGCAGTTATAGAATCAGAAATTGTAGAATGGTTTGGGTTGAAAGAGACCTTAAATATGTTAGTACGTTGATCTTCCTAATTCTACATTCTGCACATAAAGCAAATGGTTTATCTGTACTATAGTTGCAGTGATGTTTGCTCTGTGGGACAGATCCACCACAGGCTAACTTTGTAGAACTTGAATGCTGACAGTAGTCTGGAAGAACCAAAGAATTCTGTATGTGCTAGAAAACCTGCTTGAATGTCACTGTACATTGTCATGCTAATTAGCTCTGAACTGGTTGTGCTTCTGGAAAGCAAGGAGTATCAGAGACAGCTTGCAGCTCCTACAGCTCTATAGTGCTCTGCGGACACATTAGCGACTGCCTATACATCAATTTGATAACTTTCCTGGTACTTGGAACAGGAGGAGCTGTTTTGGACTACGGGTTGTTGTTTTTCAATAACAATTGTTCATACCCTGGTACTACACCAAATGTACAAATAAGAAGTTGAGGCTTCAGAGATAACTCTGAGAGCTGTAAAACAGATGCTGTACTTTTCTGCCAGAAGATGCCACGATAGGCTCAGAGGATCTGTTCTCATGGTTCTCCACATCACAAATAACTGTGTTTCAGAGCCAGCTTTTCAGTAAACTCCAGCCAAACTACGTAGATCTTGTAAGCAGTTGGCCAGCACAACTGTAAGCAAGGTCAAGCAAGAGCATAGCACAGGAAATATTAATGCATTAATGGCAATTTCCTTGTATGAGCTCATGGTTTGTAAAGCAGAAATTCTCACCTGGAGGCAATTCCAAGGCTGCAGGCAAATTTGCTCCTATTTTTACTTTTCAGATGTTAGCTGCCTTTGTGAGGGCTCTGCAGATCATGAAGGAAGAGTGAGATGCTGATAAAATTAGGTGATGACTTAAGGCAGTATCAGCTTTTCAGGCAGAGCCACTGAATGGGAGAGACAGGAAAAGATACATTTATCTTCCTCTGTTGGCAAAAAGTAATGGGTTGACCCTGGCCATCAAGAAAGCACTCACCAGACACTTGCTGATGTTCCCCTACAGCAGGAATGAGGGAGAGAATCAGAAAGGCAAGAGAAAAAAAAACCTCTTGGGTCAAGATAAAGACAGTTTAATGAAAAAAACCCCCCCGAGTGATGGAAAGGCAATCACCACCTCTCACCAACAGACTGATGCCAGCCTCTAAGTGATGACTGCCTTGGAAATGCTCCCTTCCCAGCTGAGTGTGCCATACGGCATAGAATAACCCTGTGATCAGTTTGGGTCAGCCGTCCCAGCCAGATCTCCTCCCAGCCTCCTGTCTGCCCCCAGCCTGTTTGCTGGCAGGGGCAGAGTGAAAACCAGAAACCTCCGTGCTTTGTAAGCACAGTTCAGCAATAGCTGAAACATTGTGTGTTATCAACACTGTTTTAGTCATAAATCTAAACCACAGCATCATACACGTTGCTGTGAAGAAAATTAACTCCATCCCAGCCATAATCGGTACATAAAGTAATGGGTAGGCCTGACCCTGCAGTGGGATAACCACTGTGCTAACTGTAAATACAACTTGACTGCGTTTGTATAGAATCTCAGAATCACAGAATGCTTTGAGTTCAAAGGGACCTTTAGAGGTCATCCAGTCCAACCCCTCTGCAGTGGTCAGAGACATCTGCAACTAGAGCAGGTTGCTCAGAGCCCCAGCAAGCCTGACCTTGAATATCTCCAGGGATAGGCCCTCCACCACCTCTCTGGGCACGCTGTTCCAGTGCTCCACCACCCTCATAGTAAAGCACTTCTTCCTAATGTCCAATCTAAATCTACCCTTCTCTGGTTTAAAACCATTTCCCCTCGCCCTATCACTACGTGCCCTTGTAAACAGCCCCTCCCCAGCTTTCTTGCAGGCCCCCTTCAGGTACTGGAAGGGCAATATAAAGTGTCCCTGGAGCCTTCTCTTTAGGCTGAACAACCCTGACTCTCTCAGCCTGTATCTTCTGTTTTTCTTCAGTTCATGTTAATAGCATATATCCAGCTGATACAGAGAAATGCCAGTATCTTAAACTCCTAATAAATTTTACAAAAGCTATAAGCAAAATTTTCAAATGGAATGGCTGAAATTGTGCATCTGATCTCTATTCATGTGCATAAATATTTTGGTCTTGAGACATGTTCTTCACCTGCAGTTCCAGAGAATTTGTAGTAGTCTTCATTTTCCAGGGGTGGCATATTCATGAAGTTTTTCATGCATTTTGTGTTATATTTTCCTTGTATATTTAGGCACCATTCTAGTTTCAAGTAAATACAGGTATTACCTAGTTATAGGTAAATATATACCTCTGGTTTAGAGAAACTTGCTTCTGTAAAACTGTCTCTGCTTTCTTCTAGAGAAGTCTGTGTCCTGTGGTGAAATTATACTCTCTTTAGGGACTTCCTGAAATGTCATTTTTAGCATTCCTCCATTTGCTCTGTAAATGCTCCTACTTTATTTGAACTCCTGAGTTTATGTGAAATTTGTTACATTTATTTCTGGAATGAAAGATCACGTGGAGCAGAAGAGCTGATGTGATGTGTTGATGTGAGATGGAGGTGGTATTAGGCTGGAAACAGTAATGAATTATGAAAACCAAGCAGTGTTTTGACCTACAAAGGGTCAAGGGCTAAGTTGAGCTTCATTTTGTTTGGCCAGTGATACCACTGTGGAACTTTTATATCTGTCATTTGGGCTGGCAGCAGAGTTCTCTTTTTTTTTTTCCCACCATGTAAGTTACAAGGCGAGTGATTCAGGTGCTAAATGTGTTCAGTCCCGTTGTAGACACCCCACATACACCACCTGGCCTCCAGCAGCTCTTCCAGATGTGCACAAGCCATAGTAAGTCTTGTTTTGTTTCTACCAGCCCCATAGTGATGTCTCATTTAACATGTCTTTAGATAAGTATTTTTAGGCACCTGAATCACTCTTCAAACATCAGTTACAGTAAATAGGTCTAGAAAAATCCTGTAAGCTACAGTTCTACTCCTGGTATAACAGCTATACCATTGCAGCTGGTTTACAAGCTCCTCTGTGCATGTCAGAGGAAAAGCCTGTCAAAGATATTTAAGGCTTAGCAAGTTGCTCTCTATTGCAGGCAGAATGCAGCTTTGTATCACTGGGCTTGCCTGCCTGTGCATCCCCTGTGGTTTTGCGTCCGCTTGGCTCTTGGCAAAATTATTTCTGCCCTTTCCAGTCTGCCTTCCAGAATCATTGTGAGGCCTTTGTTTGGCTCGTCTCATGGTTTTCAGCCTGTTGTCCCTGGCTCTGCTCTCATCTGCTTCACTCTAATTCTTATGACTATGACATTTGTCAGTGGTTTACTCAGCTGTTTCAGGAGTTACCCTGTCTTTTGACTCTCCCATTTTGTGCCTTGTCTTGAGAGCTGATCAGAAATGTGAGGGTCATCATAACCTTGATTTGAGTCATCTGAATGCATCTCTATGTCTCACATTGAATTTCTAACTGTTTACCAGCATGTTCTTCTTGCTTTGAACCCTAAGACAACCTCAGGAGACAGGCTTTTAAATCTAATGATTAGCCTAAGAAGGCTTGGGATACTCCTTAAGAACCTCCTCCCCTCTACTCTGCTCTGGTGAGACCTCACCTGGAGTCCTAGAGTCCTCAGCCCAAGAAAGACATAAACCTGTTGGAGCTGGTCCAGAGGAGGGCCACCAAAAAATGACCAGAAGACTGGAGCACCTCTCCTGTGAAGAAGGGGATAGAGTTGGGGATTTTCAGCCTGGAGAGAGGAGGCTCTGGGGAGACCTCATTGCAGCCTTTCAGTACCTAGAGGGGACTTACAAGAAAGATGGGGACAGTATTTTAGCAGGGTCTGTTGTGACAGGACAAGGGAAACTAGCTATTAGAAAGAATTTTTTTACAATGAGGGTGGTGAAACACTGGAACAGGTTGTCTAGTGAGGTGGTAGAAGCCCCATCCCTGGAAACCTTCAAGGTCCGGTTGGATAGGGCTCTGGACAAGCTGATGTAGTTGCAGATGTCCCTGCTCATTGCAGAGGGGTTGGACTGGATGACCTTTAAAAGTCCCTTTGAACCCAAAGCATTGTGTGATTCTTTGGATAACTAGTTCCTTCTAAGTGAACAGGAAGGAAGATGAAATGTTTGGGATGAGTGAAAAATAGTTCAATGTCAGGAAGGACTTCATAAAACTTAGTAGAAGTTGAGTTTGCTATTTCCATACCAGATCTTTCTTCAGCGAGGTTTGTGGTGAGCTGAATGCTGATTGCTTATCCTTGATGTTTCTTGGGCTCTCTGGCACCCACTGGTGCCAGAGATGAGGTGTGTATATAGTAGATATAGAAGTACCTGTAATGGCCAGGTGTACCTCGTGTCAGGATGCTACCATGTCTGTTTGATGAGCATACTGGTGTGTATTACAGGCTGAACTGAACATTTACAATTTATTTCCTTCTTTAGAAAGTGCATAGTGCTAGTAATGGCATTACAAAGATTGCTTTTTGGTCGTGTCAAAGGTGGTGCATTTCTTTCTGCTTGTTAAAAAAAAAAAAAAAGAAGATAATTTTGATTTATATGATTTAACCATAAATATTTACCTGGTGCTTCGACCATATTGAAAGTAACTGTATTTAGCAAGAAATGTTGCTCCATATGGCATACAGAACTGGCAGCCAGTATACAGCAGATTGGAAAGATCTATTATTTTTCTAAAGTTCTGAAGTGAAGAAAACATGCCTCTAAAAATATTTAAGTAATATATTTTTCTTATACTATACCGTGTGTTCTGTAAATGCCTCTGAAAATCAATAAAACCAAATTGTACCTAATGTATTCTGTGTTTTGCAAGGAGTGCAAGCCTTTTACCCTGATTTATTAATATTTGGAAAAAAGTCTTGCACACAGAAATCCTAAATAAAAAAAGAAATAAATTATGTTTTCCCCCTAGTTAAAGAAGAGTAGGAAGTATACGAGTGATTGATTTTTACAGCTATGAAAATATTTCTATTTTTTGACAGTAACTGGCAACAAGAATAACAATTAAAAAATATATATAAGCCATACTCAGTATTCTTCCTCTGATGTTTTAGGTGTACTCATAGAAGATGGAGTATTGACAATTGTTCAGCTGCAGTGAAGTTCTCATTTTTTTTTGTGCAGAGCTAAATTTACCCTCGCTGTAATTTTTCTGAAATCAGGAGAGTTAGTTCTGCTAGGCAGGAGAGTGACCTGCTCTGATCGCATTGCTGTTCTAGAAGATACTACACTCAAGGGGAGTTTCTTTCCTTCAGCTGAAGAATACACACGTACTTGTAAATTGTGTTTACCTCTGCAACTGGTTGTGTGATTATGGCCAGCACAGTCAGAAGAGCACAGTAACTTGAATCTGTGGCTTTCAGGTGGAAGAGAGAAGCTCTTGTTTCAGAGGTTCCTTATCGTGCACTTCATCTGAAATGCTTCGTGGCACACTTGATTAGGCAGAAGCCTTCTTTAGAAACAAATTTGGGTTAGTAATCATCAGCTGTTCAGGCTTGGTATTTTCTATAAAGTATCCAGAAATCAAGGGGAGGAGCTTGCTTTTTTTTTTTTAATAAATGAATTTCTAGTGTTGTATCAGAGTGAGGTTTTTTGTTATTAAAGAAAAACAGACCAGGTGATGCAAAGCAAATCAGCTCATGGGAGTTTTTTTAGAGCTTCTATTTTAATGAAATAAATGTGTGAGAAAGGAATAGAGGAATATAAGGCTTGCACAGAGGTAGGACCAAACAGATTTTTCATCCAGTTTCTATTTTGAGATTGTTCATTTTATCCCTGTTAGGCTGTGCAGACCCAAATTGTGCAAATTCCCTGTAAACTGAAGATTCATAATTCACTCCCAACATTTTGTGTTCCAGTATCCCTTTACTGATATGAAAATGTGGATTTTAAAATACAGATGATTAGGTTTTTTCTTCTCCCTTGGAAGTATCATGTGTCCAGAAATGTATATGGCTTATTTCTGTGCCTGCTTATTTTTATTTATTTTTAATGGATTTTCTCACTCTCATCAGTAGCATATGTATAATACAGGTTGCCATGGTAAATATAAATGTTTTATTAACATTGTCAATATTAATTTAAAACATGAGAAGCTGGTAACTCAGATGTTAACACTGCTTTGGAGATTTTCCTGCTTCTGAGATGATAGAAATTATATATGGGGTTAAAAATGTGAAAGGCAACATGTCTTGGGAAGGAGGTCCTGTAGTGATAGTACAGGGTGCAGACATGTAGGATGTTTGGGCTGTGAAGACAACAGGAGGTCAGACATAAGCTGCTGAAAGTTGATACTAGAGATGAAATGGAACCAACGTTGAAGTTTTCAACTCCTTCATTTCTGGACCATTTGCAGTCAGTCCTTTGCATCAGAGTATGACCAATTGGCTCAGCTGAAGCCAGTGTCAAAAAGAGAGTGTGAAGAAAGGTGGTCAGCTTCAAGGCAGGGAGGGACACAGGGCTGGCCTCCTGAAGTTTCATTTATGACTTCACATTGGATTTGCTGTGCTAAAAAAGTCATTTTAGACAGGTTTCTGAAAACTCTCAGTTACCCAAATTTCATTGAGCTCAGCAGGAGTTACCTGCCAGGAAGTTGTTGTAAATTCACTTTTCTAGATATATCATATCTCTAAAACTCATGTCTTTCAGACTGTTAGATTGCCTGTGAAATGAGTCTGTTGCTTCTTGCTTTCTTGAAGATGCAGAAGTACTTTTGGCTAGGTGGTAGTTTTGTCTAATAGCATTTTTTTTTTTCTTCATAACCTGTGATTCCTGATGAAGCTCTTCTATTCATCCCTGAAGTCCCTGTTGTTATGTCCGAGTGCTAGTTTTTCACTGTGGCTTCACTTTTAGAGCAGAAGGTTATGGGTTGGTTGTTGTCCTGCTCTGGAACTTTGACTTGTATTTGATGCTGTCACTGAAGAGTGATTTTAGAAGAAGCTACATGCTGAGAGGTACTATCTTTCAGCCAGTATGTTAAATTGAGGTCACTTCTGTCAATGCCCCTCTTAAAAATCACCTCTGTGTCTTGTCAGGCATTCCATTTCCCACTGAAATTAATTCTAAAAATCAAGGACTGTGCTTGAGATCTTACAAAGCCCATAATGGTGGCTCTGTTTGCCCCATCTTCACTGCACTACTGGTATTTCACTTAGTATTTTTGTCAGGATTTATATTATAAAACTCAATTTCACTCCGTTCTATATCACAAAGCAGCATATGTCATGCTAACTCCACTGAGCAGGGTAAGATTACTGCATGAAATCTTGTATCATCTTGTGATATATATACACACAAGATTACTCAGAAAATAACTTGTCACCACTGGAGACACTTCATGGTTGCTGGAAAAAACACTCCATACTGAAGGTCACATGTATATATACACTGATGTAACAGCTCTATCTCCTTTTGCTACAGCAGTGCTGCTAGCAGAATGACAGGAGACTACTAGTACAGCTTCATACTTTCAAGGAAAACTTTTTGATCCTTTCTGTTTAAAGCACTGAAGTTCCTTATGTTAAAAGGAAAGATAACTTAGTAACTACATTATTTTGTGAAAATAAAAGCACTCTCAACTCCCTTTCTCCTTGGACACTGTTAAGACTCCAAATGTGTCATGCTTTGCCATACAGCCCACCTTAGTGATTGCAGTGTTAGATTGGACACTTTCGGATTGTTATTTCCTTGTTTGAACTACCTTGAGGATTTCTTTCTTTTTTTTTTAAATACAGATAAACAGTTCAAATAGTTCAATGTCTCTTTCAGCTGAGATGTTAAAAAGCATAGTCCTCAGATTCTTTGTAGACTGAAATCTTAGAACAGGACTCGGGAAAGGTGGTTTTGGTGCATCTTTCTCCTCCATGCTCTGTTCACTCTACCATAGTGATTTCAAAGGTAAGAAATCTTCCTTTCTGCTACTCTCATGAAAAGCCACTTAGATTTTGCCTGCTGTAGCCTGTCAGAATACAACCTTCACTATTAATGTCCTGTGCCTTTGAAGTGGCTCTCAAAAGCCCAAGTCTTGCTGTTGGTTCTGTGCATTCTCAACTGGGATGGTTAGTTTTGCAGACTCACCCTTTATGTGTTCTGACTTACTGTGTATATAGAACTAAGGTTTGATTTGGCCATGACACTGCTTGATTTCTTGTCTTAAAAACATTTCACAAAAACAGTAAGTTTCTTTTATTTCTATGTAATGTATTTGGTAGATGTTGCTACATTTCACACTCTTTTTGTCACAAAAAGTATGTCTTCAGTGACTTGACTTCTAAGAGACCCACATTCAGTTTTTCACAAGGTTCCGATCTAGCTTTGTGCTAATTGATTTTGTTAATGGTTCCAGCAGTATCTGACAGCAGAGGAATGTTGCACGTGACCCAGTAGTGTTGTGTTCCTTGTAGTCCACTAGTCAATAAATGCACTTAAAAAACCTGAATTCTAAAAACATTATTTATAGATATAGGCAAAAGTTGCTTTCTCTGTCCAATTCCTCTCCCTATCCTGTTTCTGAATAAAGAAATTATAAAGCAGCGTGCAATTTGTGGAGGCTAGTGACAATGTTTATTTTTATAAATACATTAGACTGTAAGGGTTCCATTTTGGAAATGGAATTGAAAAATCTCAGTGAACAGAATTCCTTCTTAATAAAAATGGAGGTCTCTTCTAGCATGTCCTGTAATGACAACAAAAATCCAGAAACATTGATTGTGCTCACTGCCAGTATTTCCATGTGGAATTACTTCTTGACTGTAAAATGGCAGCAGAGTCTCTCAGCACTTTTACAGTAACAAAGCTGGGACCTAAATTGGTATTCTACCACTTCCATTTAAATTCTAGCATTTATATCAAATAAATAGATACCTTTGATAATTTTCAAGCCCTGGATGTTGAATTAAAATGTGGAAGTTCCTAATTATATCAAATGCAGTCATGAAGAGTTCACTTGAAAGCAATTCAGACATTACAGAGAAGAGTACGACTTAGTCAGCTTATTATTTCTTTCACTTGAGTCCTAATATGAAATTGCTTTAATAGTTTTATTGCTGCTTTAAATGTTTTATGAGTTTTTCTTCTCCACAGAAATGTTACTCACCATATTTAATGTAGGAATCTTAATGAAATTAGTATTTATAAAAGTTGTCAGCCTTGTAGGCAAAATTTTGTGTTTATTCTCAGGACAGACATAGTGTAGACAAGAAGGATGCAGTGCCATTGCCAGATAGGCAGGGTCACCTGGACCAAGCTGCATCAGTTAAAGTCATCACCACAACCACTGGAAATGGCAGCACTGTGTCCTGTGTGGGGTGTTGTGCAGGTGCTCTCAAAACATGTCCTGGCAAAGTCAACTGAGACAGCCAGCTCTGCATTGAAGGAAAGAAGCATTTGCTTGTTTCTTCAACTAGCAAAGGTTTGGGAGCATTAGTCTATGGCAAGGGCTGGGAACAAGCCACTGTAAATTACTGATCCCTGATACGTGCTTCCTTGCAACGTGAATGGGAGTCATGACCTGAACTTCTGTTTCATTTGTTCAATAACACTTCACTCCTATTTCAGAAAAGAACAACTTCTAGCAGCATGAATATGCTAATTTTTCTGTAACTTCGCAGTGTGGGTTGTGATGCAGGTTGTCTACACCAGTTTAATGTGAATGCAAAACACTTTTATTTTGAGTTAATAACTCTGAACACTTCTGCCTTATTTTAAATTGCTGAACATTGTGCAGAGCTAAGGACTGTGGGGCTTTGGCATATTTCAACAGTGGGCAAAGGGATTTGTGCTAACTATTGTATTACTAACATGTAAAAATCCTAATCATTACATGGTATGTACACAGCCTCTTTTTCTATATCAGACATGATTTTGTGTGTTTTTTAGGTAGCATTTACAAGTAATTATCATTATACTCTTTGAAATTTTAGCTTCTGCAGAAAAACTGGTCTACATGGTTTAACAGTTTTGATTTAACTTAAAAGGGCATTATTGAACCAGTATTTGAATTTGCGCCAGTCTGTATGTCAATGAAATGCGGGTAGACCTGCTCTCTAGAGGGTGGGTAGAGGGACAGATACACCCTTCAGCTAAATGTTAGCACACCTGATGCAGTCCATCAGGTTAGTAAATGCTCAATGTGATGCAAAATCAGCTAATGTAGCTCCAGCCCCAGCTGGTGTAGTTTAAGGTGACCCAAAGGTCACTTTCCCCTGAAGAAATGAGGAGGACTCATGCATTATGGTTTCTTAGCTCTGATGCAAGGGGAGTAACTTTCATGTGAGAGATGGCAACATGCAGCTTTAGGGCAGTGCCACTGCCCAAGGCAGCATTAGGGCAGTAACTGATCACTGCTAAAAATCTAGTTTATATTTAGTAGTTTTGTGCCACAAAAATATAAACTCTCATAAACTCAAAGAAGCAAATGCAGACTGCACTTGTGTAAGCCAATTTGATGTAATGCCAGAATGTCATAATATTCATGCATAGTACTTCAAAATATCATTCATTAAGCCCATGCAAGTCACAGAGGGATTTGGGGTGAAGAAAGGCTACTACATAACAAAAATTACTAAGCCCCACTGTCTGATTCAACTCAGGCATCGGAAAGAATAAATGTCATGGAAAGTCAGTAAGACTTGGCTCCTGGGCAACCTATGTTATTTTAAATGTCATGCTCTGTACTAAATAGTGACTCATTTTGTACATGTTACTGAATCTTCTTGGGAAATGATTCGGATTAAACTAATGCTGGTGAACAGAGCAGTCACTCCCTGGCCATCTATTTCTGATTTGTTGATTCTTAATATCAATACCTTTGCAAGGGGTCCAAGAGAAAAAATGGCTCGTAAACTAAAGGTGACCCAGATGCCTAGTAAATATATATGACAAAGAAACCAAAGGTGTCAAATGCCATATGAATTCTGAGCCAGGAATGTTATGTACAGAGGCATGCACACGTGCAGCTCTTGAGTGTATTTCAGGTCTGAAAGAGGGTACAGTTTTCCAGGATTTTTTTCACTGAAGTTGTATTTATACAAAAACAAACATCTTTAATTTATTGATCTGAATATGGTAGTGTTTTCCAGTTTTTCCTCTCTCTAAACTCAGCTCAGGTATCCTCAAAGTAACACAGTTGCTTTGATTGTCAAATAGATGTTGACTGAATTCCAGCTTGTTTTCTAGAGGAAAGTTGTTTTTCTAGTTCTGTTAGAACAAGCAGCATTGGGTTGTAGGTTGCTGGTCACTACTCTTCTTCATGTTAGTCTTGTACCTAGTGCAGCCAGTGACTCAGTCTAAGCTCATACTGAAAGCAGTAGGAAGGATTCTATTGCTTAATAGGAATTGGACTTCTCAAAGAAAATTATCCTCTGAGATCAAAATCTGGCATCCAGTTTCCTTTCTACAATTTTAAGTATCTTTCCTGAGATATTTTTTTTTTTTTGTGAACATGCAAGAGATTTTATAGGACCGTCTTTAAGTCTACAACAGGAGTTGAAGAAGCAGAAATACTTTCTTTTGTTTTTGTTCTAACCAGATACATGCCTGATTATAGTATTCTCCTGTATGACACCATAGAAAAGAGCTGGCATTTAATAACACTGTTCTGAAAGCTGTGTACTTTGGCTGTAAATAGCATTCCATGTGGAAGATTGGCACAGCAGGTGTCTGCTTAGGATACTCGGAATTCTTCCTCTCTCTGCTGCCATATCAGGCTCAGGAAACATTGTAAGGCTATTGTGGTTTCATGTTCTACTGTGCTGTTTTTCGTTATCCCTATTCCTATTTTACCTCCTATCCAGTCTTCCACAAGTTTCTCAAATGGATGAGGTTCCACAAAAATGCAAGGAGGACTATGTGAACTGCAGTCTTGGTAGCATCACTTCAGTCCCTGAAGAGATTATGGAGCAATTTGTGTTGGAAGCTACTTCCCAGATATTTCATGAGCAAGAAGATAATTGAGAACAGCATGGATTTACCAGGACAAATTATGCCTGACCAATTGATTAGCCACTAGAATGAAATGAGTCCTCTGTGGCTGAAGGGGTGGCCATGGCTGTTGTTTGCCTTGACAAGGCTCCTGACGTGGTCTCCCATTCTATCTTTGTAGCTAAACTGTCGAGATGTGGATGAAAAATTGGACTGTTGGCTCAAAGAGGAGTGATCAGTGGTTTGGAATAGAACTGGTGGGCAACTGTAAGTGATCTTCCTCTGTGATCAGTACTGGGACTGATACTGTTGGACATCTTCATCAGCGTGAAGGGGCAACATGCACCCTCAGCAAGTTCACAAGGGATGCCAAATTGTATGTGTGGGAGGGGAGCAGCTGATCCGCTAGATTGGAGCAGAGCTTCCATACAGAGAGACCTCAACAAATGGGAGGAATGGGTTGGTAGAAGCTTCATAATGTTCACAGTGCAAACTCACTGTTCTGCCAAGACAGATTAGTACAGGCTGCGGGCCAACTAGCTAGAAAGCAGCTCTGCAGAAAGACCTGGGGGGTCCTGGTGGGCAATGAGGTGATCATGAGTCGTCAGGAACACCCTCAGAGCAATGAAATACAACAGCATACTGGGCTGCCTTGTCAAGACCAAGACCGTAGCCAGCAGGTCAAGTGGTTAATCTCTTCTTTTTATTACTACAAGATCCCATGGATACAAGTGTGTGCAGTTCTGACCCCCTGTGCAATAGAGATGAATTAACTCGAGCAAGTCCAGCATGGAGCAAGTAGGATGGTTAGGGAGCTGCAGCACAGGAAAACCAAGGAAAGATAAGGCAGTGCAAGGAAAAGTTGAGAGTGCTGTTGGTTTTTTTTATGCTGGACAAGTTAAGGCTGAGGGAGGATCTAACTGCAGGGTTCCACTGCCTCGAGGAGGGATTTAGAGAGAATGGAACCAAAACTGCACAGCAAAAGGACACGATGCAGTGGATAAAAGTTACTACATGGAAAATTCAAAGAAACTAGGAAAATTTTTTAGATATAAGGTAGTTTTATTTCACAGGGAAGCTGCTTAAGTACTGCGACAGGTTGCCTAGAGAGGTTGTGGAGTCTCCATCCTTGCAGGTATTGGAACTTCCTAAGTCCTTGAGCAACCCAGTTTCACTTTGGATCTCACCATGTTTTGAGGAAGAAGTTGGGCTTGTTGATCTTCAGAGTTATTTTCCATCCTAACAATTATCAATCCTTAGAAGTCTCACAGAGCTCAGGTAATGCCTGAATAGCAGCACAGTCCAGCTTGTGGGACACAACACTGAGCTGTCTTCTGGACCTGACCCTGCTGCTGCCTTGATAATGTACAAGTCACTAGTTTGTTTTCCTCTCCTGTTCCTTCCCTATTTAGCCTGCAAACCTTTTGGATCAGGAAGTGAATTTTTACAAGTTGTTTAGCACACAGCATGCCAGGACCTCGTAGCGGGTAGGACTGTTCTGTTTTCATAAAAACTATCTGAGGTGAGCAACGCTGTAAAATGCAGTGTTAAGATGGAATTTCTCTCAGACTACATTAGTTTAGTAAGACTGAAAAAAACCCCAAAATCTCAATATTGTACTGCTCCCAGTGAGAGTATTAAATAAACTGGTGTTACAAATGGATATGCTAGCAATGGTGACTGAAGACTGGGTTTGAATTAGAGTAATGTGGAGGAGAGAGGCTGAAAGTCTTGTACCATTAATGGGACAAGACAGGGGAGAAGAATCTGTATTTGCTCATAAGACCCTGCTTGTCCCTTGGCTCCCTTCTCTCCCTTCACCCAAAATAAAAATAAAACCACAGGGCTTTTTTGGGGGGCTGAAATCTTTACGTGATGTGGTGGAAGACTTTCCGTAGTGTTAATTCCTGGAGGATACTGTGAACCCTTGAATTCCAATTAATGTTGATGTAGAATGCTCACTGGATTTATAGCCAGAATTAAGAAAAACAACTCATGTGGACTGCTGCCACAGGCTCTTGAGATTCTCTTGTAGCCAGCTTTGTTGCCACTAGAATTGCTTCTGGCAGAGCACTGCAGCTTCATTTCTTTCCTTTTTCCAAATGGAAGGAGCTGTCTGATCATGCCATGTGCACGTGTTCTCTGCAGCTTCTTAGAAAGGCAGCTGGAACAACTGTTGCATTGAAGAGTCTAGAGACCCAGTGAATAGTTCTAGTGTTGCCACCCATGAGGCTATAGAAGAGCAACCATAGATCTTTTTTCAGTGGCACAAACTGGAACACAGGGAGTTCCACCTCAGCATCAGGAAAAACTTCTTCACTGTGAGGGTGCCGTAGCACTGGAACAGGCTGCCCAGAGAGATTGTGGAGTCTCCTTCTCTGGACACTTTCAAAACCCGTCTGGACACATTTCTGTGTGACATGCCCTGGGTGATCCTGCTTTGTCAGGGGGGTTGGACTCCATAGGTCCCTTCCAACCCCTACCATTCTGTGATTTGGTCTGTGATAAAGACTGCTCCTTGGCTAGAGGCAGATTAACTCACTTGTGGAAGAGCACCGTGTTACTACTTTTCCCTGGGCCGTGCAACTGTGAGCATGCCTGGGGCAGGATACGGTGCTTCAGCAGTGTTAATATTGTTGAATAGCCCCTCTCTGCTTCCCACAGGGCATCTGCCAAGCTAATTTCTGAGCATTGCGTAAGTGAACTGCGTTCGCTGATTTCCTTACCTTTCCATCCTAGCTGAGGATGTCCCTGCTCTCAAGCAGGGGGGTTGGACTAGATGACCTCTACAGGTCCCTTCCAACCCAGACATTTCTATGTTTCTGTTTCCCAAAGTGAAAGTCTACATCTGAGACAGCTCAGGATGGGGCTGCAACTTAAAAATATGTGTTCCTACCAATTAATTGTCAGCATTCACCTTTTTCTTTAAAAAGCAGAAATCATTCTTACCTACTGAGACTATAAAGCTGTAATGTAAATTACTCTGGAGGTGGGGTTTCTAAAGTAAATACAAGTCTTAGGTTTATATTAACTTGTGGTTTGCTCAGTTTTGCTCTGATAGAACTACTATGAACATTTGACAGGTGACTCAGAAAGCTCTGACTTCTATTTTGTTACTGTCCCTGCTTGTCTCATTATTCCTCATTAAATTCCAGGATGTGATCTACGAGTAATTTGTAATTACATGTAACTAGAAAGGTAATGCTGGTGTTGCAGATAAATCACAGGACTCGATGCTTGCAAGAGATAGAGGTTCTTTCAGCTTCATTACCTTTGTGGTATCCCTTGAGTCACTGGATTTTGGTGTTTCATGGTACCTATCTGCTTAAGTGGGCTCAGAAGCCTTGTCAGGCACATCAGAGACTCAATGTACAGATTTGGTGAACTTTTAATGGACTTTTGTGTGAAAGTTAATGATAGGATTCTGTAAGTCTCAACCCAAAATTTAGAGTTTATTCTGTAGCATGTTTCTGGTGAAAATAGTGCTGCTCTGTTGTTTGGAACCAGAGTAGATTGCATGGAAGGGAGGGAAGACAGCAACGATGTGAGAGGCCTGTGAAGAGATGCAGCTTCTGCCTTATGTGGTAGCAACATTGCTACCCATAGTAACAGTAGCTTTCTATGATGGTCAGTATTACACTGTGGCTTCAGAAGAGGAACTCAAATCTGAAATTAACAGGCTATAATTTTAGTACCTTGATTAAATGCATAGCTGAGAAGAGGTCTCTTCTAATAGCAAATTTTCTGACAGAAAACTCTTGACCTATGGTAATTCTGGGAAAACTGATCTACAGCTTAATCCTGCACACAAAATAGATTAATAAATAGCCAAAAGTAACCTGATGTCGTTATCAAAGACGGTTGGTTCATTCTGTTGTAGACTATGGTAACTGCTGTGCACAGTGACACCTGGGAAACAGCTAAGTAAAGAGAGACTAAGCATAATCTGTCATTTTTCTTGGTTTTTTTTGTTGAAACACATTTATGATAACATAGCTTATTGTTATGTTGGCTGAAAAATATCTGTGTGTGTAATTTGGTAAAATTTAGTTGGACTTCTATGTGTAATGTGTTTTTATGTGATAAAGAGAAGGGGATAAAGCGATAAAGAGAGACAGAAAGATCAGTTGAACTATACTGATCTCAAACTGTATGCTGAAGTCACAGGTCCATTTAGCTGCAGTATGGGGAATTCTGATGCCTAAATGCATTTTCTTTGCTGTGATGATTTTAAAATAAGCCTTTAAGGTTTCTGTATCTTTAAGGATTTTGTAGTTTTCTTTAAAGTATATGGAGCTAATGGATTGACTTGTAGCATAGAAAAGGCTGAGTAAATATATTTCCAAAAGCTTATGGTTCTGGTACCTTTAGATGCCTGTCCTTCTAGTTCATTGAAATTTGTGTTGATAAAAGTTGAATTTGAGAACAGATACTAACCTTGGTGTTCTTGACATATTCACATTTTACAAGGATAACTCCTTATTCCTGTTTATCACAAGTGATCTAATTAATTTCAGTGGAACTTGTCACAAGACTGAAGATTATTGGTATGTTTTTTAGGAGCTTTTAGGTTGATTCTAAAGTAGTGCAATCCACTTAACTTCTCGATGCAGTTTGGCATGAATACTGTTCTAAGCATTGACAAAGAATAGCAGAGCTGCGCTGTTAGTCAGCTGCTGTGTCCCACTCCATGTGTTTGCTTGTGATTCCCTTGCCTCCCTCTAATTGTTCAATTAAGTAATGGGAGGTGTTATTGATGTTTGTCAATTGTTTTGAAATCCATGTGTGAATGGTGTTGTGAAAGTGAAAAGCAGTTTTTCATTGCCAGGAAAAACAGGCATTGCTTTGAATGTGGCCCATGAAGTTATCCTCAGTCACTCCCTTCTCATTACTTGGCTTTATGAAAAAATAAATAAAACAATGGGGTATGACTGGGCTCATTAAAAACATATTTTGCTATTAAGCAACCTATAAAGATCATACTGTATTATCAATTACTGGCTTCAGCAGTTTTGGAAAATGGGAGCATTGAAGTACACGAAAGCCAATATTCACCAATGGTATAGTCATTGATTTTCATAGGACTATGGGAGTCAAAAATAGAAGAAGATACTGCAGTGATGTCCTGGGTAATTGACCATTTAAGTGATTCAGGAGTAGTCCTGTAAGCCAGGAAAGAGGTGTCCTTCTTGGGTGCCTGTTCCATATTAATGAGTTTCATACTTAGTCTCTAGGCTTGTTTCATTTCTAGTGGAGCTCTAAGTACCTGATCTTAACTTGAGAGTACTTGGCATCTTGCAGGATCAGGAACTGTGCCTGCCGAAGCTTGCTGCATTTAATTTAATTGTATCATTTCATTCACTGTTACTCACTCCATCTATCCCAAGGGGAACATAGAGAAAGGAAAGAGAAAAGAGAGAGTGCTAGTAAACTATAATAGCAGAATGAAGGAGCTAATTTTAAACTGCTTTGAAACACGCTTTCTGTAGGCAGTGTTGTCCTTCCAAGTGGCAGAGAGCTTAACTACTGAGCATTGTGATAAGCTTGGTTTCCTCCCATGGCACGACGTAGTGGTAATAGCACCCACATACAAGCATTGTCTCAAAAGGGTTTTCTGACGTAGCAAATTTGTCAAGTGGATAGGACCCAAAAAACCATAAATCCTTATTATGATAATAATTTATAGTGAGTGAGGGTCATACTGAGGGTTAATAAAAGACTTAATAGATATTTGAATAAAAGCCAAATCAGCAATTACAGTCCAATAGTTTGCATAGGATCATTGCCTCTAACTATGCAGTAAACCCTCTAATGATATTGTCAGCTGTAATATGTGTATCTGGTATAAGTATATATGTATAACTGCACTGTCTTTATAACACGTTATAGTAATTTAACCTTTATAAAATATTTATAAATGAAACCTTATTAGAAGCGTATACCATATTTTGTGTCTTTGGTTTTGACTCTGCAGCGTGCTGCTTATTGTGCAGATCAGTATTGTGTTATTGCTTCCCTTTATTCCCCCATCTGCCTGTATGTAAGAGGATTTTCTTTAGATTAGTATTCTCATGCTACTGTGGAATTGTGTAAATGTGTTCAGTTACACACACATATTATAAATGGCTTCCAAAAGATCGCCTCAGCAAATTCCAGAATGTTACCTGTCACAAAAGAGGCACATGGAACCCTGATGTGAAGGGCTTTCATCTCACAGCATATGAAATTGAAAGTTAAGCCTAAGTGTGATGTACATGAGACAGTGTTCCTCCTCTTCCTCCTGTGCTGTGACATCCTACCATGTGGCAGGACCAGCATGACAGTATGGGTGGAAGGAAAATTGAGGCTCAGTGGCTTGTCATTTGGGAGATTCATTGCTAGCCCACTTTGAAGCAGAAGAGTATATTTGAAACATTATCTCCCAGTTGTCAACACTCACTGCACATTTCTTTGCATCATAGAGCAGTTGCAGTCTGGATGACCTAGTTTGCTTTCAGAGGAAACTAAACCAGAAGATCCACTGTGAATATGTATCAAATACTCCCCAATCCCTAATAATGAGGACTGAAACCATGAGTTGCCCTAAGCATCATGAAGTTCTCCAGCATGAATCAAATGCACGCCAAGAAAAGGCTCTTGGACAATTGAGAGTTTGTACAGCACCCAGGAAGTACTTCTGGTGCTATATAAAGGTGCATATGGCAAGTATGCCATGATATTTGCTGCTGTTGACCACCTTAAAATTTCTTCCTTTTTTTTTTTTTTCATGGCACAACTCCTACCTCAATGTTCTTTGCTTTCCTTGTAAGCACTACTTTGTGTCGCAGTCTGTCTCTGATGAACCTGGTTCTGAACAGAACCTTGGTCTCTTTTACAGCCTGTCTCTTTGTTTTCCTCCATCTTGTTATTATATTGGCCCACCCCCACTGTGTTTCCAGATGGAGACGTCTTGCTGCTTCAGCCTCCCAGAAGATCCAACAAGGTATATAGAGCAGCCCCAGGAATATTACATGTTTATTATCCGGTGGCAGAGTAACACAGTGGCAGAGAAGCTTGCTAACCTCATGATAGCTTCTAGGGGCAAGTGGGCTGGCAGTGAGTGGTGTACAAAGGGCTAGAAGATGAAGGTTCTCTTGATAACAGTAACTACACTTTTAGGGAAACACAGTGGGTGTACCCCTGCTAAGGAGATCTGAACAGCTTTTCAGGTGGGACCACACCCCTGAGGCTGCTGTCCACTTGGATACTTGTGCCCTGGGTCCTGGGATCATCATGCAGGGGTCCTGGAGGAGAGCTCAGCTTCTAATGGCACTTCAAGGAAAGCTGAATCCCACAAATGGCTCAAAATCTGTCAGCATTGAGGGATATTTCTTTTACCTGCTCTCTGCTGTGGCCAGTATCAACAGTCTCCTGTGGCAGATTTAGTGTTTTCATTGCATAGATCTGCACAGCAACACTGAGGATCCCACCTTCTCCCTCTGAAGACAAGGACAAGTGTAGGCTGGGTTTGTTGAATGCAAGCCAAGGATTTATCTTGATCTTCTGTTACATTAGAAAACTACAGGGTTTTCTGTCTCTGTTAATATTTTAGCCTTAATTTCATCTTCATTCTAATGAAGGCACACCGTGAGAACAGTACCAGTCTTAAGGTTAGTATGTAAACTGTGTATTTTAGATGACTAGCCATAATTAGGACTTGGCTTGTTTTGTTCCTGTTTCTTGGCCTGTATGATAATTAACAAACAATTCTGATGAGTCATTTATCCAACTTGCTTGTAATGATAAAGTAGAATAGAGGACAGATAACTTAAAATTATTTTTTAAATTGAAATAAACCACAGTTTTAAAATATAGTTTTAAAATATGAGCCCTGACTTTAGTAAAGATTACTTTTAGTTATTTTTATGCAGTAGTTGATTATACTGTTGTCAGTATTTTCAGCAGTCAAACCACTGCAGTCACTAAGTGTTTGAAACCATATATATATATATTATATATATATATAATACAGGATTAGTTTTTTTCTGCACACACAAAAAAATCTCCTTTCTTTTGGCCTTTTCAAATAGTTGAATTCAATAGTTATTTAGCTCCATCTGAGAAACTCACCTGTGTTGAAGAAGCAGAAAAACTTTGTTTGCTCTCCCAAGCTGTTGATAGGATAGGAGGTGTAAATCTACTGATGAAACACTGGGAGACAACAGCTACAAGATTAAGTCAGATTAGTTCACTAATTTTAGATTTGTAAAGCCTTCTCTAGCAATTAGAAAATTTTGAAAATGAAATGAGAGTTGACAAACATTTTTCTTGAGGAATACAGTAGACTGAGGGTTTTTGCTTACCTATAAAATAGCTTCAAATATTGTGTGAATTTTTAGAATGTTTAATCTTAATGCAGTTTGACAGGAGTCACAGAGAAGCAGACATGAAGTAAACAAACAGATGTTATTCACAAGGGCCTGACTCTAAGATCCTGAAGAGTAAAATAATTTTGTATTACTTAAATAAGGTCTTAAATTAATTTATTTTTGTCAGCAAATAGAAAAAAACAATGTGTGCCATCAATGAAAATTAACTAAGTAAAGAACAAAAGTAATGTTTATTTAAGGTTTTCCCCTTGGTAATTCAGTTTATGATTAAAATCTGTGACTATCAGCATAGCTACAAATGATCAGTAATTGAAAGGCAATGACTTTATTCTTCAGACAGTCTCAGCATTGAAAGGTAGAAATTTCTGTGGCAAAATGGGAAATAGAAGAAAGATTCTGTGGAAGGAGTCTGGCAATTATGTTTTCAGTAATTCCTCAGTGGTGAGATGCTTGCTCAGCAGTTAAAGCTGAATTGAAATGTTTTTCATATATTGAAATGCTAACTTACTCTGCAGGAAGTCACATTCATTGCAGTGTCTTGTTCAGTGATGTGGGTCTTAGTAACAGACTATGGATGATCTTTTGCTTTTTTAGTTTCTTTCTTACTAATGGTAACACTTTTTCTGTATTTTTAATTGTAAGTAGATAGGAATAAACTGACCACCATAAGGAAATTTGAGCCAACAAAAGCAGTTTACCTTTGGATATGAACTTAATGAAGAAACAACAACAAAAGCCTTCAGAAGAGCATTAATTTGGACTGAAAAGGCTGAGCTGTATTTTTAATTGTAACACTTTTAAATTCTGTGCTTTTACCTCAGGTTGTTTCTCAATGCATTTAAGTGGCATGTGATGAATAAAATATTGATTGGTGGTTTTGGATGACAGATGCTTCTAAATCTGAACAAACATAACTAATATGAAATTAAAATTAGGATCAAACAAAATTAATATGAATTTCATATTTTCCAACTTTTAATAAGCACAGATGTCTTGCCAGTAGTTCAGGCTCTGTCAAGCATCACTGCATCAGTTTTTGTGGGCTCCGACATGAAGGTATAGAGTTCTTTTTATGTATGTGCCTGGCATGCAGAATCAAACTGGTTGATATTCAGGCATAACTGATGTTGATTTTCCTGAACGGTGATCGTGGTCCTAATGTAGAATTACCACTGTAAATTTTTTCTCATCCTGCACTCTTGGGCGTATTTCAGCTTGTTGCATATTCATGCTAATTGCAGCTAATGAAGCTGGAATCCTCAGGCATAGGTGCCTCCTAATCGGAATGTATTATTACTGTTGGAATCTTGGTCTGTGGCCACAGTTACCAGCACATGTTTAGGCTGAGATTGTTAGGTTATTGAAGGAATGATATAACATAGTTTTCTGACTCATTGACCCAAGGAGGTAAAAGACACTCAGGACATCACTTTGGAGAGGGCAGAAATATCATTTAAGTCTCTTAGTTGACAAAAAATTTCAAAATCTTAAATTCAAAAACCTAAAATCTGATATTTCAGTAGGTACCATTGTGATAACAATTGCCTCTCTGATTTTAAAACAGCTGAAAATAATTTTCTTTTATTCAGAGATTTGGAAGGATGAGAGAATGCTATAAATAGACCTAAAAAGAAAGCCAGTACTAGATGCGACTATAATGTGAAAGAAAGGATGTTGCTGGATGACAGCTTCTGTATCATTTGACTAATATCATGTGTTCCTCTTGGTTCACTGCTTTCCCAATATCCAGCGTAGCAGATCGACCTTTATGAAGTGTAGGGAGAGAGAAAGGAGTCAAGTACCATGCCTTGACTTTCCTCCACAACCAGTCTCACAATAATTTCCTTCCTTTAGGGTCAGATGCTGTGCTGTTAGTAGGAATATTCCTTCCCCTGCCCTTCATTGTTTTGTTTTTGTGTGGTTTTTTTTGTTGGTTGTTTTTTTGTTTTGTTTTTGTTTTTTTTTTTTTTCTTCAGTTATCTATTCTGCTTATCTAGACAATGGTGGTTTTGTGGGTGGATGTAGCAACTGTGGTCGAAGCTTCCTCTGTCTTCACAGCAGCATCAAGACATTTGTCAGAGACCTCTAGTGATGATAAGTAATAACAGCCTGATTTCCTAGGAAAATGACACAGCCAGGTCTTGTTTCACCAGTAGTAATGTTCAGATTGTCTGAATTTGAAAGGGAGTAGCACTATCTGAAGTGCATTCCTGCATGTTCTGTGAGAACAGGTTGGCTGGTGAAGGAGGTGTAACCTGTTAGTGTTGGAATACCTCTGATCCAAACATGTTCAGGCATCGGTGTCAATCCAGTTTGCATATTAGGTTTTCTTAATGCTAGTAATTATAGAAACACATGTTTTAAAGCAGGTGAACTCACTAAATGGTGTTTTATTTTGACTGACTTCTTCCAGGAGGTGGAACCATATTGATCCTGTGATAATTTTCACAACTTGCATTTGTCTGACTGAAGATTGAGAGCTATTCTTTGTGGGTTTCAGAGTTCTCTTTCCATTTACCCTGAATGACCTGACTAAACTCCAGATCACTAGGACTGTAATTTATGTAACTCAGTTTCTCATCTTCTTTCTGTCTCATTGTGGAAACACTGTGGTGTTTGTTCCATTAGTGAAACAGACTGCCCTCCATAACTTAGTGTTCAGGCTTTCAATAGGTATGCTCAGGGTCCCCACGTGAAAGGTAAAAGTCTGAACATCATACACTGAATCTGTAATTCAAAGCAAAAAGCAGATACTTTTCAGAATATTTTATGAAGAGTAATCATTAAATTGAGTAAAAATCAAAGCTTCCAACACTTTTTTTTATGTTGAGATTGTAAACTAGAATAATATGAGCTTTAGCAATAAGGATCAATTAAATGAAGTCATATGCAGACTATAATTACAGAATCACAGAATTTCTGAGGCTGGAATAGACCTCCAGGATCGTCAAGTCCAGCCTATGACCCAACACCACGACATCAGATAGACCATGTCACTAAGCATCACATCCAATCTTTCCTTCAACACCTCCAGGGATGGTGACTCCACCACCTCCCTGGGCAGTCCATTCCAGTGTTCTGTCACCCTTTCCGTGAGGAAGTGCTTCCTAAGATCCAACTTAAGCCTCCCCTGGCACAGCTTCAGGCCATGCCCTCTCGTCCTGTCACTAGCTGCCTGGGAGAAGAGCCCGACCCCCACCTGACTACAGCTTCCCTTCAGGTAGTTGTAGAGAGTGATGAGGTCCCCACTGGGTCTCCTCCAGGCTGAGNTGAGGATGAATCCCATCCAGACCCATTGACTTGTTAGGGTCTAAGTGGCACAGCAGGTACTTAACTACTTCCTCCTGGATTGCAGGTGGGATGTTTTGCTCCCCATCCCTATTTACCAACTCAGGAACCCAGTTGCCCTGAGGATAGTCAGTCTTTTTGTTAAAGACTGAGGCAAAGAAGGAATTGAGCACCTTGGCATTTCCTTGTCTTTTGTTACTGTGTTCCCCCTTCATCCAGTAAGGAATGGAGATTTTCCTTGGGCCTCCTTTTGTTATTGATGTATTTATAAAAACACTTTTTATTATCCTTGACAGAATTGGCCAGATTAAGTTCCAACCAAGCCTTTGCATCTCTAATTCTCTTTGCAATGTTCTTAAACTCTTCCTGGCTCACCTGCCCCTTCTTTCAAAGTTGATACACACTTTTTTTTTTGAGTTCCTGCAAAAGCTCCCTGCTCAACCAGGCTGGTCTTCTACCCCAACGGCTAAGTAAGTAACAGAACATTCACCACCACTCTAATAGGAGAGCTCTTGATTTTAGTAGAATGTGTTTGCTTTCTATTAAATTATTTATATGTGTTTTTCATGTTTTAGATCTAGGATTTTAATACGTAGGAACTACATCTTAGTTCTGTTGAGGTGGATGTTAATTATATAGTAGAGACCATAATTTCTGATATTATCAGTTGGTGACAAGACTTTGGTCAAATAAGTCTGGAACAAATGTTTCAGCAAAGGTGCAGTTGAGGGCCATGTGATGTTTTAGAACAGCAGGCAATATAGAGAAGATTCGTGCACAGCAAAAACTCTAAAACTGAAGAGCATAGAGCATGGAGCTACATTCCTCAGAAAAATTAATAGTTTGCTGGTACTTTTCCCCAGTGAGCACTATTAGATTACCATCATTATGCACTAGGAAGAGTTCACTATATTTTAACTAAAATTGTCACTGAAAATGTCTAGTAACTAATAGTAATCCAAGAGATACAGATTTTCTTTCTGCAGTTCTGTTTTTGCCATTATGTCTTTAATCCTGTTTGTCCAGAATGAATACTCCAGCCCACGCTTACAATTTCTGAGACACTGAATCATTTCATTTCCCTAAATCCCTCTATGACTACATGATGAATTTTTGCAACTCAGTAATCTTGCACTGTCCCTCACTGAAGCAACGTATTCAGTACAAGAGAGACTTTAACTCATCTTGTTGCTTTTGCAGTTTATTGGGAACCAGATGATCATGTGGCTGACTTGCTTAATGTCTTGCAAAAGTGAATACTGTTTGATGAAATTAATGGGGCTAGGACATAATTCTAGTAGTTATCTGTCTAGTTTGATAATGCCATCTGCAGGTAGTAGAAAATGCCAGGTAAATAATTGAATTTCACATCTCTGTGTTGCTATTTTGTGATTGCTCCATATCTGTTTGTATCTTCACAGAGACAGAAGGGCGTGCTTGCTGCTTCTCCTTTTATAGTTAAGTTACTTTGCATTTGGAAAGTTAAAATGGCAATACAAGCAAAGCAAAGAGATACAAACGGAGCACTGTCTCTCAATATCCAGTAACAGATGTTTTGGGAAAAATAAAAGAAACGGGGCAAATACTGAATAATCTTTCCCTCGTGCCATCCAACCTTTCTGTAAATGGTAACTTAGGGACTTTCAGACCTAGATGTTTCGTCTGTACCATGATGATCAAAAGCCTTTATGCACCATTACCTCTCTTTAATGTCTCTTTATACTTCTGGCTTCCACAACATCTCATGTGGGACTGATTTATGTTAAGAAGTGTTTCATTTTGTATATTTTAGAACTACTATATGCTGAATTCAAAAGCTACTTTCTCCCTACCAATTATTTCATAGAACTATACTGTACTTCTCTTCAGTCGTCCCTCATCCAAGCCCAAGAGTCTGACTAACCTCTTCTCATAACAGACATTGCTCATACTTCCAGTCATCATTTTTGCACATTTCCTTCTTCTGGTTCTGTTACATCCTTTCTGAGATGGGAAGAGCAGCACTCTACACACCATATATATGTACAATAGTGAAAACTGTCTTTGCATCTGTTCTCAATTTCTTTTTTAGAAACGTGGCCATCCTAGGGGAAAGAGAACGTTTGAATACCTTGTCATGCCATTTACACAGTCTTCACAGGTCACTTCATCCACAAAGACCAGACTTTACCCCTTTATTCTCTTCTAATACACCCTTTCCTGGTCTTAAAGAATTCCAGAGCTCCTAAATGGCCAGATACTCTTCACTGGGTATGACTGTCTCTTGAGCAGGTACTTCTTTGGCCAGTTCTCCCTTAAGCCCTTTCACTTCTGAGCCTCACACACAGCTACTGCTGACCTCTTGCTTGGTGGAGTTGCTACTCCCCATGTTAAGTATGCAAAGGTGCTTCCTAGCTTATGCATTCCAGTAGTCTCTCCTTCGTTGTTGCTTTCTTTATCTGGCTCTGTCTACTGCTGTCACATGCATAGAGTCCCATGTTCTTCCTCGTGACCTGCTCCCCTCTCAGGGTCTTCCACTTCTACATTACTTTGCTTGTCTTATTGTTGCCTTTCTCATCTTTTATAGAAATCAATGCTGAAGCATTTAATGTGTTGGGAGGTTGGAGATCTGTGGCCCGTTTTGTCAAGCAGCGTACAAACTTGCCAGAAAAGGTAATCGCAGTTCCTAAGAGCTTACCATGTGAGTTAAAGGCAGTGGGGGCCTGTGATAAGGGAAATGGAGCCGAGCAGTGAACTGTAAAAACTAGAGGTGCTCACAGTGATGCTGTGGATAGCTATGGGTCTAACCTGGAGACCTGTACTACTGAAATGTGGTGTGAAAGGAAAAGTCCTTGTGTTTATAACAGGCAGAATCAAAGCTTTGATTCAGATACCCCTGAGCACTAATGTAAGACAATGTTAAAACTAAGAAGATATTTTCTTGTGCCTCAGACCCGTGTTCCAGTGAACACTTGGAAAAAAAAAAAAAGTCACTGCAGCTATAATAATAATAAAAATATGAAATAAAACCACTAAATAAACTCTAAGGTTAATAACAAGCACTCCTTATCATAGTGATGTCTTCATGGTTTTATGCTCAGGAGCTCTTTTGTATCCATGACGTGATAAAAACATTTTTTATTGGTAGATGAATTATCTGCTTTAAAAAAAAGCTACAAAATATTCCACTACTAACAAACTTCTACCTAAGATATACTTTTCTCCTCATAATCTTAGACCTGTATGTACAACTTGTAAGGGGTTTTGAGAATAATAAATGAAAGTTGCTATAGAAATAATACAAGAGTGCTTAAGAATGACTTTTAGATGGTCTGGTGAAGTAGATCCTAGAACAGCAATCTAAATTCTATCAGACAAGGTAATGGAGGGTAAAGAAGCTGGCAAGCGGAGTGACTGGAAAACTAAGTGATAATGTAAGCCTAAAGCGTAGAGGAGGTTTCGAAAATTCTATGCAAATGAGCCAGGAAACCAATGTACACATGATCAGATGTAGCTTAAAAGGAGTAAAAGGAGTATCTGTATGAAAAGGGGTCAAGGAAGAGCTGAGCCAAAGGTGTTACTGAGTGCTGTTGCTTGTCATCCATGCAGCTGAGGGCCAAATTCCCATTTGTGGTGCTTTGATTTAAAATTAGGAATATACACATACAAAATATGGCTGGTACCTCTCGTGTACCTCTTGGCTCCAAATCGGGATCAGCTGTAACTCAGCCATTCTTACAAAGACTTGTTTTACTGGTCCTTAAAAACCTGCATGGGAACCCGCAGTCACCAGAGGCATTCCCTTCCAAGTGCTGGCAATTCACCTTAGGGAACTGTTCCTGATACCACACCTTAATATTTTTTTCTGCACTTTGGACCTTTTACTTCTAGCCATATCCTTATTTGACAAGAATGAGATCTTACTGCCCTATTAGCTTGAATCTCAGTCTTCCCTTCTCTGGTCCCACAGTCATCCCTAATGTCTGTATGATACTGTTGGTCTCTAATCTGGAGTGACCTGCTCATCAGTGTAGACAGGGAACTCAGGCCATTGACAGAATGGTACAGGTGCCATATTTCTGTCTAAGGTATTTTGCACAGAAATATTTGTACATTGATCTGATAGCTACTGGTAGCTCCTACTGTGGCTGATACTGTGTGTATCTAGCAGCCAGTCACAAATGTATGGAAGCTTCGTATTAAGCCTGGAAGGAAATCCTGACTTGAAAAGCAGAATGCATCTTAGAGTAACCCATAGGAATACAACCTGGGGGATAAACATTCATAGCTGGTCCATTCTGGTTTGAATGTGTTTAGTCTAAAGCGTTCTGACAATGGAATCCTCACTGATAGTTATCTGAGCAATATGTAATAAAATAGCAGAGAGGCAGTTCCAGTT
The DNA here is from genome assembly GCA_013399075.1 of Chloroceryle aenea. Taxonomy (NCBI): domain Eukaryota; kingdom Metazoa; phylum Chordata; class Aves; order Coraciiformes; family Cerylidae; genus Chloroceryle; species Chloroceryle aenea. Next base: position 408,093 of record VWZY01005542.1, on the reverse strand, counting down.
CTCAAATGGAGCAATCACTGAGGAAGGTGTTCCCAGTGCTCTTCTAGAACTAGAGAAGTGTTCACAGGTTTCTTTAGCAATAAAACGTGCTCTGAAAAGAAAGCTTAGCACCACAGTCCAGCCACTAGACAAAATATCCTGAGTGAATCAGTGTATCCCACGTATATCACGGGGCAGTCCTGGCTGGGGCTTATAGATTTGGTGTGTATTAATGGTCTGACTGCCGTTGAATACAGTAAAACTGCAGATGCTATGTTGAAATCTTGATCGAGGAGAATACCATTAAGTATCTCATCTGATGTGGTTCCTTGAGGATTTGGAAGGAAGGTCATTCAGACAACACGGCAGTGGAATGCATTTTCTGTACCAGTCACTGCTACAGCTGTCCCTGGTCTATAACCAAGCCTCAGCCTCTCAACATGTGCTGTTTGGAACAATTAACTCCATTGATTTCAAAAGGAATAAGAATTTGATGTGATTTGCTCTGGTTTTAGTCAGTTGGATAGTGCCACAACATTATTTAGTTTGATTATCTTCACCAATGCACAGAGCTACTAAATGTTAACGCTCCTATTAATCATACAGCAGTGCCACTTACAGACTCTCAGCATTCTGATCTCTAGCCAGAAGTGCAGGTGTGCAAATGAGGAATGTTCTGGCTTTAAAAGCCAAACCTTTCTGCCTCTCACACCTGCACATGTTTGGAAAATAAATACAGCAAACAAAAGCTCTTCTGAAATATTATTGTCCAAGGAGTCCCTACCCAAGCACTTGCAAACATTTATAAAAGAAGCAGATGCTATTCAGAGAAGTGTAAGCCTGCGTATTGCACAGAGGTTGATGTGATCTACTCATGCTCATCAGCTTGTAGGAGGTATTTGATTACCTGCAGAGTTTGGTACTGGCTCAGTAGACTAGTATATGATTATCTAAACAGCCTTATCTTGCTCCCTCTGATGTCAATGGCCATGTTCTCATCTTCTTGTCATTAGTGGGTCATCTCTTGGCAGTATTTCATTAGATTATAGCCTACATACATGAGCTTTCAGTGAAAATATTTGCAAAAATCTCCATGCTTTTTTGTTTGTTTTATGGGAAAAAATTAAACATTTCCACCTGCCTTCAGCATTTTTTTTTGTTATTGTAGGTTCTTTTTTTTTTGACATTCAACATTACAGGGTCAAAATAGACACAGGAGTAAGTGATATGTTACTGTACTGGTTTCAGTGAGGTTATAAATGCATAGTTTAAAATCTACACAGCAAAATGTGGCAAAATTCAAGAATTGGTATTAATAATCTCAGTCTTTGCAGAAAACCTACTTTGAACACTGCTTGTTGCACTGTGATTTTGAAGATGTTATTTCAGAATGAGATAGGAATTTGGTAAAATATATCTGTGAAAAGAATCAATCACACGGGGGATAATATTCCCTGAAAGTTGCACAGACCCTCATGAAAGCTCTGCTACTGAAAAGCAAAGTCCTCTGGTAGTACAGGATACACAGATGCCCAATATGTATCTTCTGGAGATCAAGGGGAGATAAGATCAAAAGTGGTATGGCACATTCACCATCAATAAACTGTTTATGAAGAGAAGTTGGATCCTGGTTTGTCCCTCCAGGGAGCTTGCAAAGGAAAAACACACGAGTGTGTGTGAATCTCTTCCTGGTGTCCAGTGAGACAAGTGACTCCAGAAGGGTAGTCAGGTTAGTGCAGGTACTGTTAGAGTTTCAGTCATGTAAGTGAGCAAAAGCTCTGCAAGTAAAGGAACCAAGTTAAAGCAAAACTGTTAGGAAACAGATCTCATTCTCATTGTGGCTGTAATGTAGTAACATTTTCTTACACTTGAGCTCATTTAAAGCATTCATTCACCTAAAAAGATCACTGTGGTCTTGGATTGCATGGCAGTAAGTGTATCTATAGTTCAGAAACAACATTTATAGTAGAAAAGAAACAGGGGGGCTGGCTGTTAAGACGTGGTTAAATTTGATGTATATATCAGAGGTGGTTAACTTCTGAATGGCTAGAGGCTACTTTTATTCTCTGGTAGGGGTTTGGTGACCAGAACTAGCAGCTATATTTCTGTGGCACTGCATGACCTGTCCTACATTAGCATCCTCTTTATAACCCACAAACAGAAATGCCCTTTAATTTGGCTTGTCTGTTGACCTGACAGCATTCCTGGAATCCAGATATCACTAAGGTTTCAGCCCTGCAAGACCTACAAACCTCAGCTTACTAAATGGCCACTTTCAGCTGTGCTGCAAATGGATTTCCAACCTAGGTAAGGGGTCACAGCATGGATAAGACTTTAGAGTAAGCTGGAAATAAAAAGTCCAGATGACAAATATGACAGCTAACATTGGGGCATCATTAGTATGGGAAATGCTACTATGAAATCAGCCCTTCTCTTTTGAAATGCCGATGCTTAGTGAACGCAATGGACAAGAAGTAGGGATTTTCTCCATACTTAACCCTTTTAAAAAATGTACAAAAATGTTTTGTTTCAAGGGATCCAAAGGAAGTTTCCTGGTGAAATCAGTGGATCCACTTGCATTAATTAAGTTAAATGTGTGCTCACAGGCTCTGCTGATTTGTGACCCTTGGCTTAAGACAAGTTATTATTGACAGTAATACTCACATCCCTACAAATAATTACTAATAAAGCTAAGGCAGAAAATCTAGAAAAGGAAGGTGCTTTGAAAATGAAGTGAGTGGTAGACATAACCTAAGGTGAGAAAAAGTCCTCATCAAGCCACGTACAACTGAATATCTTCACTAATATATTTTTTCTGCTGACAGCAGAGACCTCATGAGAAGTTTTTATTTTGTACTTTTTTTTTCTTCCCCAAACAGAAGATTTGTGTCCTGCGATGCAGTTCTATGCAGGCTAAAACTACAAAAGCACTGCTGGAAAATTGCAGAACAATGATTTATTCCTGGGTTGAAAGCTGAACAAGGGAAAACACATGAACACTGCACTCTAGCACAAAGGGTGATTATTTTTACCACGTGAAACAGTTTTAAAATTCATGGGAAAAAGTAATTTTTGACAGTATGGTGTAGGTGGTTTAGATCTTATAAAAATAGCTATGGATGGTATACTTGCTTTTCAAACTACTATCTTTGCTCAACCATTCAGGTATTTTTAATGTGTTTTCTTGAATAAGTCTTGGAGTAGTTATGTTTATTGATGGATGAATTTATGTGATTACAGCAGACTAAAATTGCAGAATCTCTACAATAGCAGAAACAAACCTGCAGCCTGTATTTTTCTTGAGCAAGTCATTTGGGGAGAAAAGAGCTGATCATTCTATTTGATTGCCTTTTTTTTTTCCCCAGTTGTATTTATTTTTTTTGGTGGATAAAGGCACTACTTTTCTGGATGCTACACTCTGAATCATATATGAAATTAAATGAAGTATGGGAATTTAGCAGGAGATTATATATATTATATATATTAATATAAATAAGTAATTCTATTTTTCTTTGCCATTTTTATGGTTTACATGATGCAAATTTAGATTTCATATACTCTTTCATGACTCTGAGCAGATTTTTTTTGGTTAGGTTTTTCTGACATCCACCCTTCCCAGATTTCTAATTCCATTTTCTGTAAATCAGGGATACAGAATTGCCACCTAAAGATGCGAAAAAAAATTCTAGTTAAGGTTCTTTTTTTCATAAAAATTATTTCCCAAGTATCATTTCAAAACCAGAAGAAATCAGCTCGGGTCCTGTAATGTAATAACCAGTAAAAGCTTTTGCAAGTTTAGTCAGGCAGGAGAAGAAGATAGTGAGTAAATCTGCGAGACCTTTCTGCCACAGCACTGCAAAAAACCCTGCAATGTTGAAGTCATGTCTTAGAGAATGTGACATTAAGATGACTCCACTTTCTTTGTCTTCCAATATCCTCAGTCTAGAAGAATAATTTATTTTGTATTTTCGGTCTGTCTTTGAAAACATGAAGACTGTCCCACTTCCTAAATGCCAACACTAATATACTTTTATGCAATCTCCTGATTCCAACATATGGAACTCCAAGAAAAGTACTGTGAATCTAGAAGTTGCTGTATAAACTTTATATGTTGTTTTCTGTGGATACACATTTGCTCTTATTTTCGTGTCACACACTACTTGCTCTCAGTTTCCAAGTGAGTGATATAGCAGACCTATGGAAAAACATACAGGTTTCCCAGACTTCCCTGGTTTTGGTAATTCCAAAGAAAACTGAAACAGCCACTCATGCCAGATTTCTAAAGGAAAATTTATTTTCTAAAGCATTTTATTCTTAGCGTCCATCCGTCTTTGCAGAAGTTAGCTAGGAGCCAAAAGCACTGAAAATGCCTACCTGCATCTGTACAGATTTAGGCTCTTTCAAGATTCTGGATGAAAGAGAACTTTAGGGTAGACTTCAATTATTTGGGACTGGAGAGAAAATACTGCACAGGAAAAGAAAAAAGACAGAGAAATGCTTTTCTTTTGGATTTTTTTTTTCATTCTGTGTGTTGATAAGAGGTACTGGTAACAGAATTTATAGAGAGCTGTTCAAAACAGTTGATATTTATGCTCAGTTTGTTTCTTTCAAGTTAGTTAGGTCATCCTATATTCATAGAATAACACTAAAAGGTACATTTTCTTTGGGAAAAGTAGTACAGTCTTGATAACCTGGCTTGGTGCATAAAACAAGGCTTTAAGATGTTAGAAAATATGTTGGGTTTTCTTTTTTCTTTTTTTTTTTTTTTTCTAGTTCAACTGTAGAACAAGGATGATTTAAAATAAATTAATGTTTAAATGTAGAAATAAAATTGCTTAAGGGGAGCCTTGGAAAGTGTCAAGTCCTTTGTATTTCTCCAGCTTGTGATTCCAACACCCTTCAGCCTGTACAAAACATCTGCCTTCAGCTGTTCCATTTTTCACGAACAATAACTTGGAGAGGAATTGGTGCCAGTTGTCTTTTATGTTTCTATTACTTTAATTTTCACTATTACCCATATGGCTTTTTACAGAAAATAGTCTTCTCCTAAATGTGTGATAGTCAGGANATTTGTGTCCTGCGATGCAGTTCTATGCAGGCTAAAACTACAAAAGCACTGCTGGAAAATTGCAGAACAATGATTTATTCCTGGGTTGAAAGCTGAACAAGGGAAAACACATGAACACTGCACTCTAGCACAAAGGGTGATTATTTTTACCACGTGAAACAGTTTTAAAATTCATGGGAAAAAGTAATTTTTGACAGTATGGTGTAGGTGGTTTAGATCTTATAAAAATAGCTATGGATGGTATACTTGCTTTTCAAACTACTATCTTTGCTCAACCATTCAGGTATTTTTAATGTGTTTTCTTGAATAAGTCTTGGAGTAGTTATGTTTATTGATGGATGAATTTATGTGATTACAGCAGACTAAAATTGCAGAATCTCTACAATAGCAGAAACAAACCTGCAGCCTGTATTTTTCTTGAGCAAGTCATTTGGGGAGAAAAGAGCTGATCATTCTATTTGATTGCCTTTTTTTTTTCCCCAGTTGTATTTATTTTTTTTGGTGGATAAAGGCACTACTTTTCTGGATGCTACACTCTGAATCATATATGAAATTAAATGAAGTATGGGAATTTAGCAGGAGATTATATATATTATATATATTAATATAAATAAGTAATTCTATTTTTCTTTGCCATTTTTATGGTTTACATGATGCAAATTTAGATTTCATATACTCTTTCATGACTCTGAGCAGATTTTTTTTGGTTAGGTTTTTCTGACATCCACCCTTCCCAGATTTCTAATTCCATTTTCTGTAAATCAGGGATACAGAATTGCCACCTAAAGATGCGAAAAAAAATTCTAGTTAAGGTTCTTTTTTTCATAAAAATTATTTCCCAAGTATCATTTCAAAACCAGAAGAAATCAGCTCGGGTCCTGTAATGTAATAACCAGTAAAAGCTTTTGCAAGTTTAGTCAGGCAGGAGAAGAAGATAGTGAGTAA
>VWZY01005542.1:379582-393812 GCA_013399075.1 Chloroceryle aenea | reverse complement strand
GGGCTGTGCCAGTGTCTCTGGGTAAAGGAGAGGCAGGGGGCGAGCTGCGGTGCGGGATTATCCCCTCCAGCCCCGCATAAAGTCCCAGATTAAATTGTCGCGGTTTAATCGATTCACCTCGATTCAGTCATCCCCATGTAATCTCTCCCGCGCCGCGCTCTGCCTCCTCAAGCGCGAGGGGAAAGAAAAATACCCGAGCAAAACAAAAATCAGATCAACCCCAGCCCCTCGGATAAGGGATACGAGCGGCAGGAGCGGGTGAGCTGGGAGGCTCCGCGGGGCTCCTGCTCGGCGGGCGCGAGTCTCCACCATGGCGCGGGCGTGCGCGGGGAGGGCTGGGGTCCGGCGAGTGTCTCCCCCACGGCGCCTTCTCCTCCGAGCGGCCCGGGACTTCCCCTCGCCGAGCCGGCTGCGCGTCCCGGAAAGGTCTGAGAAGAGCGGCAGCTCTCCGAGGGTTTGTAGAGCCTTTAGCGATGGATGAAAATCACGCGCCGGGACCAGTGTTACTGCGTTAGAGCATCCGCGTTCACAACTTTTGGCAGTTAAGGCACAGTGCATTGCCTTTATTACTTAGTTCTCTATTCTGGACAGCAGCTCTCACCTTGAGCGCCCATAATCTTAACTCATTTTCAGTTTCAGCTAGTCTTCATTTCTTTATGTATTGATCCATTAATGATTGTGTATTTGCACGGCTGGTTTCACGGATTTGCTGCTTCTAATTTATCCTTTACTGGAACATGATATCGTAACAGTGGACGTCATAGGTAAATATTACATAGCACCTTGCACTCTCTGTTTAACTTCATAGACAGGAAAATATCACTATGAAGGCTCAAGATCGACTTTCTCCTGGAGGATTTTAGTGTTTCTGGAAAACTCTTGCATGTTTTTACTACAGTTCAGCTAAGATCTGACTCTGCTTGAACTTTGTGAATTTAGCGTAAAGTTTACTTAAACTTGGCTCAGTTCAGAGAGCTTGTGTTGTACTTCTCATAAGTATGTGAATTATCACCCTTTCCCTAGGATCTCAAGTCCTGGTTTTAGCCTGTTTCTCTAGGGCGTCACTCAGTATGTGGAGCTGCTAAAGCTCCTCGGGTGAGGATGCAGTGATTCCCTTGAGCATGCTCAGCCCTTGTGTTAATGCTTTTGTATCATCGGGTGTCAGAGTTGGAGTCGGCGTCATAAAGCTTGACACTTTCAAAGGCAGTTTTTGATTTGCTCAGGAAGGAATCATAAGATGATGGCCATTTTCTGTGAGAAGAAAATGTTCCAAATCAGCAGCGTCAGCTGTTCTGATTCTGTCCTTCCTCCATTTCTCTGCTGTTTAGACTGCTGCTGGTTTTTGTGGACAGTGCTTGCAGGCTGTTAGGACTACTTCCTTGAAGAGTTCAATATTAAAAAGTTGGCCTAAGTTCATTTTTTGACATAAAAGGCAAGTAACAACTTTCATGCAAACTACTCTGCACTCCAAAACGAATATAGTAAAACCTCGCTAATCCTCCTCGCCTCTGCAAAGATTTAATAACAGATGCTGCAGTAAGGGCTTGTATTGCTAAAATGTTATTATTTTTTTACACTGTGCTACAGTTCACATAGGAGAATACTACCAAGTAGTCTCTTCAAAAGCAAAGCTAAATGGCAACTATCAGAATAAATGATAGTGGTTGTAGTATTTGCTGCAACATAGTTCTTTTTTGTTTGCTTAGTTACTCTGCTAATTCAGTCTTGCAGGACGATACTCTCATCATGACTGCTTGCAGACTTTCTCTACAGTGTTTACACAGAAAAAAAATATAAATACTGTTTCAGAGTTGCTTAAAAATTATGTTCCTTACTTTGCCAGCCATCAGGTGATTACTGTCAAGCCAAGACTGGATTTGAAGGAGTGACCTGGTGATGAAAGACTCTTTGCTCCCTTAACCCAAATGAGAGCAGCCAATCTATTTACACTGAATGTTTTACAGTATGACTGTCAGCACCTTTTTTCACCTTCTTTTTTTGTTAGCTTTATTTTATTGTATGTTTACAGTAGAAGAGCTGATTTTAAGAAAGGCATGCAGTGAAAAAGTGATTTGGAAAAACAGTCTGTAGAAACTTTTATTTTATTTTATTTTTATTTTTTTCCGTGAAAAGAGAAAGAAACACATTAAGCCTGATGTAATTAGGGTGAGATTAAAGGGTTTGGAGAGAATTTTGTTTCCTGCAGGTATGTGATGTTAAAACAATTGAAAATAAGTACCTGATCCAAAACATATTTAAGGTAATCTTGAATGTGTTTGTTTGTTTATTTAGGTATATATGTATGTATGATGTATGTATGTATTTATTTATTTATTTTACCCTGGGTTAAGTGTTTGGAGGTAGGAACTGTAAGATCCAGCACTTCTCAAAACTGTCACTTTACCCTTCCTTCTGAACTCTCTGGCGAACGTTGCCTCACCTCAGAAGCACAGGCTTGAGCTGTGAAGCACTGCTCTGTCCCAGGCGCATTGCAGTCAAGGGGAGGACTGTCATTCATAACAGTGGGGATTTGGATCAGGTCTTGGGAACCTCAGGAGGCACTAAGCAATCTTAAAGTGTCACCAGGCACATTTGGCACCTCATTGAAGGTACTCAGCACTTTGTAAACCAAGGAACTGAGCTTGTTCCTTTACCCTTTACAGCTGCATAGCTGAAAATTTGACAGTGATGAGCTCCAGATGACCATATATCCTCTTAAACACCTCACCTAGTAAAATAAATGAAGAAGAAGTATGCAGTAGGATTATTCCTTTGAGCTCTGTGATGGAGAGACAAATAACTGTAAAAGCTGAGGGGGCAGCTGCTTCTCTGAGGGATGTTCACCTGCATGAATAGTTCATTGAAGATGCCACCATGGAGTACTCATATGTGTGGATCAAAGGCAAAGAAATAAATGTTCAGGGGACAGAGGTTAGGTTGATGTTCACATGCAGCTTTGAAAAATTTATTTACATCTTGTAAATCCTCCTGTGCTGCTGTAATAGGAATATGTGATTTTTGTTTGTGTGAGATGTCTTGAAAGAAACCAAGGAGGCTATAAATTAAATTGTTCTCCTCCTCCTTCTTTTCTGTACTGCAGAAGTCTGACACGTGCTTTATTACCATACCATGATGCTGGTTTTGTGAATTAGGAAGTGGTGGATTTCGTAGTGCAGCAGAGTATGTGGTTGCACTGATTGTAAAGTGAGCTTGAATAACTGGGAAGATCACTGTACACTTCCTTGCTTTGTCAAGAGAGAGCTGTACATGAAGGAATGCAAATTGCTTCCTGTTTTGTGTCCTTACTACTCTGATTTTGTATTGTAATAATAAATTATTTATAAATTCCATAACTAATAGGCCTGTCCCTGACCTTTCTTGACAGTGGGATGCACAGTTAAAGCCATCACTAGCAATGCAAGTCTTGCAAAGCTAACCCTTGTACACGAGTGTATCTGGTTAGCGAATTCCTGCAATTAGTATTGCTGCTCCCTGTCCCCTGTGCCCACAGAAATCTGTTGCTGCACTCTTACTTTCAAGCAGAGGCTCATGCAAGTGGAACTGATTTTCTTTCCAGTCTTAAAATATCATAAACTGAAGACATGACAGCTGGGTGGTGCAGCGCACCATTTACTCTGGTAAGGGCTAGCGACTGACATTTCTGTAACTGACAAATAACACGGGGTCTTGCATCAAGGTATATACAGGTAGTGCATGTACAGAACAGCCTCTTACTGCATTAAGCTGAATATGTATGTACTCAGATTGACTAAAAATATACTGCCCTTTTTTGATTAGGAGAAAAACAGTCAATTGATGAGAGCTTTAAAAAACTGTTTGTCCTTAGAGGAGATCTTATAGTCATCCCAGAAGCATTTTTTTGTGTGTGTGTGTTAGGTAAACAATTTTCTTTGCAAAACTGTTCTTTTTGACCCTCCTGGAGAATTCCCATTGTGCATTAATGCTAGCTGATTAATAAAAAAGAAAAATCAAAATCAAAACAGAAATAGGGGGTGAATAAGACTTGTATACACAACTGATTTTGATTCATGGGCTGCTCTTCATGCTGTGTGCAAACTGCTGAAGTGTTGTGAACAAGGACTTAGGCCAACTAGTTCCAAGTCTGCAGTTTCATGGTGCCAGTATTTCCTTTTTTTTTGTTTGTTGTCAAAATATAAAGTCCATGCAGGCACTTATTTGTCCAAGAAGTTGATGTCATGATCCCTCATAAACATGTAGCTCTTTATTATGGAAAATAAACATAAACATACACAGAGTTTTTTCCTGTCATATTTAGCAGCACCTTATCAGAAAGGAAGGTTTATTGCACATGTACAGAAATTGCTACACACACAAAAAAATTAGCTGATCCAGAGTTTTCTGTATTTGATATACAGATAATTTGTTTAATTTAAAAAAGATTGCTCTTTGCAATACAGTTTCACCATATATGATTTATACAGGCCAGCGATCATTAAACGCATTCTTCTGGCAGATATTTTCTTTAATTGGTTTTCTGTTTTGTTCAGTTTGCAATAAATTTTGCTGAGAAGATCTATAAAAAGCATTGACTTCAATATTACTGTAGCAGCATCTGTAACAGTAAATGTAATTATCTATCCAAACTGGTCAAAAGTCCATTTGTGGTAGGTTTTGGTGCTTTTTCTCCAGAGAAGCCAGACTACATTTTTTGAAACTAAAGGGAGCACGAGGTCAAAAATCCTGATGGTTCAGACCTTTGATAAATGGCAGATATATTGCAAAGTGAAAGGCAGATTTCCCATTGGGATTTTTCTTTTAATTCCTTGAGATGATAGCATGATAAAAACCAAACAGAAACCAAAGCCTATAATCATATTTGAATGGAACAGCGGTAGCCCACACAGAGAGCAGAATGATTTTAATCTGACTGAAGTAACTCAGATATTTATCATATTTTTTTCCTGATTTTTTTTTCCTTATATAAAGTTTATGGCTTACTTCATTTATTTGCTTCTACTTGCCTCTGTTTTCCCTCTCTTGCACCCCTACAGCTTGCTAGTCATGTTGCTGCCTGCTGGGCGCTCTCCACATTTCAGCAAATTGTAGCTGCTACAGGCAGGAGAGAGCACCTCTTCTCCCCTAACCAGACACTTAAAATTGATACATACTTTAATTAGTACGTGTATGTTTCAGACATGTTTGAAAGTCCCTCCACACCTGCAGTCATACCTGGTTTTACCTGGTTTGCTGGTTTAACTGGCATTACCTGGTTTGCTTAGGAGCAAGCTATCAACAGCAGCCTTAGCATGAGTAGGTGCTACTATGGCCACAATGGGAGAAACTCAGAGACTTTAAATCTAGGAGGGAAATTTATCAGTGGACCCTGAAGTCAGAGACTGGATACTTCTCTTATACTTCTGATGTATTACATGTGTGTGATAAACCAAATCTGGCTTAATTCCAATTAATAGATGTGTTTTTAGAGTCTTGATATGAAGTTCACAGGTCACACTGGGAACATAACACATTTTTCCCAAGCTTGACAGCGTTAGCAATCTACTGATAGAGAACTTCAGAGAAAGAAATGGGGACATCCCTTTTGTTTCTATTAGAATTCAATGGACTGGTAGATTCTTCTTGAAGAATAGAAGGGAAACTGATGAGCTTTTCAGGAAAATAGTAATTGTTCTACTAAAATGGGAAGTTCTGTGAGGTGTGTACTGATTTATGAATTAAAAACATGAAACTGCCCATTGTACAGAAATTTTAATGTCAAGCCCTTCATATGTCCAAATGAAATATGTTCATAGAATCATTTAGGTTGGAAAAGACACTTAAGATCATTGAGTCCAACCATAAACCTAATGCTGCCAAGGCCACCAACACTGCCAAGTCCACCGTGGATCTATCAGTTAAGAGCAGTGGATGTGAGCATAAGCAGAGATGGTCTGCAGTGCACGGTAACTGAGATCCTTCTACTGCCTGAAAGCAGAAATTCACTTGAAGCAAACGCTGAAAGTGTAGGCTGAAAGCAGTCTGCAGTGTATTACTGCTTGCTGTAGCTCAGGATGAGACCTGATGACCTGCAACATTCCTTCAGCATTTTTATTCCCATAGTCTCACATTCTTTACCAAACATTCCCATCCCCAACTCCCTGCCCCAGTAATAATAATTTTAAACCCTAACAAATCACCAAGGACAAAACTGCTTTTGGAAGAAATAGTGCATGGGATATTTTGTCATGCCTAACTTCATCCTTCCAGTCAGAGCTTTGACTTCTGAGGTAGGAAGGAGGTGGAGATTGTCCCTGGATTGATCTCTCCCTTGACAATCTTAACATCTGTACTTGAGAAAGTTTGGAGGAGTTGACTTCTGAAAGCAGGTATCTCTCCCTGAGTACTGCAGNTCCTTCCTTTCCTTCCTTTTCTTTCCTTATACAAAGGTCTAAGTTTCAGGCCAAGGGCTGCTCCAAAACCTGTGTGGGTTTTTTTTCTAATCACTTGGAATATTTTTACATAAGCAGTCACTGGGGCAAGGCCTAAGATTTCCCCTCTGGGTTGAGAGTTAATGAGGGGTGTAGAAACATGCCCACTCTGGGGATGTGTACCTAGGCATGCTTTTCTGTCTCTCTCTCTTTTGTCCAAACTAGTATATATGCAGCGCATGAAGAAAATGTGGAACAGTTTGAGCAGCAAGGGTTGTGAGTCCCTGTTCCGGTTGGTGGGAGATGTGTATTTCAGCTATTCATACAGAGGGGGATTTACACCCTTCTGGTGGCTGAGCACTCTAATCCTGGAGCTGTTGTGCAAGGGTGAGGAGGGCAGTGTCACCCCACGTGAGAGGCTGTTTCCAAGGGAGTTGCCAGTGTGTGCTGTGAAATGCTCAGTGTTGTAGGTGTGTGCTGGCACAGCTGCCAGACTCTCTGGCTTCGTTAAGATGAGCAGAGAAGTTTCGTCTTTATGGATCCTGCTGGATTTTGTCAGCCCTGGGTGAGGCTGTTGTGGAAAAAGGAGAGAAGCTGAGGTGCTGCTGTCTTGCGGGGCTGAGAGCGTGCGTGCTGCCCTTGGCAGAGGTGCTGATGCTCTGCACAGCCCCACCACCAGTCTGCAAGCTCTGAAGCAGTGCTGTGGTATTACGGTGATAGCCTGAGGAAATTTGAGGTAGAGGAAATTTGGCCAGAGGTAGAGCATGAGGTTCCAAATTGAATGGCTGTTGGGTTGTGCTGAGGCTGAACAGGAGTGCTGAGGAACTTTGCCAGTTACCTCACTAGTATGCTCTGAAATAGCCCTTCTATTACAGAGGTGATTTTGTGCCTCGGATGCCTACCTGCAACATGAGAATAACACTACTTCCCTATCTCTTAGGATTTCTATCACTAAATAAGCTGTGCACTTCAATATTAAAGTAATAGTTTTCACCATAACATCTAAAAGAGGCAGGACCACAGAAAATCACATCTGTCGTTGCTTTGTTCCTTTGGCTGTTTCACGACATAGTCTAGGAATTGGAGAAGAAATGGCTCTCACAGTTTATGCAAATTTCCCTGCTCGCTCTGATGTTTGTTTTGATCAGGAGTCCTTTTAAACATGCAGTCCAGTTTAATCACAGAATACCAGGTTGGAAGGGACTTCAAGGATCATCTAGTCCAATCTTTCAATTTAAATGCCTAGGCTCTGGCTCTTCAAGATCATTGAACAGATTTAAGATTACCTGCCTAAAAACATTTTCAGTGACATTTAACCCATATTTAGCATGTTTTTTCTGCCCTTGTTTACAGGTGTACTGAAATAACTGTGATTTTCTCTCAGTGTTTTTACCTTTCCTCCTCTTGTAGACTAGTAAATATTTCTCCAAATAACACTTATGTTGGCTTTTAAAATTTTCTTGTATAGCTCACTTTTGCTAGCTCTTTAATTGCACCATCTGGATAAGACAGTACCTACCTGCTCTGTTTGACTAGCACAGTTTTAGAACTGTACATACATATAGAGATTATTGTTAATTTCTGGTTTCCTTATAATCTCTCTAAAAAGAAAACCAAAGAACAGTAAATAGTTTTGGTTTTTTGTGTGGTTTTTTTTTTAAGATAAGTCATAAAAACACTTCAATAATTTGGTCATTAGTGAAAAAGCTAATTTCTGTGGTTTCTGTGCAATAACATTGTTAAAAGTTTGTTCTAGTAGATGAAGTAGATGTATTTAATTTTTTTTCCCCTGTTGACTTTATGAAATTTTTTTCTTTCATGATCTTTGGAAGCTCATTGGAGATGCAGTAAAACTGCAGTAGAAGTGCATTTGCAAGCACCAGCTACTGGGATGTATCCTTATTCCTGCTGAGCAGTAGTCCCATGTTTACTGTCCAGAGTGTTCTATTTCAGCAGACAGCAAGTTACACTCTGTGAAAATACATTTTTTTATCGCTGTTACTGTCTCTTTTCTGCTCCCCAGACTGAAAGTGCCATAGGCACAGAGCAGTCTTCCCCCCTGCACGTGTGTGAGCAAGATGTGGTGTACTGGGGCTCTGCTCTGAGTTGCTGGCATTTAGGTGCTTCCGTAATACCAATAAATAATAATGATTATGACTGAGGATTGAGCTGTTCCACTTAAAATTCTATCAGTGCATAGCCTGATGTCTCTAACTGAGCTACAGTAAAGAACAGTAGCTTTTCTTAGGTATTTAAGAACAGCCTGTTTATGGTTAATGCATTCCCACACTTACTTTCTCCAGCAACTGTCACTGCAAGACAGATGCCCAAGGGGATGGAGCTGGAGGGTTAGAAGAAAATGCTGGATTCACTCTTTGAGGCTTCATGGATGAGGCATAAAACCAGAAATAAACAAGAGCAGCACACAGCAGTGATAGGTGGATTACTTCCTGGGTACATAGAGGTATCTTTGCCAGTCACCACCACCACAAGGCAATGGGGGCCCATTGGAATGTATTTCCTATACACAGTGCTCCAACATTCAGGCTCTTACAGAGCTCATGAGGTGAACTCCAGGGAGATTTGTAGCAGCAAATGCCTGGAGATGCCTAAGGACCTGGGTGGTCATGCTGGAGACCCCTAAGCACATGCACTTGGGTGGCACAGATGCACTAATGCTCTTTTGCCCAATTCATCTCAACCTGCAGTGATCTCCTCAGTGGGAAAGGAAGTTAAATTGAACAATTTGGATCTGCTGTGCGTTTGTGTGTTTGTACTTACAGCCTCTCATCTTGATGATTCTTAACTAAACAATCCCCAGTATCCTGCAGCTTGATGGGTTGGTATTCACATACATCTGCCTGTAGGTTTCCCAAATGGTTATTAGACTGATCCCACTGTGCTTTCTCTGAGCACTCCATGGGGCCGTGTTGAGGCTACTAAGGGTTCACATTAGATTCAGCTGCTACATATTGGTTGCAGATACGCTATGTGAACATCATTCCTTCTGGCCTCTCTCGTTTTAGTCTTATAAACCACAAAATTTAATTGACATGTACAGGACTTTGGAGTCTTTGGTATTGTAGTATTTCATGTGGTTAAAGAATAGAAGCAAGTAGGCATATGAACTAAAAAGCTTTCCTCTCCAAGTTGCAGATGCCCACGTGCAGGCACTAGGACTTTATCAGAATTGCAACTTTTGATTTAGAGGGCCATTTCTTATTTTGTTAATTTGTTTGGTTTTTAATCAGTGTTTCCCTATGTTTCTCTGCCTGTTACCCCACCACATAATGGCAAGCATGTCAAAAGGTCTCAGCTGCCTTGAGAGCATTCTTGAAACATGTACTTTGCCCTGAGTGAGAAGTACAAACTGAACAGAAACTATGCAAAACATCTATGTTGGGAGTACAGTGGCTTTGAACAGACTATAGAAGAGTGACAGTGAAATCTCTAGTTATCCTGGGCTGTGATGGTGCAGGTGGTAGAGAATGGGGAACGTTACCATTGGTGGTTCTGAGCTTTTCTTTCCCCCTGGATGAGGGAGGCCAATACTGGAAGAGTCAGCCAAGTCCCGATTCTGTCCATTTTGAGGTTTCCAAGCCTGACAGAAAAGACAAATACGAAAGAATCCAGAGTTATTTTTTAATCTCTTGTATGAGGAATCTTAACCATCCAATGAGGTGCTGCTGAGCACATGCAGGAGGGAGGAGGATGTGTGGATGGACCAAAAGTGCCCATGCTTTTTGAGCAAGTAGCTCACTCTTGATGTTTTAAATTTCTCTTGGGTCACAGATATTATTATTAAACTCTGTCTCAAACAAAAAGAGAAACAAGAAAGAGTATTGTTTATCAGCCAAACAGCATTTTTGTAGCTTTGTGAAACCCACTTTGTGATTCACTGCTAAGCAGTTAGCTCCCACTGGCTTCTGTGAAGGGAGAAGCAGAAGGAATGTATTCCCCTGCATATAGGTTGAATTGGGCACCTCTGCTTAAAAATTATAAGATGTAGCTCAGTGAACATATTGAATACATACAGTGAATGCATATGTTCATCTGCAAGCAGCATCTCTCCAGGGCTATTGTGCAACACTGGGGGTCACTAACGAGATCTCCCCTCCCTCCCTTCCTCCCTTCCTTCATTTTTTTATAAGGTGGGCTACATTTAGAGGACTCCAAACCTTGCTATTCCTTTTAATAATATCACTGCTCCTGGAGAACTCTGAGAGACAGCATTTTTTAAATTCATAGTATAATCACCTTGTGCCCTGTGTTCCATTTCTTTATTTAAAAAACCCTTGGAGTAGAAGAGGGAGACAATTGCTATTGGGCTACCATATCTAATCAGTTTGAGAGCTAGATTGTTAGCTGGCAAATTAGCAATATAAAATCTTTTTTTTTTTGGCTTTATCTGACTGCAGAAAAGCTACTTCTGAAACTGGCACAAACTGGCACAACTTAAGAATTGAATGAAAGGCAAGCTTCTTCATCAGTGGGTGGACTTGGTTCGGCTTGGTCAATCTGCAAGCACACAGGAATGTTTGAGCTGCTTTTGTCTGTGCTACAGAGGCAAGAGATGTTTTATGAACATTGGAGCTGCATGAAAAGAAGACCCTCCACTTCCTGTTTGAATCAATGTCCATATTATTGTGAGGGGTTACAGCTTGGCTCTAATGTTTGTGACTGCAAAGAGACTGTTCTGGAGATGGGAATTTAAGACTAGAGAAGGATATAATCTTTATCTTGTTTGCAGAAACTGCCAGCAAGTCTGGTTATTACATTGCTGTATTTTGTGAAGTATATTGAGGCTCCCTGAGGGAGCAGGGCTCAATCCAGTGTGACGTTTCACAGGGGTCGGTAGCTCAGAAGTCAAGCCCATTCAGATGAGAGCACTGAAATTCACATTTAGGCATAGACTGTGTGCCAGGAAATAATATAAAGAGTTCATAGTCTTTGATCTGCAGTCTGTTGTATGTGGAGGGCTTGCACAAAATGCTCAAGCTTTTTATTTTTTGTAACTACTAAATAGACTTGTATGTATTAACTGAACCTGATTGTCATAGTCACCATCACTCGGTGAGAAACTCTGCTACCCTTTAGGTCACTTCTGTGTCTATCTTTTGTTTCTGTTACTTTTCTGTCTGCTTTTTTGTGTGTCTCTCAATCCTCCTCTCCCCTCTCTTTTCTATGTCTCTGTGTGTCTCTTTTGTTATTCTGCCTTCATGTCCTTCTCTGTATTAAATCACCTTTCTCACCCCTGAGGGCTTAAATAGCATCATCTTCCCAGTTTTCTCTGGAAAAACAGCTCTTGAAAGACACAGTTAGTAATGACACAGACATGTCATCAGTTTGGGAGTTGCCAGTCCAGTGAATATAGATGTTCACACTTGGTCACATGTTGTCTGCAGGCTGGGACAGATAGTGCAGCATTGCTTAAGGGAATCTTCCATTCATGGCAGTGTCTGTAGCCCTAGAGGATAGCAGGTGTTTAAAAAATGCATTGTCCCCAGAATACGTAATGTAAATTGAAACTGGCCTAGGAGCAGTGTATTTCACCTCATGTCCCCAGCCTAAAACTGTGATCTCGTAGGTGACTTCTATACTGGGGACATGAAATGAAATGCACTGCTTCTTTGCCAAGCTTTTGGGTGAGTTTAATTGATCATAATTAGAAACAAAAGACTCAAAATCCCATTTCCAGTCATCCAGTTCTGTAATCTCCACATGCCACCTAATAAAAATTTGTATACTACCCATCACTGGAACTGCTGTGCTGCTCATCCAGGTTTAACTGAAAAATAATCATAATCTATTCAGTGTTAGATATAATGCATAAATGTGGCATTGTGAGCAAAACATAACTTCTGAAACATCTATTACAGTGAATTTTATTGTCTGGATTAAGTTCAGATATCAGTGCATGTCATTCTGATATTTGTGTGATGTCATTCTGGTATGTGACTATGCCAGGTATGCCTCATTATTACTTTTTACAACCTGTAGGGAATTAATTATTTTTCCTTTAAATGAAATTAAATATTTACAAGCTGTTACTTAGTGCCGGAATACCTATGAATGAAGCTTTTGCAAACAAATGCAGGCTGAGCAAAGCAGAGAGCAAATGAATATGAAGCTGTGATAGGAGGGAAACTGCAGATCGTATTTGCAAGCTCTGTGGCCTTAGCTGAGACTTGAAAACAAAGGACTCAAAAGTAGGGAAGTGCTAGGATCTTGGTTTCTGGCATAACTTGATTCTCTAATGCAAGTGCACTTTCTGTGTAGTCACTACAGTTTATGGACTGAAAGAAGATCAGCAGGTTTAGAGTGCTTTTATCTAACATGAAATTGATACTGTCTTATGGGAATGACTTTAAGAAGAACATCAGAATGCCTGGACTAGGCTAGACCTGTGGATATCTAGGGAAGAGCATCAGACTCAGGTGAATATTTTGTGATCCTTCATCAGACAGCTTTTCTGGCCAACAGCAATTTGTGTCTTGGGGTAACTAAAATCTTTCAGGTGCAAGAAACATACCTTGTTTATAAACCTGAAAGTGAGGGGGAAGATGAGCTTACATCCTTAAATGCAACTGGTATCCAAAAATATCCAGTACTGAATTGATTACAAACCTAAATTAGTTCAAAATTTGGGGTGTGTTCTCTGAGTGATTTAAAATGTCTTCTAAGAGACAATAAAAATATTTCTGTACATACATTAGCAACGAAAGGAAGGCTAAGGAGAATCTCCATCCTTTATTGGATGCAGGTGAAATGTAGTTACCAAGAATGAGGAAAAGGTTGAGATACTTAACACCTTCTTTGCTTTAGTCTTTAAAAGTAAGGCCAGTTTTTCTCTGGGTTCCCAGCCCCCTGAGCTAGAAGATGGGGGTGGGGACTGGAAAGAAAGTGCCATAATCCAAGGGGAAGTGGTGTGCAATCTGCTACACAACTGAGACACACAGAAGTCTATAGGGCCTCTACTGAGGGAGCTGGCAGAAGTACTCACCAAACCACTTTCCATGTTTTATCAGCAGTCCTGGCTAACTGGGGAGGTCCCAGCTGACTGGAGGTTAGTAAATGGGATGCCCATCTACGAGATGGACTAGAAGGAGGATCTGGGGAACTACAGACCTGTCAGTCTGACCAAGGAATGTTATGGAGCATATCATCTTGAATGCCATCACATGGCACATACAGGGCAACCACATGATCAGGCCCAGTCAACATGGGTTTATAGAAGTCAGGTCCTGCTTGACTAACCTGATCTCTTTCTATGACAAGGTGACTTGCTTAGTAGATGAGTGAAAGGTTGTGGATGTTGTCTACCTGGACTTTGGTGAAGCCTTTGACACTGTTTCCCACAGCATCCTTGTGGAGAAACTGGCTGCTCATGGCTTGGATGGGCGTGCTCTTCACTGGGTAAGACACTGTCTGGATGGCTGGGCCCAAAGACTTGTGGTGAATGGAATTAACTCCAGTTGGCAGCCGGTCACCAGTGGTGTTCCCTGGGGCTCGGTATTGGGCCTGTTCTGTTTAGGAATCTCTGTCAGAGATCTGTATGAGGGGATTGAGTGCACCTGCTGGGGTTTGCAGACCACACCAAGGTGGATGGGTGTGTTGATCTGCTGGAATGTAGGGAGGCTTTACAGAGAGATCTGGACAGGTTGGATCAATGGGCTGAGGCCGGTGGGATGAGCTTTAATGAGGCCGAGTGCTGCATCCTGCACTTGAGTCACAATAGCCACCTGCAACACTACAGGCTTGGGGAAGAGTGGCTGGAAAGCTGCCTGGTGGAAAAGGACCTGGAGGTGTTGTTCTACAACCAG
>VWZY01005542.1:362918-379546 GCA_013399075.1 Chloroceryle aenea | reverse complement strand
AACCAGTTGAATAGGAGCCAGCAGTGTGCCTGGGTGTCCAAGAAGGCCAACAGCTTCCTGGACTGTATCAGAAATGGTATGGCCAGCAGGATTAGGGAAGTGATCGTCCCCCTGCACTTGACACTGGCGAGGCTGCACCTGGAATAGTTCGGTTTTGGGGCCGTAACAAGGACACATTGATTGATGCTCAAGTGAGTCCAGAGAAGGGCAGTGAAGCTGGTGAGGGATCTAGAGAGCAAGTCTGATGAAGAATGGCTGAGGGAACTGGGGTTGTTTAGCCTGGGGAAAAGGAGGTTAGAGGGAGACCTTAAGGATCTCTAAACTAACTGAATGGAGAGTTTAGTGAGATGGAGGTTGATCTCTTCCCATGTAATAAGCAACAAGACAAGAGGAAATTACCTCAAGTTGAGCCAGAGGAGGTTTACATTGGACATTAGGAAAACCAAAAGAGTTGTCAATCACTGGAACAGGCTGCCCAGGGAAGTGGTGGAGTCACCATCCTTGGAGGGATTTTAAAAATGTGCAGATGTGTTGCTGAGGGCCATGGTTTAGTGGTGGGATTGGCAGTGTCAGGTTTATGGTTGGACTTGATGATTTTAAAGATATTTTCCAGCCTAAATGATTCTCTGAAATTTTGGGGATGTGCAGCTACATTTTAGAATTTCAAAGCAATTTATTGCTACATTAATTTAAATAATATTTAAATTCCAGCAAATTATATAAAATAACAAGTAGACTTATCAACACGTAATTTATACTTTTCTACTGTGAGTTTCTCATCAGTCTGGGGTTTTAAAAGGTATATTTCTCTTAAGTGAGTGTTGTCTGTAGAAAGAAAGTTGCAGGCCAAAAGTAGTTTCTAGATGCCTATTTGTTTATATAGAATACATAAAAGCATCTTTTTAGAAGTGTTGGATGCTGTACTGCTATATGGAAAAAGTACTGTGTATCCTGAATGTTTTCCTTGGTTATTTAAAGTCGAGTAACTATTCATTAAATGGACAACCTCATCTGAGCAGGATTCATTTTACATTCAAGCCATCATTCTCCTGATAGATAACCAATACAGTATATGTTCTTATCAACAAGTGAGTCTCATTTTTAATTTATGAAGGTTTACCTGCGAGTCTTCAAGTGTCTCTCACCCTTTCCAAGTATTGAAAAATGCCTTTGATGTCTCAGTATTTGACTTTAAAACAGCTCATCTGGTGTGCTGTGTAATACAGTTGTTTTGATACATACAAGAAATTCTGCTTGTTTGTTCCAAGTTTTCACGGCATAATTAAGCTAGGATTTTGTCCAATAAAAAACGAGGATTCTGTTAAGGTGAAAATCAACCCTTTTCTCTTTAGGTACTTTAAGGCCAATTTTTAAACAGGCATGATAAAGATTCTTAGATTTTAAGAAGTGATGAAGGTGATTTAAAAAAAAATCTTTCTTATTTATTATTAAAATTAAATGAATTAAAATCTTCCCTATTATTATTATCATCTCACTTATTTGTGAATAGTTCATGATTTTTAAATAAAGATTTCAACTGCTCTCAGATTGAAGGGTATCAATAAAAACATCCAGTTATAGTGAGCTGTGTATAGGCTCCATGGGAACCCAGTCTCTGATTAGATTTCTCAGCTAGAGTAAAGCAGCACCATTTCATTGACTTAAATTTCAGCCAGTATGGAAGGATTCTTAGATTTGATTTGTCTCAGTTAGTGGAATGTTCACAGTTATGGGAAAGAAGTGGTGCAGTAGCCTACAAAATGGAGAAAAATAAATAGAAACAGGTAATATCACAAGAGTCAATTCTAAATGTTGAATTCCATGCTGTTATTTCTTACTGGTTTTCATCTTTTTTTTTTTTTTCCTAAGCATATTATTGAGTTTATCTAGACAAAACACGAGGTTTGTTGGGTTTTGCTTTACTGCATCCTCTTACTCTCTCTTAGTTGTCTACCTTCCTTTTCATGGGTTGGTTAATTTAATCTTTGTAGCTGCTGTATTGGTTTGTAAAGCACCACTAGGGTCAGCATGTTCCATGTGGAAGGCACATCAGCTGACGGAAACTAATATCCCGATCACCTTCCCATCGCTGCAGATGGAGGGACACCAGCTGGTGTGAGTCAATTGATTTCTGCATCGGTCTCTTTGCACAGTCAATCCGTTCAACAGAGAGAAACGAGACCTGAGTTCTCTGCACTTCTCTGTCGCAGAAGGCTGTAGCAGTCTTCCAAACTCACTGATGCCCTTTGCTATCACTTAGCTATGAGAGCAGTGCTGCTTCACGCAGTGTTACCTAACCCAAAGCCTGTGAAAGGCAACAGTGGGGTTTGGTGTGGTTTGGATCAGATCCTTGGGCTAGTGCTGCAGCTGGGCTAGTCACTGTATTAGTTAAGAAGTGTTTAAGCCATGTAAGTATTAGGAGGGATCTCTCATCTGCTTCTCAATTGCTGGCAGCATGAGGCTCATTCTGATAACAAACTAGAGCTAATTTTATTTGTCATTTTGTAGTCTACTCATCTATTTTTTTTGTAGTTTCTGAATCACATGCATGCTAATAACTCTGAGGAATGGCATGTGGTTTTAGTAGGCATCATTATTATATCTGTGTGGGGAAAGAACCATGGTACTTCCATTCTCTCTTACTTTTTTGGTGAAGGAACAGTGGTGTAGCAAAGCAGGTCTGTTCCGTACTACAATTTTTTAGGGCACTATAGTGTATAACTTAGGTAATTGCTATAACAGTCAAGTTAAAGAGAAAATAATTGGGAGACTAATTTGGATTCACCCTTCCATATTAGCACTTAGAGATGTTGACTTTAGAGTTCTGTTACTGCTTCATTTACCTTGACTATTACAATGACATAACTCTTTGTGCATCAGATTGTTCTTCTTCAGATATGAAGTAGGGTTTTTGTATGGCAGAACCAGAGCATGCAGCACTTGTGGCTTTTCTGATACTGTAGAATTAGGAGCAAGTAAGGTGACATTGACTTACAAAGGGGAATAGACTTGGTCTGCTTTGGTCCCAAAGGTGTCATTGATCCTACTTGCATTACACAAACAAATATTTGTATATGGTATCGAGCTTAACAAAAGGTTGTCATCGGGCAGTGTTTATGTCATAAATGTGACATTTACTTGGTGATGGGGTAGTATAATGTCAGCATATCATGGTGCATATGTCACCATTTTGTGATGTGACAAATTGTCCCTAAGGATAGACTTTTTAAGAGACCTAGACGGGTGTTGGAATAATGAATAGGTTTAGACTGATTTTATTTGCATCATATTTAGGAACAACCAGAAGTTCAGAAAGCAAAGCTTGCAGCAATTTGTATCACTTTTCATTCTTGAAGGGTCTTTGCTAATGTCACAAACTTTAGTCATCATACACATGATGCTTCCTTATCAGGCTAATCTGTTGTCTCATCACGCTTCAAGGCAGCTCCAGAGATGACAATTCTTCAGTAGCTAACACGTTTAATTGGACTATTCTCCATTTGTAGCAGACTGGATTTTTCTATTATAACCACAAAATAGTAGGAGAATTTGGAAACTTTCCATTCTGTCAAAACTTAAGTGCAATAGGAAGGAAGATAATTTTGTTTGTATTTTTTCTGTCCTTCATTCAAACCTCATTAGAGGCAGTTGTGCAGCATACTAAGCAGTGCTGCTTGTACCTTACCTACAAGGCATGTTCAGCCGGGCTGGATGTGCTTTGTGAATACAACTAAACCAAACCAGAAGTGTATTTGCAACTGTAGTGTATTCCTGGACAGTTTGCTGGGTATGCCTGAGACATACTGTAGGAAATCCAAGGAGAGGGTGTTCAGTAGTTTCCAGAAGACATTTGAAATAAAATTAAGACATGTAACTTGCACTGAAATTGGAGCCTTTGAGAATGTTGATCGAGCTTCCTAAATATGAAGGGAATATTTTGGAGTGAACTGAAGGCTGCAGCTTTCTCTGTGGAAATAGTAGATTTCTGCTTCTGTAGAGATAGAAAAGTGTGGAATAAGTAAATAATTAAATCATACATTTGCTTTTCAGGTGAAGTGTTTCTGGTTTTAATGATGAAGGTTTGCCTTAGACAGGTCTAGTCATCCTTTGGGGTGGCAGCAGCATGCAGGCTTGTTCTGTCACATGTGAATCACGAAAGCGACAGGTAACAGCGCTGGCGGGCAGCATCCTGCCTTCTGTTACTGAAGAGCTGTGTGCCCATTCTAAGCTGGAATTCAGATGAGTAATTTTATATGAAGCTACTTTCCACTAGATTTGGAAAAGATGTGATGAAATTTGTGCTTTCCAAGTCAGTATGCTCTCAATTTTGTGTTTGCACAGAAATTCAGGTTTTTATATGAGCTGTATGTGAAACTATACATGCAGGTGGTTTCTGGCACTTAGTCTGCCTGTATAAATTATAGATTTAAAGTGGAAATCTGAGCTGCTGTTCTTTGAAAACACAGATAAATATAAACAAAATATAGTGTGTTCTCTGGTAAAATTTTCTAAATGAGGCCAGGATGGGCAGTCCCTGGACAACTCCTCCCTGGGAGCCGGGAAAGCCTGTCCACTTATGTCAGCTTTAGCTATGGCACTACTGTCACTTGGGTCTGGAACAGATCTAAAGACAGTGTTTCTCCAGAGCAGATTCCTAAAGCAGGACATTTTTGCTCATATTACCAACAGTGTAAGCCTCTGTTTCTGTAGTTTCTGTGTCAGTTCAAAGACAGACTCCAGGTGAGTTGTGATTCCTCTACAGAGGACTTGTCAGTGGTTGCAACGTGATGCGGTTCCTGCAGGAATGGCAAACGAGGCGGGTCTGGTTGTTTTTGCATCCCTTGGGCTTCAGGAGAGCCACTTGTGGTTTGCAGTACTGCCAGAGGCTTTTTGTTCAACCTTGAGCAGGTAACTTGAATCTTTCTATATCTAAATGTCACATACGGAAGTCTTGTTCCACCTCTTCTGTTACAAGGGCAACATCAAAGATCGTTAAGTGTTTGGATACTTTGGAAATCTGTGTGATCATGTTACCATAGGTAAACAGAAGGGGAAAGAAAGGCAGGCTACACAGGGAAGTTATTTTCCTGATGTTAGTCTGATAGAAGGGAATCTCATGTTACAGCCCCTTATGCAGAGCTTGCTTGTGGCTTTATGTGATATTGCCCTTTAAATGCCGTCCTGTAAAAACAGTGGAACATTATGAAAGATTTTTCATTTACATTTATTTTTAATGCCTGATACTTGCATTAGTGAAATATGCTTCTTACTGAGCTATTTTTTATTTTGTTATTTTCTTTCATAATAACCTCTTCTTAAAAAATCATTGGGAAATTTTACCTTCCTTAAAGCATGTTTGGGATTTTTGAATTCTTTTTCTCAACTCTGTTTTTTCTTTAAATTTAATTTAGTAATAGTTATAAATTTCTTAGAATCATTCCATAGATAATAATTTGAAATGTGCCTGGCATTAGTTCTGTAAAAACAGTCTGGATGTTCTCTGATCTGGATCTACAGCCATAGAACATATATGGCACTGTATTAAGTTTTATAATACTCATTACTTTTATGTTGTACCTGTTGGGTAAAAAAATCACTGAAATAAATGAAGAGTATTGCTCTTTGACAAGCAAAAATATTAGAAGTGCTTTTACATGGTCCCTTCTAGATGGATCTTCATTGCAGTTTTCAGCAAAGAAATAATTAGTATTTAAACAGTTTGCAAAGGAATATGACTACTCTTCCAGAGCAGAAGAATTACAAATCAGTGGAGCATTGCAGAATTTTTCTTTGGGCTAAAATCATTGCTCTGTAAGGTCTTCAGAATATAATGAGGGTTATCTAGCAAAGTGAGCTTAAACCCCCATATAGTAGGACCCTGTTTTAATTCCTGAATCTTTCACAACTGTCTCACAACTGTCATTATAATTTGGGGCAATGCTCTTTGTTCCTGTTGGTAGAGGCGTATTAGCAACATAATCTCTGTGTGTCTTCAAAATTAGCTGTGCCTTCCTTCATATTTAGTTACTTTCAGAGTCAATCGCTACGCTATTTAGACAACAAATGTAACCCACCTGCTTTATAGTTGGTACCCTGGAAGGCCTGGGATCTACATGTGTGTTGTAAAACATTGACCATTGTACTCCAGCAGGAGGCTCCGAAAGGTGGAATATTTAGCCAGTGTTATCTACCCTGATTATAATAATAGCCCTAATAAACCTCAGTATTTCTCTTGATAGCTTTCTATTTTTGAAAGGTATTTTTATTTATGATCTGGAGTAAATGCATTTATTTAATGAGCATTGCATTAGCATTGCTAATGATCATAATGTGTGTAGCTTCAAAGGATACCTGCTTAGGCATTTACTGCAAAATAGTGGAAGTGCCACCGTTCACTTGGGAGTGCCTAGGAGAAGTCATGTTAGTGTTTTATTTCGGAATAGGACACCATAGCTCTGCAGTGCCAGTTGTTTAGTCTTAGTGGAGATGTGCAGAACATGGGACATGAAACAGTCCTGTAACTATCATGATACAGAGCCAGAAGAAAATGTGGAAGGTTGTGGTGGATGTTTTAATCCCCAGCTCAGTTTTGCATGAGAGCTTGTTGTCTAGGTTTTGGATGTAAGCAACTTTTGAGTGTAAAAAGTGATAGGTGTGCAACACTTATGTGAGTGACCCACATTCACCTGGATGTTGTATGGATTTAGATGCTTTTCAGTGTGCTGACTTCCCATTCTCCAAGATTATAGCCCTCTTAAAACAAACCCTCCAAAACCAGGGTTGTTTTTAAGCTGTCTCATTTCACTGTACTGGTGCATGGTGCAGCTCTGCAGCCACTGCACTGACCCAACTGAAGGGGCATCAGACACAGGCAAGGGGCTGATAACAAGCGGCCAGAGCAGCAGGGAAACAGGGATTTTGGGAAACTAGCTTCACTGATGAATCAGTGTGTTGTGAAACAGATTCCTTAATGTGTGGTTTGATACCTGATTCTCTGGGTAGCGGTGCTTTCTTAAGCAGTGACAGAGTATTTCCAGGCCTGTACAAGCCCTGAGCTGGTGTTAGTGTAGTTGTTTCTGGAGAACTGAACTGGAGAATTGAGTATGTTAAGACAAACCTGGACAGCTAGGTTAGACTATTTAATGTCTGATTTAGAACTGCCTTGCTTCAGTTTACTTCCTTCCCTATCCACTAGGAATAGGGAGAAAAGTTTATTCCTTGTCTCTTTTCATCAGGATTTAATATATCTGAAAGTTATTATTATGCTTCTCCTATGTCTTGCCTTCTTTAGATTTAATAACTTCAGCTTCGTCATCCTTTCCTTGTTACTTACATGGTGCTCCTTTTCTAGACCTCTCATCATTTTTAGTGCATTCTTCCAGGCTCTCTCCAATTAATCCACATTAGTGCTATGATGCTCTGACATGAACACACTTTTCCAACTGAGGTCTTTGGGCTGGAGTAGAAGTTTTGTTTTCGGAACTCAAGAGTCTGCATGTGTCTTGCAGCCTCTTTACCATTACCTTTTGGTGCCACGCTGCTACAGAAAAGGCAGACATTACTGTCTCATGATTCATTAACATTCACAGCTCTCCTTTTGCTGAGTGTACTTTTCTCTTGCCTTTGCTGTGATTATGCACACTTAAGTGTTTATACTCACTGACTGACAGTGTTCTTGCACAGTGGCACCCAGCCATTTTTTATTATTTTTCTGATTTGTGAAATTTGCTTTGAGTTCTCATCCTGTACCTCGTCTGTACGTTTCAGTTCAGTGTCAGCCTTGGGTTTAATAGGCACAGCCACTTGATGCAGATATTAAATAATACCAGACTAAGGAAGTGTTCCCTTGCAAACCTGCTCGACAGAG
Source organism: Chloroceryle aenea (assembly GCA_013399075.1). Lineage (NCBI taxonomy): Eukaryota > Metazoa > Chordata > Aves > Coraciiformes > Cerylidae > Chloroceryle > Chloroceryle aenea. The sequence continues at coordinate 371,679 of VWZY01005542.1, read as the reverse complement.
AGGATATCTGTTGCTTCTGTTATTCCTATGGCCTCATAGTCTGCTATAGAGCAAATCAGGTCATTTTGATAGCATTTGCTTTTGGATTTCAGATTGGACTTCACTCGTTGCTTGCACACAGTTTATTTATAAATAGCTTCCAGAATTTTTCTGGGAATTCAAGCTACATTGACTGTCTAGTTCCAGACTCCTCCTACTCCTTTTCCTGTTTTTATAAAAAATATGTTCAATGTCTGTCCTTTTCTGGCCATCTGGTATGCTCCCCAATTTCCATTAGTTATTTAAGAAGTGAGTGTAGCAATCTCAAGAGTTACCCAGCGTTTGAGAACCTGAGATTGATGTTCATCTCCACCTTATCCATTAGTATGCCTCTATTGCTTTGTTCTTTGTTAAAACATCACCTGAATTCTTCTTTCACCTTTCTACATCTCCAGGAACCTGTTACTTTTCAATGCATTTCACTTCACTTTGCCACCACAGCTTTTGTGAGACCTTACGGTGAAGAGGATGCGTGAATTGATTTGGGTAACTGTAGCTCTGTAGTCGATTTCCACAATGGCTTTCCTTTTCATGCTTTGAATGACACTCCCTCCTCCCCCATCCCTTAACCCTGGCCCCCACCTATGGGCAAATCACATGTGGAGAAGTCTGTATCCAGAAGTGACTAGCAGGAAATTCTGTCAGTGGCTCTGTCCTGCTGCATTCCTTTTCCAAAGTCTGTCTTCTGTGTAGCTTTGTTCACTTCATTGGTAAACTCTATGAGTGGAAATATTTTTCTTGCTGATCAAGATAATGTACAAAGACAGGAATCTTTCAGAAAAATAAGAATTTTTATATTTCTGTGGCTTTTACTCTATGTGGCAAACTCTGTTTTGAATTAGTGCATCTGCTTCAAGGCCTGAACTGTGTCTTTGGGTTTTGCATGCCATTGCCTGGCTGTTCTTCCACACTGGAATATGGGCACACAGCAGATGGCCTCTCATACCTCTGCTTCACTGCACTCTTCTGGGCATTCTCTTGGTCTTCCATAGTTGTTTGGGTTTTTTTTATTATTTTTTTTTTATTTTTTTTTTTATTTCTTCCTTCTTTTTATTCTTTCTCGTCCTCTGCACCCTTAATTCTTCAACCTGCATGAGCTTCATAAATAGATTCCTGGATTATAGACATTTAGAGGTAAATTTCGTATAAGCAAAATACACAGCTGGTAAAAATCTGTTCAAATCAGGGAAGGCTCAGAAGCTGTGTGCATGTATAGATGTTTATGTCTCACTTGAAATACTTTGTGGGTTAACCCTTCATTTATGTTGTCCCCAGAAAATAATTGAAATGTTTATAAATGATGACTTCTGTTGCCTTGCTTCTGTGTTTACTCTTTCCTGCCCTTTTGCCCATGTGGTCAATAGAGAATCTATGCTTCTGGACCAGGACTTTCTATGCCACTTAGTATAATTTTGATTTTGACGTCGGAGTAGGGCTTATAGGTGCTGCAGTAAAGCAGGTAATAATATTCATCAGCTGTTAATGCATTAAACTTAGGAGTTCAGTGTCAAGCTTCTGACTTTTATTATTATTGTCACTTTTATGTGTGCCTGTGTCTTCCTAGGGAGATAGCTGGAATTTATTGAGTGAAGTAAATTCCTTCTGGGTGTTTACAGTAAGAAGTGGTAAATGTGATTTGATAACATTGACAATTACACAATTCCTTTCCTCATGGTGAATCCAAAACAACTTTAGAGAGCCATGTGAAATTAAGTTATGATCAAGGCCCGCCACTGTGAGTTACAGTAAAATCAAGCATTTGGTTAAACTCTCAGAGCTGCAGAAGTTCTTGCAGAGACATTCAGACAACAGAAGAAAAATATCTGAATGTTAATGAGCTTTATGTCTACAACAATTAAATGGGTTTTTCAGACAAACAGAAGTGCCTAACTTGCTGAACATAACAAAGAAGAAACATTGTTAGTGCTCATACCAAGCTGTTGCTCCAGTGTGATGAAGCTGTTCAGGAAAGTCTTTTGAAAAGTAAGCAGAGGGTGGTACAAGGGGTACTAGTGAGCAGTGTGTGTTGTGCACAGAGGAATGCTGGTGGCAATTAAACACATCATTAGGTGATTGTCTGTGGTGCAGCTGATGTGTAGCAAAATGCCTCACTGTATTGTGTGCTCTACCTTGCAAGTTGAGTAGGTTTCACAGACTACTCATGGTATTTATGTAGGCAGAAGATGACTAAAAAGGGGCAGGACTTGCCACTAAGCACGAGGAAATTGAAGATAAGGAACTGTGCATTTCCCATGTATTTCTACAGAGGTCAGTGAAGCTGTATCAGCACTTGTGTACACTATCCTGAGGGACCTACGTTCCACAGAAGCACTAAGAGCTGTAGTATGAGAATTACATCATCTTCACTAGGTGAGGGTTGTGCAGTGCTCTTCAGGAGAGTGCTGAAGGAAGGCTTAGCATCCCAGAAGAGAGAGGTCTTGGATCTTGAAAAGCCATCCTGAAATACTTGGTGTTAGGTAGTTTCATTGAATATTAAAGAAGGCTCTGAATTTGACATTGTACTGCTTGGATTGTTTGTTAATATGGTCGGGGAGTTTTTGGAGCTCATGTTGGTTTTGCTGTAGGAAGAAATAAAGGTGAAATTTGTAAATATGTAACAAAGGCCCTGAAAATAATTTTGGAGAACTTTGGAAACAGAGAACAGAGGAGATAGTGCCGGTGGGAGCCGCCATTGCAATTTTAAGTGTGCCACCTCTAGGAGAGCCAGGAAGTTGAGCTCCGAGATAGTGCAGGGTCATGTTGAAAGTGTGAGTGTATTTAGAGATGTGGGACTTTTGTAATGGGGAAAAGTGATACTGTGCCACAGCCATCAGGCTCCATTTTTCACTTTGGCTTTACGAGAGACAGATCTGATTTTTGAACAACTCCTGTAATCAATCTCTTTCTTGACCTTTATAATCTACCTTTTATTTTCTTTTTGATCCTTTTTTTCTCTTCGGATAAAGCTTCAGGGAAAAGGCAGTTTCTTACCATGCATTTCTGCAGCACAAAGTGCAGAGAAATCACAAATCTGAACAGAGTTTTGAAGTTCTGCAATGCAAAGAGAGGTGTTCACCAAAAGCAGAGTTGATGCAAATTATTTTGCCTGCTGAGCTGTAGTAGATCTTTAGGAAAAGTTTACAGAGAGAGTGCTGGCTCCACTTGTCCAATAACGTATGCTCCAGCAGTTTGCGATCCCACACATGTTCTGCTTTAGGCTAGATAATTAATGTTGCTGGTGGTTATTACTTTCTGTGTAATAACTCATATCTGTCCTGGACTAGAGGATGATAAGCTTTTGTTCCATCTGAGGGTTGCTGTGCATCCTCGTGCCACTGTGTATATACTACTTAAACAGTAATAATCTCTCTCTGGACTTTCTTGCTCTTGCTTTTCTGTACCAGTGAACATCTTTCAGGGTTTGAGAGAGTGAATGGGCACTTCACTGGAGAGTGAGGACTGTTGTCCATAGCACAACAGTTGGTTGTGCAATGTCATGCTATAGTTTATTTTAAGCTTGGGCAGACAAGACTTCCTGTCACCTAAGGAGCATATTTTAAAATTCCAGGGTAGGAAACAATGCTTGTTCATTTGCTTTCTAAACTAGAGACCTGTCATACAGGGCAATGCAGCGTATAGGGCTTAACAGGATTGTTTAGACCTTGATCTATATTGGCACACAGCAGATCACCCTGTAGAATTTCTGGTAACTCTCGCAGAGAGTTTTTGTTGAAGGTGGTGTTCTCTGTGTATGGACAGCATCAGTGGCTCAGGATGGGCACAGGTATGGCTCCATGCTCCCAGTGTTTATTGTCACAGTATCCAGTTGTGACTAACTAAGGAGGAGAGGGAGCACGTAGGGAGCAGGAGGCCGTTACCGTAGTTTTCAATCGGAAGAACTCCTTCAGTTTGTCTTTGTTCTGAATCTGAGTCAATAAGGAATAAGCAATGAGGAATAAGCAGAAGTTATGAGTAAGACGTAAAGTGTAACTGAGCCCCAAAATGTTTAGAAGATCACACTTTGATTTTTAAACAACTGTTTAAACTGATAGTTTACTGATAGAAGGACATTTCTTGAGTTTGAAAATGATTTACGATATATACAGTTATTGAAGTGGCAGTTACTTCATCACACTTAAGTTTATTGATTCCATTAGTACATTGACCTCCTTTCTGCTGAACCACCAGTTTGAATGTCTGTGCTGTGTGGGATAAATTAAAAGGAAAAGATGCCATTTTTCTAACTATGCAGGGCCGTGTTTTCCGCAATAAATAAAGAAATGAAAGCAAAAAAAGAAAGGGAGGGGGCAAAAAATTAAAAATTGCAGGAGAAATTATGATTTGGATCTCTTTGTATTTGATGGATTTTTCAGAGTAACTTCGTGTTTATTAGAGGGTGCCCTTTCTGCAGGTCAGCCATGGATGCCGAGTTTGCTTGCTCTGTTAAACTGGCCGGCATCCGTGTTCCAGCTGTTTGAAAAGGGAGAAATTCAGAAGAATATGAAAGCTTTCAGATGAATGGGAGAACAAGGCCAGCTGGAGAGTGCTTTCTATATGATTCCACTTTGTATATTCTATTCTACATGTTAAGTAACAGTTTCTGCACTTTTATTTCCCCCTAGAAAGATTGCTCATAGTTGGGCAGCTTTCAAAGCTGCAAAGTAAAAATGTGGAGCATTGGCATGTGAGCTCAATGGGAGCTGAAAGACAGAAATCACAGAAAGATAGAAATCTCTCTTTGCTTATGTTCTGCTGGGGCAGCAGCTCCCTCCTCCTTTGGCCTCTTTAGAGCAAACTACCTTCTTCTGCAGTCTCACTCAGTCTTATCTCACCAGTGGCTTTCTGCACCAAACGGTGACTCTAAGAGCAGGAGCTGCTGCCTTGCCAGGGGCAAGTGATCCTCTGTCTCTGTCCTCCCCAAGTTCCTGGCATCATTTAGCTTGTGACTGTTCCCTGACAGTGCAGTACAAAAGCTGGTGGTTTGCCACAGCACTGAGTGCTCATCTAGTCTGAGCATGGCGCTAAGGAATGAACATTTTGGCTTTTGCTGCATGTCCCTTAGATTTGATCGGTTTTCTGCTTTCTCCCCTTAATCACTAATGTAAGTCAGCCAGACTGAAAGGACATGTTTTGCTTTTTGTAGCTGGGAAACAGAACAAAACAAAGTAAAGATCTGGCCCTTGGGATAATCGAAATGAGAATAACCCATCATTCTGTCTCTGGTGGAAGGATGGTTAATATTTTTACCATCTATAGTATACTCTGGACTAATGGATGTAAAGCTTCAAAAGCACCTGTAGGATATTCTGACCATTTAATCATGCATTTCTGAAAAATAAAGGGCTTTGATTAGAACCATGGCTCCATATAATGGTATCAAGCTAATATTCAAGGTCTCTTAGCAGTACTTAGATACTAGTAGAAGAGGTATTTAGCAAAGTCATTTTAGGAGCACCATATTTTTAACAGTGTGATTTGTGCCTGGATTACCACAAAGTGAGTTTTGACAGGATTCCAGGAGCACCTTTTCATGGGATTTGGCCCAGGCAAGATGTGCTTTCACTGAAGTGAGCCCAGACAAGCTGAATGGGAGAAATAGAAACTGGGAACTGTCATGCTCTTTCTAAAAGGTTTTTCAAGCAGATTTGTTTTCATCCTATTGCATGATGGAAACTCTTGGATGCAGAGCCTGATTGAGAGACCAAAGGGATCACATAGTCTTACATTTATTAAATTGTGATGTGAGTTGGGCCATATGGCACAGAAGCAGAACAGGGGGATTGTGAAGGGTTTTCTCCAGGGATAAGACTCTCTTTCTGTGACTACAGTAGAGTTATTACCGTTTTATGGTGCAGACATGCTCAGATACTGTACTGAAAAGTGCAGTATGGTAATCTAAACTGGACTGAATTAATTTCTTCTATATGACAACAAAGTTGTCAGATTACAAGGTTGGCCTCATGTCAACTTTTTTGATTGTAGCACTCTAAATTTGGACCATTTTACGTGGGATTATATTAGTGTTGTTGCTCAAAAGTTTACAAGCTTTCTAGCAGCCAAGTGGAAAGTGCATTTCTCATTATTGTACCGATGGCTGAGACATTAAATGCTTGTTGTTAAGTTCACAAACGTGTGTACAGATTTTTGGCAAAACCAAGGAGTCAGATTCACTCATGCAGATTAAGGTCTTATTACAGTATGTCCAAGGGGGTTGTGTACACCCAGGCTGAACCACTGGGTCTTTCATGGGAAACATGGAAGAGGTTTTAACATAAATGATAGCATTGGCATACTTTATTAGCCTTTTTTTTTTTTTCCAATTGTTTGATTAAAGAAGAAAATGGGATCTAATTTAATTTCCCTTCCTCCTCCCTCTAAAAATCTGTTTTACTGGCAAATTAGAGAGATGAGAATTTCTAAAAATTTTATCAAGCAAATACTTTCCATCTGACAAGGCTGCAGCTCCAAAGTTGCCAGGAAACCAGAAAGCTAGAATGATGTTAATTAGTGGAGATGGTTGGGCTCTTGCTTTCGCCATCTAACTCCATTTCTCTGTCCTTACATCATTTCGCAGAGGAAGGTCAGTACCCATTTTAGGTTCAGTAGCCAGCTGATTGTCTTGTCTTTTATATTGCACAGCCTGAATAATAAGAGTTCATTTGCACAACTATAATGAAATAATTGTCTGTGATACCTACAAAAATGCAATCAACTTTTTTATATTTTATGCATCCTGAGCTTAAATGAGAAGAGTGAGACAGTGACCAAAAGTGCATAAAAACTGCAAGAAATACTTTCCACAAGCTCACTGTTGTTAGTTCATTAGAATGATGATTAGGAACCAGTATGAATACTGTGGATACAGCAAAGGTTGTGCATCCCACCTCCTGACTTAAGGAGATGTGTAAGGATTAAATTAAAGTAAATATGTCAGTAATTTACTGTATTGTGTGCATTCAGCATACTTGCTCTTTGAGAAGTATCCAGCTCTGTTTAGTGCCAGCTACTTCCTAATCAAGTAATAGATGAGGCTGGAAGGAGGTTTAACCAGGCCAGATGCAGAATAAGCAAGAGGAGGCAGGATGCTCTAGGAGCGTGTATGCTGGGAGGGTGGAGCGTGCTTCAGCTACTTGTAGGGACAATTTATACCTTTTCCCTTAGAGTATCCGTAGTTAAAATGCATAAATGGTGGTAAAAAGAGTGGATTTAGTCTCTACAGTTGTGGTATTGATGCTTGTATTAAATGAAGTGATCCACTATCTCCCTGGCTGAGGATTGTAGGGCACAGTTTTTAGAAGTGGTGTTTTTTGATGCGTCCATGTTGTCTTTCTTGCTAGCCTGAATATTAGTTGTTTTTTATTTTTTGTCATTTAGCTGTCATTGCAGTGTCTTCCTTTCTTGTGAGGTTTATAAACCCCTGCTATCATAACCCCCCAAAGAATAAATTAAGAAATAAGTATGAATTTAAACTGAAGCTTCATTAGTCCTGAGACTACAGGAGTGACTACATTCATTGACCCACATTGTGGCTGTATTAGGACTCTTCCTCAAGGAGAATTAAATACTAGGGATGAGTTTAACCATCCTGTGAAAAAACTGCAGAATAATCTAATTTTAGACTGTGCCATAGAGCATGTCCATTTTTTCCTGAAGTATTTATATAGTTTCTTGAAAATTTTGGTTAGAAGCTTGACTTAAATGGAATTCTTTAAGTCACAGTAATAGTGATCCTTTGAGTTTGATGATGGATGTCATAGTTTAGATCTGCGAAGCCAGATCAAAGTGGATATTGAGTTTCTGCTTTGAATCCATAAAATGAGACAATTATGGTCCCTTACATTTGTGTAGTTAACCTGAGAATTAATTAATTAACATCCAGCTGCTGATGATGGAAGGCCTGTAAGTGTATGGTGGGAGTGTTGGTGTTTGGTGTGGTTCCATAAATACTATATCCAGTTGGATTCCATGAAATACATGGTGATATTTCTTTAGGTATTCTGAAGTTTATTACTACGGACTGCAGTGAGAGGAAGGCAAAAGTGGAATCTGAAGTTCTTGTTTTGCTTCAGGACTATCAGTTCACATGACTCTTCTTTGGAACCTGAGACTTTGTTCTTTGCAACCATGGTCTGGGTTAAAAAAAAAGAGTGAAATAATCTTTTCTATTGTCTCCCAGTAAGCACTGGACATCCACTGGCTATGTGCCTACTCCTTTATTATGTTATAAAATGCATAGAATGGCAATAGTTCTGCTTTGTGTTAGGGAGATCAATCCTGAAGTGTGCAGGACACTCCTGCCAGTTCTCAGTGGCTTTGCCAAGTCTCAGAGAGTTCCTTATGACTAGGTAACCAAGCTGAAATACATTTGAGTGCTCAATATTTATATTTTTATTATACTGTCTTTTCTTTCCCTGTCTCTTCTTTGTTAACTGTTCTCTTTATCTGGCTTTGGGCTCTGAATATCCTGAGGTCCGTAGCTGATTCTAGGTTGCTAATGAAGTTTTCCGCTACCTGTCTACTTCGTATTCCCTAAAGGGAAGCCTTCTCTGTAGGGGTAGAAACTTTGAATCTGTGAAGATCTCATGGGCCAAGAGGACTTTTTGCAACAAATTAATTTTTAATGGTGCATTGATTCAGCGTCTCTGTCAGAGAGTGTGAGGCTCACCCTTTGTCCCATCCCTAATGCATTTCCCTTCAGCAGTCACTGTTTATGTTTTGTTGT
>VWZY01005542.1:333864-362863 GCA_013399075.1 Chloroceryle aenea | reverse complement strand
TTTTTTTTTTTTAATTTTTTGTTTCAGGACCTTGAAATGCACTAATGCTGCTTTATTAAATATTATTAAGTGGTAGTGGATCGTGTTGGTGATCAGTTAGGCTGGTGAATGCTGACAGGTCAGTGAAACTACCCACATGGCTGGTAAATGTCACATGCATGATGCTGCAGTTTTAAGAAAGTGCCACACCTGACTGAACTTGCACATTTAGTGTGGAATAGCATAAAACTCTCTGTAATGAAGCAGGAGCTGGCACTGCTGGGGTCTGTTTTCCAGGCAGATTTGTAAGATGCCTGGATTGCAGACTTTGGGATGCTGGTGCTGGCTGTCCTGCTGGTTTGGTGTTGCTTTCTTACTGTGCAACTACAGCCTCTGAGCATCCCAGGAAGGGAGCCAAACATCTTTGTTTCTGTGTGCTCTGTACACATGGCACAATATGTAGTCTGGGGGACACTTTGGAAATTTATTTGAATAAAACTAATTTTCTAAAATTTATGCTTAAGTATTCAAATGAACTTGACTGGTTTTTTTTCCCCAGAAGTGATAGGCTGCTTTTTCATCCTTACAAAGACCAAGGACCTGACTCTTAGGGAAATAAATTAAGATAGCAAACCAAGGAGCTTTACAAGTGGTTAATTATAATAACGTATTTACAGCTATTTAATTATTTCAAATATTTAAGAGGTTTGGATACCCATTTCGAGTTGTTTTTTTTTTAAAGGATCATTTGACAGGACTGAGAACACAGTACCTTCTCAAAATTAGGTCTAGTTAAGGTTGCCTAAAATGGAGATGGGTGCAAGTCAGCCTACCAGTCGCTTTTGCAAATCTACATCTGCCTACTGTTGCGGACCCTAATTTGAGATCTCTGTTTGGAAACACTGATGGCTATATTTTTCCTATGGTAATGGAATCCAGTCAATAGAGGCAGGAAATTCTGATGATCACCTCCTTTGCAGGTTTTGTAGCTTAAGAGTTCCCTCTGCCACATTTCTGTCCCCTTAAACTGAAATTTTAAGCTATTACCCTCTCTCATTTTGATGCCTACTGTGTAACATATTCCTATTAACAGCACCTTTGTGTCTTGCCTTGTATCTGGTGCTGCTGTGTAGCTGGGAGGTGCTGGCATTTCAACCCAGAGTGAGTTTGTGGTTTGTATTCATATTCAAATTTTGCTATCATCTATCTATGAAATTATTCATCAGATTCCTCTGTGAATGCTTTTAATGGTTTAATGTGTTCAGCTGATAACAAACTGCATGCTCAAACGTAATGTTGCTCTTTTTAGACTTGATTAGACGCCATCCTTGATTGTGATTTAATGGCTGTTCACAAGCTTGTTCACTCTCGCTGTTGCATATTAAGTACCAAAGTATGCAGCCAGGTCTGCCAAAGTCTTTCAAGGGACCATGGTTTCTCAAGGGAGATGAAAAGCTCTAAGTAGGCTAGCGTTTTGATTCAGGACTTGGATTGCATTTGATTGTTCTTGATCACCAAAGATTTTGTCTGTAAATCCCTCTGGAAATGTTTAAATGCTCAAAGAACCTGTCTTAGTGCTGGATTTTACTCTCCTAAAATGCTGTATAAACAATCAAACAAAATCCTTTTAAAAGCAATTAGCACAAGCAATAACAGTCAAAACAATTCCAAATATAAGTTTTATTCACCTTCTCCTTTTCATTTCCCAAATGCTTATCTGAGCTATTGTGCCCAAAAAAGCAATGTATGATTAGAAGTCAGCCATTTCTCATATCACTTGTGCATCATCTCTAACATCTCATATTTGTGTATCATGGGTACTTGCATGGTTCCAATTACCTTAATCTCTGCTTTTTAGCATGCTTTATTTTTCACTGTGCAGTTTTTCTGTGTGTACAAAGGCGTCTATGGACCTAACTCACAAACAGAAAGATGCAGGGATTTCCACGAGAAGTCTACAGAGCAAGGACTTCATCTTCCAATCCTATGCTAATGCCATTACCTTTCCCATAAGTATTTCCCATAAGTATTTGGTCTTGTCTGTTTAAACAGGACAGGGTTAATAGAAGTGTCATAGTGATACACTAGTTAGGAGATTGTTGAAGCTGGGCTTGAAGTTACACCACATGCTTGAACAGCATAGTGAGAGATGAAGTGTCTTCAGTAGTCTTCTGGACAGAGGGTCAGATGAGGGAAGATGTGCACTTGGCCACAGGAATGTGGGACCACAGAAGTATGTTGATGTCTTCCAGTGAGGTGTTAGACTAGTCCCCTCAGTTGGAACTGACCTACAATGACCATCTAATCCAACTGCCTGACTAATTGAGGGCTGAACAAAAGTTAAAGAGTGTTGTTCAGGACATTGTCAAAATGCCTCTGAAGTGCTGACAGGCTTGGGGCATCAATTGCCTCTCTGGGAAGCCTGTTCAAGTGTTTGGACACACTGTTAGTAACGAAATTATTCCTAATAAGTTGTGCCAAGAGCACATAGTTCAAAAATGGCACTGACCAGGTGTTATTTTGATTCCTTATCTTTATGCTGATGTCCTTCTAGAAATTTGCAAACCTCTCTGGCTGAGCAGCTGAGAACAGGAGTGCACCATGGTCTGGTCCCATGCTCTTTGGAGGTGCAGATCTTTATTGTACCCTCCCTGGGCCGTCTGTGTCACCGGCCCCTCAGTGCCACAGCCCCTGGCCACATTCTGCCTGCAGTGACAGAGCCACTGTACAGGAGGGAGGTGCCCGGGCTGATAAAAGGCCCAGCTCTCAGCTGCCCAGAGAATAAGGGCTTGTCTTCAGATCTACTCAAATGCAGCGGAACAGAAGATAACTCAGGCCTGTAAGGAAAATTGCCAACATGGACAGACTGCTGTTGTTCCTGTCTGTGTTGGGACAGCTTCTTGTCTGGGGCTGTGGTCACATCACAGCCCTTCATCACCCCCAGCCCATCCCACCTCCTTTTGGCCATCTTCTTGCTGTCAGTGGTGGGGCAGAGGGAGATGAAGCCCAACATGGGGGTGCAGATAAGTAAATATGGTGTCTAAACACTAAATATATTGAACAGAACTGGTGAGTCGCCAGTGGTGTTCATAAGGAGCAATTCAGGTGTTTAGCACACTGACATATCGACACTTTGCCTGTCTAAAAACCATATCGTAGGAATACACATGACATCAGCGGAATAGTGGGTCTGGGAAAAGTACACACCTCCTTAGATCAGCCAGGTGGGGTATGCTAAATATTTATTGAATTAAATACTTATTTTAATTGCAGTTGTAATACCTGGAACTCCACAGGCTCTAACTATGGATAGCCAGGCCACACCTGGCTGCACACCTGTGCTTGGGAAAGACACCAAGCTCACTAGCCTTGTATTAAGCACATTTAGAGTTAAATGCAGAAAGTTGTACATGAAGGAATGATTCTGCTGTAGTGTGTACCATGATAGATAGCAGTTATTAGGGAAAAGCCATAGATAGGAAAGATGTAATTTTGACCCCTGGTGAGAAGGTGCAATTGACTCGTTTTGCAAGAGTCTCAGGAGGAGGCAGATTCTTCTGCCCTGCTTTAAAACACTTTAAAACTTCCAACATGCGTGTTCCTGTCCAAGTGGCTCTTCTGTGCTTGTATGCAACCCCATGCCTCCATCACTGCCTGCTTAAAGTCCTTCATTTTCCATGGGGAAGTAATTACCAGCTCAAGTGGATCAAGAATTACTTCTACTTGAATCATACTCAGCAACAAGTTTAATTGCAGCTGAAGTGGCAGATACTCCCCTTGTGACACATCCTCCCCTCACTGGCACCAGAAGAAACATTTAGCAGTGGAGGAACTCTGAACTTCCAGGAGAATATTCTGCTTTTCTGCTGCTCTGTCCAGGTGACTCTTACCTTATCTAAGCTGCCCCTTTCATCTTCCTTTCAGGAGAGAAGCAATGTATGTCTTGTGATTTAATGCATACCCATCACAAGGACAGGGTATGGTATTTTAAAATCAGCAAAATACTCTGCAAGCTTAAATCACATGATAGTATTTTATTAAGGCAGTAACTCTGCATTTTGTTAAGATGTAAGGTAGACATTTTTATTACTTATTAATCAAATCTCAGATATGTCAGGAACATGATTTAATTCCTACTTAATAATCCATGTGAATGTTGGAACTCTTTAAAACAAGTTAAATATTTTTTTCACTCGAGCTTGATGAAGCTGATTAAAAAATACCTGCAATAAGTTATTTTAGTTCCAGTGTAGACTGTTTTTTTAATAAAATAAATTTCCACTTCAGGAAGAGAGACACTGGAACATACCAAGGGCAAGATTTTCAGAAGTGCTTTGCAGTGGCTTGACTCTGCTCTATGAATGTTACCCTTCACTTCAAATGGGGGAAGGTGAGGGAAACACACCCAGTGTCCATCTTGGATAAACAGTGCACAGAAAATGCACAAACATTTTTTTCAGTGTTCTCTATAAAATGTTTGTTCAGCATTGGTATGAAATCCCAGTTGTCTTGCTAAAATCAAAAAGTCTTCTGCCAAAGGCAAGGACAGGTTAAACTAAGTGAGCTGAAAAACAGCTGTTACACTCCCTGGCAGTGCTTTATTGTCTGTGTCTTGTTAGCTTTTTGTTGGATTTGGCTCAGTTCCTTGAGAAACAATCCCATCTCTTGAAGAAATAAACCTCATGTTACCACCTTAAAATAATATCAGAAGTACTTGATTCTTCTTACTACCTCCCTCCCATCATCTTTTCTCTTTAAGCTGTGTTGTTTGGCTTTTTATGTTGGCTGTTTCCAGTACTGAACCTGATACCCACAATATTTTTCATTGCTTTACCCCATAAAAACTCAAGCATATCACTTGCTTGCCAGAAGCTGTTCAAGCAAAACATTGCCCATTTATGAAATATCATTAATTAATATGCATATGCTTATGAGGAATAGGTGATGTTAAAGACTGTTCAGCCAAACTAAGCATCGTGCTTTTCATCCACAGATGTCACCTCCTTGGTTTGCTTGAGTTTCTGTTGAATAATAACATTAAGTTGTGAGTCTTTAAGAGGGTGAGGGATTTGGGTAGTTTGCCAGGGGGCTGGGCCCCACCCTACCTTCTGGAGCCTGGGAAATAATAGACCATGCTAGGCAAACAGTGTGGATCCAATCTGAAGTCCGAGAAGTGAGTATGTTCTGTGGCATATCAGAAATGCATGGCTTTTAACCCACTTTCTTATGCCTGGCTCTTGCTGATGTCCTTCAGAGCAGAGTGATCAAACATGACACACAACATGCACTATCTCAGCTAAGCACGGTGGTGCAGGGGTGGGCAGAGTTATGGCCTTAAATTTGAATTTTCCATGGCTTTGCAATAGACAGAGCATAAGTCTCTGCTGGAGCCGATTCCCAAATGCATATTTTGCCTGCTGAGAGGGCAGGCACCAGGGCTTCCCCAGTGCTCCACACAGTTCCAGCCTCCTGGAGAGCAGGGCAGGGCTGGCAAGCAGCAGTGCTTTGCAAGCTTATGTTCCACCTGCTAGTCATGGTCACCTCTTCTGCAGAGCACCCAGACCACATATTTATTAGTTTTTATTAATTGTCTTTCTGGATGTTGATAAAACACAGAGTGAAAAATATGCTGAGCAGTAACTGTGGTTTCTTTTCTTCTGGGCGCTAGAATTGGATGCATCTGCTAATTTTAGTTGCACACTGTAGGAGCATAGAATGAGTAAAGTGTCTCCTGGAAGTTCATTGCTGGAGAAACTGAATATAATTGCCTTTGAGAAGTGGATGTATTAATTTCAGGACCCTGCTTATTAAGCTTCCATACAGAAGGAAAGAGAGTTTCCCATGCATGATCCTCTTCATCTTTTTCATCTAGTTTTTTCTAACTCTTAGTTCTGTGCTGGCTTACAGATAACTGTGCACTTGCCTGCTGAGATGGCTTTGCTTAGGCAAAGGCACCATAACGAGGTCATTTGGTTTCATGTCTAGTCCTTAACCCTCACTGTCTATGCAGCCTTAAAGAAATCACTTAGGACAACATTTTTGGAATGTTGGTAGCTGATGTTAGATGTCCAAATTTGTAGTTAACTATGTAAGTAGGACTGCTCTGATTTTTATAGACACAGTCACTCAGTGTCTTTATGTGTTATATTGGGGGGGGTGGAACAGCATTACTGAAAAACTAAGTGTGGATTTAGGAGTGTGATGGAAAACAGAAATTAAGTTTGAGAATGTCAGCTTTGACCTACACAAGCTTAATTTCTTGTCCTGCTGTTAAGCTAACTCAGTAAGGCTTACCTGGCTGAAGAGGACACCAGGAGAACTGAACAGTGGCTTTTCTGATTATGGATGTATTTGATCAACCACTAACTGATATTTGCTGGGTTATGAATAAAGACAGTTATTATTACATTATAAGGAGGGAGATTTCATCAGACCTGTTGCCCAAACATAGTAGGCATGTTGTCATGTCCAAGTGTAGCCATCTAATAAATTTCTGAATATCATGATTGTGATGTTAAACACAGTCTGGTTTGATCCACCCTCCACCAAAACGGATGAACTGCAGTTTCTTAATGAGTGGTTAGATAGCGTCTTTGAGACACGGGCAATAGTGTACTGGAGACATAAGGGCTCCTTTGTGGTACTCTGGATTCTTAAGTGTGCTGGCTCCATTGGCTGGGACAGAATCTTTGAGCATTTTATTAAAAAGAAAAAAAAAAAATTCCACTGTTTTGGTAAAGTTTTGGGGCCACATTCCAGTCTTGCTTTCATCACATATCTCTGGCATAGAGAACAGAGGAGCTTACAGCTGCACTGGGGGCTAACTTCCTTTTCATCACGTGGGGACCAAAGCATAGAGCTCTCTTTTTAAATTCCCGTGGTCCAGGTTTACAGTGGCAAGGGCACATTGATCTTGCTTCATAATGCAAAGGGAGAGAGTTCCATGGGATACTTGAAAGGACTAGATTTGATGGTAGTAAGTGCAATTGCAGCTTTCAGCTTGTTAGAGAGTTAAACTCCAGTGCGTGCATGTTAAAAAAGAAGCTCCCAGTGAATAGAATACTTTTTGCAGGCAGAGCATCTTCAATTCTAGTATCTCCCTCCCTTCTGTTTCGTGATTGCTGTCACAACTCTGCCCCTTTTGGGGAAAGACCAAAGTCTGCTGCTGCTTTGTGTGGAACGTGGTTCAAAGCCTACTTTTGTTTTGCTGAATTCAATGGGAATTTTGTCTTTAAATGTAGTGGCAGCCCCATTGGATTCCTTCTGTTATAATTTATTCTTTAGGGGGTTTATGTCCAGAACTACTGACTGCCTCTTGCTTCCAGTGACTTAAACATGAGCTGACTGCTTATCACCCTTGTAAGGTGGGGTTCTTCACTGCAGAAGATCCCGGTTTAAACAGTCAGACATAATTGCTCAGAAACAATTTTTCCCTTGGCTCCTGATGAGACTGTCTAAAGTCAGGCTTGGTTTGGTTTGGTGTGCTTTGATACAGAGGTGTGACAGTGCTTTTCGCATAATTGGGTTACCAGTGAAAGCGTTGTCTATTTTGATTAACATGGTGCAGTTTTTCTTTAACAGGTAGGCAATCAATAAAGGCACAGAATCATTTTGGCTGCCAGAAAAAAATTCTTCAAGCAAGTGTGATTATCAGGAAGTTGATCAATCTTTCAAAATCTAGTTGTTGAGCAGCATCAGCACAGGCAATTGTGTTTTCTTTGGTTTTAAATAATGTATCAGAAAGGATCTTGAATTTTAAGAAATGCACTGCCTTTTTTCTTTTCACTCCAAAGCCATGAAGCTGCTTTGCTCCAGTTTGGGTTCAAGATTCAAGTGTCTTGTGCAGCACAGGGCTGTGTGCAGTATGCAACTGCTGGAATTGTTTCTTTTTTTAACTAAGAGATTGGCAGCCACTTGGATGAGTCACAATCGTGAGCCTAATTTTAGCTGGTATGTATGTATTGGGAGAATCTACCAGAGACAGTTGCATCTCAAGGGTTGAGAGAGGTGAAGTGAATTTAGTTTTGGGCTTCTTAGAAATCAGCTTTTGTGTTTGAATTCTGTTTCTTGTGGTTTTGTACAGTCATATGACCTTCCTGTTGGAATTCACCTAATTCCTTCACCTTCTAAGAATTTATCAGGACAATCTAGAGTGACAACGTCAATACTTTGGCTGATGCTTGTTTGGTATGCATTTGATTTATGTTTGTGTTTTGAATATAACGAAGTCCAGAGTTGAAGCTGTCTGTAGTGTCCCAGTTCATTTGTAGTATCTCCTTGTACAGCTTCTGCTGGTTTCCCTGAGCAGACCTAGGAAATAGTATCAGGGAAGATGTGGTAGTATGAGAGGAGTTTAGTATATACACTCAAAGTGCTCCAGTGCTTCAGGCTGCATAATCTGTCTACCAGCACCCAAGCCACCATTTTGCAGCTGCTACTGTTATTTTAAGGCACTAGAGGTATTTGGTTGAATACTGCATTTTGCTTTGTTGGTCCACCTGTATCAGAGTAACACAACCTGTGGCAGAAGCTGGTTCCTACTTCTGGAATGCATTAGGAAATCATCCTGAACAGTGGTGCCTGCCTTTAAATACTGCGTACATGAGAAAGAAAATGAGTGTGCTTTTTATGGCATCTTGCTGCTCCCTAATGCTTTATTCCTGTTCCCTGTGAGGCAAAGGTGTCAGACTGGATTGTGCAAGGAGATGGAGCCTAAGTTGTCATTTACTACCCTTTTTCAGAACACAGCTGTTAGTAGTACCCAGGTCCCTCCTCTGCTTTGTGTTCTGCTCAGCTTCTGTGTGCACCTAGGTAGTAAACTACCATATGTTGTTTGTAGAGAATGCAAAGGCAGTGTATCATTTTCCACTTTATCAGGATGTTCGTAATTGGGAAATTGCCCAGAGAACTAATAAAGCCAAATGTACTCAATAACTACTGTTTAAGAGGCACAGTAATTCTGCTTAGTAGGAACATCCTCAGGTGATTTACAGGTACCACATTTACAGGTGATTTACCTGGGGCACATCAGATTTTTAAACTGAACGTGTCCTAGTTTCTCTTAAGAGTGCTCTTACTTTTGTCTGAGCTATGATGCAGGGAGTTCTGGTACAAAAAACTCTCACTGCCTGATCTGTATTGAAGCTTCTTTCTAGGCCAGGCAGGCAGAGTGTCCTCCCAGACATTGCTGAGGCCGGACAGGAAGCCTTGCTCCTGTTCCAGGCACAACCACTTCTACCATTACCACTGGGAGTCTCAGGCTGTGGGCTGGTGGTGGTGATGGTCCCACTTAAGCTTTGCTTATGCTGAGCATAAACACCTCCTGGCCTTGGACACGTGTTCCTGATTTGTGCTGCTGCTTGTCTTGTCCTGGAAAACTATTTGTTCAGCTGTGCAGCAGCTAAATCTGGATACTGATCTGGATGAAAAATAACCCAGAGAAAGGAGTTGGGGGGATGAAGAGAAGAGAGGTGTCTCATCCAAATCATTTTTCTAGCCTGGTTCATGATGTGCCTACAGAAACAGCTGTACAAGCACAGAGAAGGGAGTGGTGGGAATAAGTGGGTGAGGTCAGGGAGAAAGGAGGCTATTTAAGCCAGCACTGCTGCCAGAACATTATTTGCCAAATTACTTCTCAGCTCCTCTGTTTTCTTGAACATTTCCTCACATCTGCTCTGTCACAGTAAGCTCTTGTGGATGTTACCACTTCTGCATAATAACATAACAGCTGTAGTGGTTCAAAGACTGCAGCTAGTCCAATATCCTGTCTCCAACAGTGGCCACAGTAAGCAAACCCAGGGGGTAAGAAGGGGACAAGCATGTCAGATACTCCCATGAATGTTCTCTCAGCCTCAAACAATGTTTAGCTCAGGACTTCTTGAACATGATATGGTTCATTTATACTGTAACTCTCAATGGATCGCTTAAGTAACTGTCCAACTCAAGTACTCCCCTGAAGGCCATGAAAAATTGTGGTGTTCTTTTGGCAAGAAGTCCCTCAGTTTTCCTACTTAGGATAATAATTAAGTCCATATGCAGGACAGACCTATAGGACCAACATGAGCAGGCTTGGGGCCATGCTGGCCCAGATGGTGAAAGTTGTGGGAGCAGCACAGGCAAGTGAGTTTCAGTGCTGGAGTGTTCCCTGGCACACTTTTAATTTACAGAGGGACTTACAGCCATGGTGCCTTCAGTGAAACGTGTGGACGAATATTGGGATATTCCTAGATAAGAATTTTTAACCTTTTCAGGTCTCAGGAAGATAACAATTTCCTAGAGGAGATGATAGTGCTTATTTAGTGTCCTTAAATGGATAACTCCAAGGAGTCAGGTCTATTTCCCAGTCCAGTCACCTGTGACCTATTGTCACTATTAATATATCTTTCTACATAATGTCGACTCACCTGTGCAACAGATAAAAATATTGCAGAAAAGGCTTCTCTGAAGAATTGCAAGTACCATGGACTTGGTGACACCTCCTATCTGATGATCAGCAAAGACTAAATGTTTTGTTTGTCTCAGTCCAGTATGTGAAAGAAAGATGTGAAAGGACCCTTTCCATAAACCAGTGCAGGGTAGTTAAGTTCTTGGTGTGCTCAGCTGAAATGCCCAGGAAGGAGCATCAGGATGCACACTGTATTCTCCTCTGAGGTGGATGGGCTGAGTTCAGGTCTGGAAAGCACACTGGCCAGTGGAAAAGCTTGCAGCCTGCATCAGTTTTGTGGGCATATGACAGTTTTTTTTGCATCCTAATGCTTCTGTACTTCTGTTGGCATTCACTGGATAACTCTGGATACCATCATTTTCTGTGCGCATCTGTGCTTTGTGACCAAGTCAGTGAATTTCAGTGCGTGCTTGAGCTGAGGCAAGGCTGTGTTGACAAACTAAGGCAAATTTTAAATGTCTGTTTAGAAGTGTGTTTGATGGACATTATAATTATTGCTAGAATGTACCTACGTGTTTAATGGGATGAGAGGGAAACTCCATCTCTTTTCACCTGATGTTCAAAGTGTTTCTTACAGTAATCCATGCTTAGGCCTGTGATGCAGTCCTGTTTGGTGTGGCACTGCCTGAGTTGCTTTGTCAATGAGGAACACACAGGCAAAGAATAAAATTACCTGGTATTTATTTTCACATTAAATTCTTTTTATGAATAGCCTGTACATTCCCGTCTCCTGTCCCCTTGGGATGTGATTCCCTCTCTGTAAGATATTCACAATTAATGTAAATGATTGTGATTGCCAAACTCATCAAACCAAGGACAAAAGCAATCACAGGCACTCATCTACCATCCAGCTTCCTGACTCCAGCCCCCACATTAGCCTCTACTTCATTAAAATATATATGACCCAATTCAAGAGCTAATTTGGACAAAACCATTAGGCTTCTGTCCTCATCACTGGTAGAAGTCTGAGGTTCATTTTCACACATGAGTGAGCAGTTGAAGCTTTAAGATACATGAAGGTTATTGCTGTGAAAGGGAGAGGGAAAGTGGCAGACAGTGGACATACTCTCATTATTTCTGTAACTGCATCATTTTATAAGGTCTTGTTTGTGCTCCACCTGTGGAACTTTAGGTGGGTTATAGAAATATATGGACGAGTTCAACACATGAAAGGAAAATTGGGCTTCTGAGAAGGGAGATTGGCAGGATGCTCATGTTCTGTTGTAACTGTTAGGTGGCTAATACAGAAGTTGGTGATAGTCTGAGTGGAGTCCCTGGTGGAGGATGTCTGCTATCTGCTCCAGAAGCCCAGAGAATCTCTACACACTCTGCAAAGCTGTTTTTTGGGGGGATATTTTTTTTTTTTTAATATTGGGTAGCTGTTTTAAATACCTTAACTTCAGAAGAAGCCCTTAGCAGGCAGAGTTTGCAGAAAACCTTAGAAGATCTACAGATTCAGACTCTTAAGATATTTTTAATCCAGCAAATCCAAGTAATTTATCCCAGTGACTTCCCAGTCCTGGGGAGGATGTCATGACAAGATTGTGTCAGTACTATCCACCGGTGTGTGTGGCTGGCAGGGGTTTCTGCCCTGAGCCACTATTTGGGTAACAAGTTACTCTTTGGACTGATGGATGAGTCACTAGAATCTGTGTTTTGTTTGTGCATTTTATCAGAGATCATCAGGCAGCCGTCAGTATGATTGACTAACTCCTCGCCAAGTGTCAGGCAAAAGTAGCTGAATTGAAGTAACACAAGTGACAGCTAAAGAATAAGCAACAATCTGTCTTTTCAAATGAGTTGTTCTGTTGGCAATTTGACAAATTGTATGGTGTAACTGAAAGTTCTAGTTAATGTGTTACATTACTTTATTTCAAAATATTCCATTGTGAATTGCTTACATTTAAATTCTGACAGATAGAATGCTTAATGATAGCAGTACAAATACAATAAAATTGACATAAAAATGCTGAGACAGTGCAAGTCCACTGAGATTTCTTCCTAAACACACTTGCAAAGTCCTGTTTCAGCATTTTTAAAAATAATTTGACATTTTTGTTTCCTACAAAACAGAATGTAAAAGAGTCCTCGATGTGAATGGGCGAGAAGGAGAAAGGGTGGGATTGGAAATAATTTATGTGCCTCTAGAACACCTCCTTCAAACTTTTGCTTAACAGATTTATTTGGGTGCCGTAGCAACTCCTTGATCTAATTTGTCTGCCTTACATGGATAATTCAAGTTTTTCCAATCCTAAGAAAACCTGACTTCTGTTTTTCTTTTGAGTTTGATCAAAATTGCTTCGGTTCCATGATATTAGGATATTTTAATGGGACCTGTAAAGAAGAAGTATCTCCAGAATTTTGTTGCACAAATATACACCAGGAATGTTGGAAGAATTTTGTTCCAGACTTTTTTGTTTTTCCTGGCTGGTTAATGCCTTGGGAGAACTGTGACTGTCAGTGTTTACCCATGTTTTCTGAAATTACTCTCATTCTATAAGAAAATGAGAATCATGGTTAACTGAGCAGTGACTGCATTAATTTATTATGATTATATTTCAAGGTCTTATAATTCGTTTCTCACAGTCTGTCCATTCAGTGTCTTGTACATGCCTAGATAATGATATAGCTTGTAAAAAGCTGTACTGGAAAAATCAGTGATTTTAAACAATAGCAGTTTCACTGGTCTGTGTCCCTGTGGGGATATCCTTATGCTACAACGATCTTTAAATTTTTTTCCTTTTTTTCTTGGACTGACAAATCAAATTTGTGACTAAATTGAAATATTCTTCTCTGATTCCAGAGTAAGCATTCCCACATCGAGAATTATTTTCAAGCAATCAAACAGCCATATTTTAAAAACATTCTGTGAAGGTGCTTTAAACGTCCTTGTTTTATTTTGCATTGCAAAGGCCCAGGGAGTGTACATTGTCAGCTACCACGCTCAGCTGAGAGTGCTAAGTCAAGCACATGTGATCGTTAAAAATATCCACTGTCCATTAAATCACTCGTACTCTGTCTTAGGCTAGGATTGTTTGGGTGTTTGCAGCAGCTTACAATATCTAGGTGCTTTTTAGTCTGATACAGCGTGGAGACGCATGCTTTCTGTTGGCAGGTAGAGATGGTAGATTAAGCGCCAGTTGTGCAGCAGAACATCTGTTTGTCTTCGTCACTGCTGCTTGCCCACTCTGTGGTGAACATTTGTCCAGCAGTCTCTCTGAGAACAAGAACAGACAGCAGGAGCAGGTTTTAATAACTATCACTTCTTTTATGAGTCCTTGAAAACAAGGTTAAAAAAAAGGGTTTTTTTGCACATGGCATTCCTTGAGCTTTAATGTCATCCCTCCTGATGATAACTGCGTGGTTGTTGGAAAGAAGTATAGACGGCAGTTACTGTGTTGAGGCTTGGGGATGACACACAAGATAGGGGAGAGCTATTTGCTAGTTGATCTGCTGAAAGCAAAGCAGCATCTCAGTTTGACTCTGGTGGGGCTGGTCCTCTTCTTGTTGATGCGAAGGCTCTCCCTCATGTTTTGGTCTGATTTAAGCACTGCTGGAATCAAGATGTGTGAGTCTTTACTATCATAGCTAATGTGACCGAGGTTCTTCCTCAGAATGGGTTGATACTGGAGTTTGGATACAGGCTAGGTGGTTACAGCCTAACATAGATGAGAAGGAGCAGAAACCATTTAAATAGAAGATTACCAGCGAGTTATTGCAGGGAATGTAACTACTGCTTGCTCTGAAGATATTTATATGTTCTTTAATAGCTGAATTTGCAATGACATTTTAGTGCCTGTGGCAACTAGTGCCATAAGAACTTTTTCTTTCAAATACAGGCTTTGTAACTAAAGCTTTCAGAGGCTGCAGTAGCCGCAGAAGCCAGCCTGCGCGTGTGCTGGAAGCAATTAGGCTGTACTACAGCAGACCCCACCACAGCGGCAGCGAGGCCGGCTGGTGCCTGCTTGACAACTGCTCCTCACTGCATCTGACTTGGGACTACTTGCTCTGCAGCTGGGGAGGCGAGTTCAGAGAGGAGAGGAAGGGAGCCCTAGCCGCCGCCGGTCAGCCCATTTCTGGGGGGGTTCTCCTCTGATGAGAATCTGGTGGTTTTTTGGGGGGACACATACCTGCTGGCATCGCTCCTGAAAGTGTTAGACATGACCATGCCTTTGAGATCCATTCTGGAGAGCTGTAGGGGGAATCCCTTGGCAAAAGTTTAAAAAAGAGAACAAGATGATTGCACTAACCTTGCTTCTCCTCCTCTGTGTAAAACAACTTGGATATTGGCATTTTCTCTTTCATTTTCAGAAGGATATATCCTAATGCAGAGGTTATGATGATAACAGTTGATGGGTTTATTTTCATTATGTAGTGACTGTTGTATTATCTTTCTGTTCTGTGACTTATGGTAAAAATAAAACTGCCGACAGTTCTGAGAAGGCAGGGGAGGCTTGGCTAACAAACATAGTGAAATAAAAAAAATAATTATATGAGAAAAAAAAGAAATTCTTTATTAGTGTTTCTTTCAGGCTAATTTTTCTAAAGTGGGTAATAAAGTTATGTTAACTAAATTCAAACAACTTATTTAAAATATTTTATTATTTTGTTGGCTCCCTTTTTTATTATATATCCCCAGACTTTTGAAACACAGAAGTCGTGTACTTAAAGAATCCCAACATTGCCTTAGTTTGCAAATTAGCTCTTTGAACTATCAGCTGCACATATTTTGCATTTAATAAATTATTTTATTAAGGAAGCAAGAAATTGATTATTCAGTTACTGTGGATCAGGCACCAAACATCCTAGTGTGTTAGATGAAGGATGAAGATGATCAATAAAAATCTATTTCATCAGCATTTCTTATCAGGGAACTAGCTGTTTGGGAATGAAAGGACACAAAAGCAAACCCCTCTCTTTATATGTTTTGAGATGATGTGACTGAAACACAAATGCCCTGTGTGATTGATCTGGGTATAATCAGAGAATTTGTTATGTATGAAATGCAATTTGTATTACATTCCTGGAAAAAAGCTACATACATGTTTGTTTGTTTGTATTTTATATGCCTGAGTGAGATACATGGATCCCACGAGTAAGAAACATGTCATAAAATCAACATACAGAAAAAATTTGTGTGTCTTAACATTAAAGCTGTGTGGAACACTGGCAACAGCCCAGAATCAAAACTGCCATGGTTTGTATGTCTCTGCCCGTTTCCTTCTTAAAGAACCTTTAAAACTTAGCCTGAGTGCAGGCTACTCCAGATAGTTTATAGAGGGTGCTGCCAAACTCTTCTCATAGTGGACATAGTAGAGGTCAAAACAAAACCAGACAAGTCTTAGCATTGGGAATTTATGTGCAGAGTGATTGCTGAACACTTTGCCTACTTTTTTTAATTTGGGGGGTGATGTCAAAAATGGTCCTGTTACAGCTGATGGAATGGATGACGTCCTACTATGTACTGCATAAGAATGATGACATATCTCAATTTTGGGATGTAGGCCATAGAATATAACTACCCTGTCACCTTAACATCAGCTTCCTTAATGTTTCTCCATACGGATTCTAAATACACAAACGTCAGGATATTGCTTGTCATTGACTACAAAATAAGGATGGTGTTGAGCAGTAGTGCAATTATTGTGCTTTTGTTTGCATATTTGTTTAATAATCTTCATTTTGGATACCCCAGGCCAAGTTCTGCACTCTTTTAGGGAAGTCTTCAACATTCATTTCATTGCACACATGAGTTTAAGCCATTTTACAAGCCACTTAAGCACATGACTAAGTCCCACTGCATTACTGAGAGAGGTGAGCGTGGGTGTACGTGCTTTGATGACTTGGAGTCTATTCCACACATGAGCGTAAGAGTCCGATAGTGTCACGAGTGTGACATTTGTACCATGATAGTAAGGTATAAAGCCACAGACTAAGAGTGAATCATCAGCATCATCACAGCAACAAATTTCTTAATAGTCAAAACCTTGCCTCTTGTGAGACAGCTTCTCTTTGTTACATGACCTTGGTAGAGCAGTAGGTTTTTTTTTGAAAAAACAGAGAAGGGAGGCTTGCATGTGTTGAAGTTCAGCCAGCAACGCTGCTTTGCTTTGCACAGGAGATCTCAGCTTGGACTTTCCTGGTGCTTTCATGCCTTATGGAGATCTGCGTCCGTCCCCACACTGATAAATGTCTGAGGAGAGGGGCACCGAGTACCCTGCTGCTCCTTGGCACCTGCCTGCAATCGAGGAAGGATCAGACTTTGCTAAACCAAGAAACTTTTGTGTATTAGCAGCAGCTGCATCTAACTGCACCATGTAGGTCCATCCAAGAAATTAAATTATTGGATACACCAGATTCTCAACTGGTAAGATTCAGTACCTGAAATAATTACAACAATGTAGACCAGCCAAGGGGAGGACCCACCTTCCTGCGTGTGTTTTCCCTTCAGAGTTTGCTCACTGAAGTGCCTTTTTATTTTTTAAACAGCAACATGAATTGATTATTTTGAGAGAATGCAAATGTTCAGAATGAACCATTTTCAATCTATTTTGGGATTTGAATGATAGTACCAGGCACTGAGGCTGGTATCTCTTCCAGTCTCCATCAGGGTGACAAACTTGCTAGAATGAATTGCATGTTGTCCTGTTTTCCTCACTAGCAGGGGTATGAATGTCTCTGTGACGACCCTAAAAAGAAATGGTACTTTTTTGATTCTTTGCATAGTGATCTGTAGTCAATCCGAGATTCCTTATGGGATATAGTTTGTCAAACACCTGTCAGTCATGTAACATTCTCTGCTTTGTTGAATTCTCAAAAAGGCATAGGATACTGTTTTCAACTTGGTGCTTTAAAATGATTCAATAACCATGATGAGTCAAATGTTTTTTATGAGGCTTTTTGGCTTCTGTATGCTTTTCTCGATATGGATGAAGGCACTTGAAACTGAACTCCTAGCAAGGGTCAGAAGAGGGGTTACGATGAGATGACCATCATGGGAGTTCTTTTTTCTCCCTGTAGTATTTATGTTGATAATAGAGCTCCTGATGGCAGCAGAGAAGAGATTCATGTCTGCTTGCAATCAGGAAGGCATTGCAGGTATAGCAGGGTTGGGCGCTCAAATGCAGAGTTGACAATATTCATTCATTTGTTGTGGTAGTTATGGTTTGAGGTTTTCTACTCCTGAAAACAGCAGGAGAAAGAGAATGTTAAAAAGTACACAGGGAAGACAGTGAAGTGACTATCCCTCAGTTGCTGGCTCTTTGAACCGTAGGCCTTACGTTGTTCTCTACCTTGACAAGTTTGTTTGCAGGTAGCAGAGACACTTCTAAATTAAAAAAAAAAAAAACAAAACAAAAGAAAACACAGAAAACCCACAGAAACCAAAAACTACAAAATATGGAAAGAATTGCTTCTTGAATGAGAGAGAGAGATCAATGTTTGGCCAGCTCATCTCTGTCTTCACTTAGTGACAGTCTTTGTCTTGGCAGTTACCTTGTGGATCTGACTAGGCTCATTTCCCAAAATTTATGTCTCTCTGTAATCAGAAGTTAATGTGGTAGGGTAATTCCAGTCCTGATTCTGTGCTCCCTCTCTTAATTAAATTACTTGAGATAGTCTGAGGTGAATAGGGGCAGTGCTATCCAGAAGTTGTAACCTTCTGCCTGTACTGCTGGAAATAAGTTCTGGTTTGTGGGAGTCCCCACTGAGAATACAAAGCTTCCTTCCCAGATTAATATAGTTCAATTTAATGGTTTATGTTTACATCAGTCTCTGTTAAACTAAGATTTTGTGCCAGAGGAGTGCCAGCTAGTGCTCACAAGCCTTTCCAAATGCTCTGCCCAGCTCTTCCAAGCATGCACTATTTTTAATAAGACCATCTTTGGAGTTAAATGACTTAACATGCTGCAGCTGGCTTTGGCATGGCAGTACTTCTACAATAGAAGTGTTAAACACATGTCAGCTCTGCATTTTAGTTCTGGGAATGAGATTTTACCCATCTTGCAAATTGTTAGTGTTTGCTTACTGACTATATTTTTAGTTGAAATTCTGAATTTTTAAGTGCTGGATGTATTACACAATGTGGTTGCCCTCCCTGACTAAATAGTTGTAAAATTTGCTCTCTAGCATAGCTATATTTTTAATAATTTTAAAAAAGAGAACACTTTAATTCCAGAGAACACTCTCTTCTCTGTTACCAGATGTGAAATAAAGGGTGGGAAAAGCTGTATGCTACAGATCTGTTAATGCAAAGATGCACAGGAGAATTAGAGAACATAGGAGAGGACTTTTCCCCAGGTAATGTAGCCTGTAGCTTGTTACTCTGAAAAGCAGATGATGTGTTAACTGTACAGCTTAAGAGACACATTTCCATTGAACTTTTTGATGATCTGAACCAGTCGAGAGCCTTATGACTGCTTGGTCTTGAAGAAATAGATGACATTTTCTCTGTATTAGTGATTACATTTGTAGTTCAGCAATATTTAAATACTGCATAAATTCTCAGAGCTTTCATTCCTCTTTTGATGTACACGTTATAGTAACTTTTTGAAGCAGAGTAGTCCTTTCCAGTCACAATATAAGGGTTGCTGAATAGTCCACGTTTAATTCCAGAAATACGAATTTCTAGGTATATTCCTAGAGATGAGGCAAATGTAATATAGCTTTATGGTTTTCTTTTCAGTCCACATGATTAATTTTTTTTCTCATGCTATGGATACAACCCCAGATTTATCGGTTTCAATTTTTCAGGTCAATAATGGCCTTCTCTCCAGATTTAATATATTGAACGTAACAGACAGCAGCCTTTTAACATTTCTGTCTTCTAAATTGCTGTCTTTGTGAGGAAGATGAGTCAGTGGAATGAGCTGGATTCATATTTTCCCAGGTCTTGAGAGTGGAAGACACTAGAGGAAAATATACTTCTGAGTGCCTTCTAGATCTTGCCCGCAGAGGTGTGTTATTCTCTGCCCACACTGGTATATCGTAACATATTCTCTGCTGTCCGCAAGCTAATAAATTGTACTGCGTGCTATCAGGGGAGTGCAAAATATGACCTCGAGAATTTTATATCCTTTTATATTGAGGGCTAGATAAGACATGGGTTCTTTATTTACTGTGAGGATTCAGAAATGGTTTAATATTTAATGGCAGCTATTGATTTACTAGGTTTTTTATTCTATCCTGAGGGGCTGGAAAGAGGAATGCTTTTGTTCATGCATGAAATAACAGCAAACAAAATTTTCAAATCCCAGGCACATCTAAAGGTACATCCCTAAATCAGCATAATCTAATTGGCAGTCTACGGACTACTACTGCTTGCTTTCTGTTTCCCTGAGAGGAATCAGATCCTGTACATGCTCCTCCTGTACATGGAAGAGCACTCAGATGTGTCACTCCTGTATCAGCCTGGTCTGTGAGAAGACCCCCTGAAAATGTGTAGTGACTTTTATGTATGAGGTTTTATCACTCCCTCTTAAATAGCCAAGTGACCTGATCTATACCGTCACGAAGCACCAGTAGCCTCCAATAACTTTCATAAGGTTCACGGTGTTCATGATTTGGAAATAAGTTACTTAGATAAATGTTTTCCAGCTTGAGGATGAAGTCTTTAGTATTTTAGCCTTTTATTCAGTGACTTGCTCATAGGCTTCAGTGCAGTTTTCTGGAACAGTCTTTTAGATGCATCATCTCTTTGGCCACTCTTACCTTCCCACTCCCCTTCTCCAGTTCCTCTTATCTACAATCCCCATAGCAGCTACAGCTGCTGTTCTTGTACTGAGTTGAGTAATCTGTAAGTGAATACTGCTGAGTGAACACATAACCCTAATTCCTCTCCACCCAGTAATTTAGTTTGTTACCCAGAGCTGCCTCAAAGAGCAGGAATGATCTGACCATCTGTGTAGAGGTGCAGTTAGAAGTGTGTGTCGTTGTTTTCTAGAGTTCTCGCAGCTCCATGCTGTTGTGCCTCTGCCTGTGGTTAGAGGCTGAGGTTATTATATTGAAGTAATGCTCATTTTTCAGCTTCAGAATGCAGTGATGTCTTTGTTGTACCTTACCACGTAGATGACTTGTGTGACTGACTTTTGATACCAGGGGGATTTCTGTTTGCAAGGACAACATAGACAACATAGCTGATTCAGTCTCTTAAGGTGGAGAGTACAGGATTTTTATATGTAAATTTGCTAACATATCATTTGTATTGTACAGGTAATAGTGCAGGCCTGCCCTGATTCAATGATGTAGCAGATTTCATGTGTTTTTGTTTGAGCTAATGCTGGATAATGTTTACTTCCTTATCTTTTCATATGTTGATAAGCTAGGTCACAAGGTAAGTTGAAAAAGTTGGATTGATATAAAATGTGAATTGTTTGAACAGGTAAGTCAGAGGACTAATTCTTTCATGCTCATTACTGAAAAAGGAGTATTTCAAATATATGAATCAAATTCTGCGTGAACTTTACAAAGCTAACTGTTGAATTTCTCTCACTGAGCACTGATGTTTTTTTCTCTCTTTGTTTAACTCATTGAAAGTGATCTGCCTTGTGATGCACCTGAACACTATCAGCCTCACTGGGAATTTGGAAGATGATTTTGTTAGGCAGCCTGGTGTATTGTTTGAAAGAAACCTTCAAGATGTCTGTGAAGGATTTGGTATGTACTGAGTGAACACGTGATGTGCGTATGGCAGAAAGAGTGCATCTGGTTTATCTGGTGGTCTCTTGCCCATACAAAAGCTTTCAATAAGTTAACAGGGTTGGGATATTGTTACTAACACATGCTGGAGGAAAACCAAGCTCTGCTTGTATTTGGCCTCAGTTCTAGGAAGTAATTTTTGATTATTTCAATTATTCAGTTTATATCATTCCATAAAGCCTTGGAATGCACACCTACATTGTCAACTTCATGCAATAGCTACTGTTTGGGGGGAAGATAGTAGAAAATAGTAGAATAAAAAAAGAGTAGAATATAAAGTTAGGGGTTTCACCTCGTGGTTACACGAACAATTTTACAGTGTGCTTGTTCTCTAATACATTCCTATCTTACACATTTTACCAACATCCTCACATAAACATAGTAACATTGTGGATGAATAAAAGATTGATTTCCACCAGAATAGCTCATCAAAACATCTCCTATTGCTTGGTCTCTTGTTAGGAACACTGGCTGCATTTGAGGCAAGCATGCAGTTGTTCCCTGCACCATTTCGGGTGTGGGGTTTGTGGCATTCAGGATCTGGTACCATCCAAATGCAAAGGCATATGGATAAAGATGAAGCAATATTCAAAATGACAGTTTCAAAGCATGAGTTCTTTCTTCTGTTTGTCTTCAGTAACACTGACATCTTGCAGTGGTTCCTGCTCATTCAAAATAACCCTTTTCTTCTTCAAGGAGCAGAACAATGCAATAGCTATAATTCTTTGCTGTGTTTGCTGACAGAGCTGGTGTATCCATAAGGGTTGTTGCTGGAAATGCCCGTCTCCTGTTTTGGGTGGAGAATAAAGAAATGGTACTTCATGGTGGAGATACTGCATAGCTGTCCAGAATGGAAATCTTTAACGGGGAGAATTTTCTAATAAGTCATAGATATTAAAGTAGATTTTTTTAATCCTTAGTTATTTATTTCCCCCACCCCCCATCTGTTTCTATTAATTACCAGATCAGGAACTACCCAGCCAGAAGGCCAGGCTCTTGCTTTCTAAGCTTAAGATACATGCATTGTTAGCATCTCAGTATAAAACTGCAATCAATAGGATGATCAGTTTTCTGCAAGCAAAGGGAGCACAGTGTATGTAATAATCACTTTGTGTATATGTAGCTTGTTGAAGTGATTAGAAAAATGATGGCATCAGCCTTTTTATTACAGCAGTTAGATTAGTTAGGGCTTTGGTTTGCGATATTATCTCAGGGACAGCAGATAAACCAGCTGCTGGGGAAGGTTTGCTTGTTGCCATTTACAAGGAGCTCGCACCTGTGTTTGTTTATTTTCCAGTGTGGGGGGGAAAAGGCTGAGAGCATAAAGCCACTAAATGGCCAGAAGTGATATCAGTCCTTTATAGTTTTCATGGTTCTTATATTTTTTACTGTGCTGTATGTAGTTAATCCAAGCAACCCATGGAAACACACATAAACCATGTGCTTCCCATGCTATAGTGGATGCTACTGTTGGCCTTCATCCTTCCTAAGTGACATATTGGTCCTGATTCCATAGCCTTCTCCTGTTTTGAACAGTCATTCCTTGCACGTAATCCTGCCTCAGCAGGACCTTCTCTGGAAATACAACTTTGTATGGGGGAGAGCATTCAGTGTCAGGTTGTGATTTCTCTTTTAACTTTCCAGGTGCATGGATTTCTGCTGCTTACTGATCAAAGGCAATATAAATAAATATGCACATGCCAGGATTAAGACATAAAGACACCATGCAACTCTTCCCTTCTTGGCCATATATGACTTGAAGGGTATATTTTCAAATCTGCTTGGGTTTTGAGGTGGATGAGGGTTTTTTAATTTACCTTCTTAAATACACAGAGTTTCATTTCAAAGGTACTGAATACTGGATTTCCTGACATCAGACGTTGAATACTTTAAATGATTTATAGGTAGAGATTTAGAAATCCAATATAGTTTCCAATGAAGTGTGAAGCTCAAGAAGTTTATTAAGCTTTTTTTTTTTTTTTAAATAATAGCAGTATGTATTCCCATCAACATCATTATTTCTTTACGTTCAGAAGCACATGAGTGGAACATTCCTTTTTCTGTTTGTGGTGATGATTTTTATTGATGCTTCACCTAGAAAAAGTTTTCTCCAAAATATAGTTTGCATTTGGAGTTAAACAGCAGGCCTTGGCAAATTTCTTCTGACAAGGACTGTAATATTTGGCATCCAGCCATTGAAAATACACAATCTTTGCTGCTTCACTCAAAGCTGCATTGTTCCTTCAGAGCAGAGCTATCATGCAAGATCATGGAAAATGAGGGGATTGTAGAGGCAGCTTGGTTAAAGGCTTTGCAAATGTAAGGCAAGGTTTTAAAATATTACTGAAATTGGAACGACACATTCATATACTGCTGAGATGTATTTGTGTAGACTCCTGTTTACCATGCATGTCCTCAGTCATAAAACTTGTGCTAAATGTAGACAGGTAGGTCTGTATGGGAACAATAGTCCACCGTCAAATTTGCTTCAGTAAAAATGTCCTGCTGTTGGCATTATTAATTAAAACTAGGAGGCTTCCCTTAACAGTTATGGCACTCAGAGGAAGAAAGGTGATCTTAAAAATAGCTTGGACCTAACCCATATAAAAACTTTCATAGTTCAGCATCAACATCTTGAACTGTATTAGGGTTGAGAGGGCAGTCATATGGTCTGAAAAATTGTTATGTTGTGTTCCTTGTGGATAGCTGCTTTCTCCATTGCTTGCAACCCTTAAGTGATCCACGGCTGCTCCATGTGAAAATCAATACAGTAATCCAGTCCGGAGGTCCTAAGGTGTAGCAGCAGTGGCAATTCTGCTTTGACAAAAGACTTCAAAAGTGTGTGGTATGGCTTCATTACATTGAATAACTTTAAGTATGCTGCCAGTTTTCTGAGGCTCCACTGGTCAGGGCTGAGCTGGAACAGAGATCTTAAATCAAGAGAGCTGCTCTATCTGAGCAATCCAAGCAAATGGGTCTTAATAGTGGCAGACAGTGTGGTGATGAAAATCTCTTACCCTATTGCTTGGTGTATCATGAGTTTTGGATACCACAAGTTTGTCTTCAGATGAGATAGAGGATTAGGATTAAAGGCAGACCAGAACAGATGGTTGAAGAAAATTAGCCACTCTGTATTTAAAGTGAAGATTTCAGATTACTCTGTGCTGCCTTTGTTGCTTTTTAAAGTGTAGATACTCACAAAAATGTGTGTGTGCCATTAAAGAAATACATAACTTATGCAAACAAGGAGTCTGGCTTTCACTTCTATCAGAGATAAAGAAGATATTTAAGCCATTAAGGAAGTGAAAATACAAGGATAGAAATAAGCCCATATGGATATGGTGTTACTGTATTTGGTCTTATGCCACATACAGCCCCTGGAGTTGTAGTAGTCTGCTGTCTTTACTATAGAGATGTGGCCACTGAGACAGCTGGTCAGAGTTGGGAGTTACTTAAATCAGAATGCAGTATTGCCTGTTGAGGCTTGCAGTTGTAGGGGACTTTACCTTCATCGATCAGATCAAGATGGATGGCTGTGAAATTGGATCTGCAGCCCCTCTGAGGCACTCTGGAGTGTGAAGGATGCAGGCAGAGGAATTACACTCTGGTTTGGCCATACCACTCCACCTGTAGCCCCAGGGCTGCTCCTGCCATCCCAGCAGTCTCTCTTCTGGCTGGAGCCTGACTGCCTCACTCTTGAAGAATTTTAAGTTAAAGGAATGTGTGTTCTAGTCTCAAGAAAAAAAGCTGTTTCTAGCTGTCAGTGCAGTGTATGTAGCAGGTCTTTTCTGCTCTAAGTTAGCTTCAGGTTCTTATGGGAATTAAAAAGGTCAATCTCTTGCAAAGTAACCAACAAGACAATGATAAGTTGCTTAGACATCTATCTATTTCTCTGAAGTGTAATCTATCAATCATTTTTCAGCCTCTTTTTTTTGTCATCCTGAGACGATGGCAAATTAATTGTAGGTCCCTTACATCAGACTTTTAAGTGCACCTGTGTGCTTCTCTGCAGAAATGGGTTTCACATGGCTTGGAAATTGTAATTCTAGGGAGCTCTCTCCTTCATCCATAACACTTTATGTCTTTATAAAGTCATGAAAAAGAATTAAACATGGTTTTAAAAGTTGCTTTTTAAAGTTTAACAGTTGTTAACAGAGAAGGATGGGCTCCTCTACAAAAATGGTCCCCTAAAAATCCAATCCTTTTTGTCTTGCAGGTTTTGCTAGCAGGCTGTCCTTATCAGTGGGAAGAAAGTTGCTACGGAACAAACTGATAAGAACAGTGTAGCAGGGGTGTCTAAAACAGGTCACAGTGCAGTCAGTTTTGCTCACCATTTTTGAAAGGGCAGCAGGCTCCTGTGAGTTCGTGTCTTGCTGCAGCAAACTAAGATCTTAAATGCTTGTGCACTTGCTGTAGGATTGACCTGCAGAGCCACATAAAAGGGCATGGTTGTAGTTTCATGGCAAAGTGAGCCTTAAAAATCCCATTCTTTACTATTCAGACTGATTAGGAGACCAGCACCTTTTTCAGAGCTTTTTGTAAATGCAGTTCTGTAAGAGAAGTATCTAGGTCAGAAGCTGGAGGTGCTGTTACCTGTTTTGTCAAAGATACAGGATGTTTGGAAATGCTTTGATAAATTTGGATTGCGATAAGGAATCCAGTATTTTTCATTTTCACCTGTAAAACTTGACTGCAGGTTAACTGAAAGTTGTCAGCTAGTGCCTACATCTCGACTGAGGTTGCCATGTAAATTTGGAGAAAAGGCAAAGAAAAAATTCTGTGTTCTCTTTACCCTATTCACAGGCCCTTTGAGCTCATTTACTTGACTTCCTTCATTACACTGTAGAATTGAGCTTAACTGTCTGACATTTAGCAGTGCAGGGACCTGGTTCTGCTGCTGATGTGGGTGTTGTGCTGCTGATGTGGGTGTTGTGCTGCTGATGTGGGTGTTGACTGCGGTGCTGCCGAGACTGGGGCTGCACATTCAGAGCACCCAGTGGAGCAGGAGCTGCTGGTAGCGAGGCAGGGAGCAATGCGGCAAGGCCAGAAGTGATGTTAACTCCGTGGAGCCCAGACCTGGGTACAGTGGCCTTGCCTGGTCTGTGCAGAAACAAGACACCCTAAGGCATGCTTGTTAGGGCAGAAAACCCATCGCCCTGAGAAGAGCACCGTTGTGCTGAAAGACTTATTGCTCTTGAAGTCAGTTTAATGAATCATGTCTGTACAGCTCTTCAGAAGATGCATCCTGCTGATATCAAAACACATGAATTCTGCTTTTTGTTTAGATGTTTTTTCTGTGACTTTAAGAAAATAAGGTTTTTAAATAGTGTGTCTATTTAAATATTCAGGCAGAGACTTTGTGAAATTTAAAAAAACAACCTTTAACAACCTGCAGTTACTAGAGGTGCCTAAATGACTTTAAAATATGCCCTGTGGCTTCTCTACTCTAGATATTACTACAGTAAATTGAAAGAAATAATCAGGATGAATTCACTAATGGAAAATGTGTAGCAGTTGGGCAGTGTGCTGTGGACAAAAAGTAACTTCCAAGAATCCAAGAAATGTGAAACTCTCATAATGCCTTTGTAAGACCAATATGAAATATGTAGGTCTGTCATGCTGGAAGAAGTAAGAAAGAAGAGATGGTTCCACGTACCCTCTAAAGAAACAAGGTCCTCTTAATGGCAGAACTCTGGGGTCTTTATTTGCAGAAAACAGTCTGACAGCATTTGTAGGTTAAATGAAATGAATTAGCAAACAAGTAATTATATTTCCATGTAACCTTGTTAAGATAATATCCTGTCCATCTTAAACCTGTCATATTAGACATATTTAATCTTTGTGACGCATGGTGTGGTGTATTATGTTTGACAGCTTCTAAAGGAAGAAGGACGAGAGCTTGTAATTGGAATGCGGCCTTTGGATAATAATGATGAGCACTTCTCATCTTCAAAGGGTTTTTAGCCTCTCTAGCTAATCCACACATCCACTGAGTGGGGAATGTAAGTTTTATCCATGTTTTAGAGATGGAGAAACTGAGATGGAAGAAGAATCACTGGATTTTAACTTGTGAAGTGCCTAGATTCTAGTAGTGCTGTGTAAACCCCAAATTGATTTAATTTGCACACTCAAAATGAAGAAAATGGATTGTTTAGATTTAGATTACATGCATTACATCAATCATTCTGATAGCAGACCCTTCAGATATATAGTCAGTCTCATGCACTACCAGTATAACAGGTGCTCTACAGTAATCATAGTACTGTTGAGTTCAGTAATCTTTACAAGTAAAATGTTCAGAGTTTCTGAATATTTGCACTTGGAAGTGTAGATCTGATTCTGAAAGCCTTCTGGGTATAGAATCTGTTTTGTAATTAGCAGAACTTCAGACTCAGAGAGCCAGGAGAGTATCAACCAATGCTCTGGCAAAACTCTCACTGGAGTGTGCAGCTTTCTAAACAGTTTTACCTGCTGGGTTGGCATGTTAAGGCAGTTTGAGTTTACTGGTTCTTAAAATGGTAATACTAAATCAGTTGCTGTTGCACATCATCAAAGTGGACATCTTCCTCTCCTGAAGGGATTGCTTTTGGTGTTAAGTGGATAGGTGGTTTAAAAACAACATTTTGTTTTCATTTTAAGTCTGTAAAGTAAATTATTAAACTGGAAAATGTTTTTAAAAATTAAGTTTGCCTTCTACCGTTCATACTTTATACTATAATTTTATTTCTATGAACAGCAAAAGGTGGGTCAATTATTACATATACTATTTGCCCCTGCGTGATTCTTTTATCCCAGTGGCTAGTGAATATCAAATATGCATTAGAGATTTTTATAGAAAGTCTTAATTTCATAAAAAAATAAATACTCAAGTGTTTTCTCCTCATTTTTAACTTAGTAAAGCTTCCCTGATATTGACAAATTTTAATGTACAGATGAGCCATAAACTGAACCATACTGTAGTCTCCTGTTGGAACCCAATGAATGAACTTTGTGCAGCTGGTGAACAGACACAAAACTATTCTGACTGACAACATTTCTAATTACTATCTATCTGGAGAATGCTTCATATGTGGAAAAAAAAAGTGCAGGTAAAACCTCCAGCATTTAAAAACCTCATTAATAAAACCAGAAATAGTCCTTTTGCACTGATAGTCTTTTCCTTCACTCATTTTGACATCTCTGTCCTGCCCAGTAATTTTGTGAGTAGACATCACTTTTGTTCTCTTTCCTATTGTATTTTCTGGGGAAATTACTATATTTGCTTGTTAGTTCCCCAATAAAAGAAAATGTTTTCACTTAGTCTTTACCTGAGTTCTATTGGCTGAAATGACAACACTGTTAAAAATCAATGTGCAGAAAGCCAAATCATTACTGAGGTTTTCCTTGGAACAGTTCATAGAGACAGAAAGCTCAGGAAAACAGCCTGGGTAAACTGCATTGTGATTGATTTCAGGTACATCTGATGGAGTATAATTGCCTGCTCACTCATTTCTTTAATTCTCTTCTCTACGTGCGTCCCCATTTGGGATCAAATAATCAGTAGCCATAATCACAAGCAGCAAGAATAATAAAAAAATATACATAGAAACGATCCTCCATCGAGTTTGGTTCCAAAACTGAAAGGAGTAACTTTATGTTTCTGCTGCTGATTCACATATTCCATGTATACTACAATATCTTTTTGATATTGACTGACTCTACTTTATATTAACTTAAGAAAAATGCACGCTGTGGTTTATATTGATGATTTGCTGTTAGTGGCATTAAGACTAGATATTCAAGTATGACAACATCATCACCAAGTTTTTCTCCATCTTAATTTCTTTTGAAATGTGTCAAGAATCAATATTCTGAGGGCATAGGATCCCTACTTTTTTTTTT
>VWZY01005542.1:298538-333822 GCA_013399075.1 Chloroceryle aenea | reverse complement strand
TTTTTTTTTTCTTTGTTTATTTGTTTCCTTTTTTCCCCCAATAGTTTTAAATAGGCATTTATGTCACTCAAAACAGAGAATTTCCCATTCAGAAAACAGGACTCGTAACTGGCATTTCTGAACAGAGCATTAATGTGGAATGTGGTCTGATACCTACTGGATATAAATCCAGACTATTACTTTGGTACATAAACTTTCTTCAG
The DNA here is from genome assembly GCA_013399075.1 of Chloroceryle aenea. NCBI lineage: Eukaryota > Metazoa > Chordata > Aves > Coraciiformes > Cerylidae > Chloroceryle > Chloroceryle aenea. Next base: position 333,619 of record VWZY01005542.1, on the reverse strand, counting down.
TAGGAATCCCAGTTGAAAGAAATTTAGATTTTACTCATATGCTTAACTTTTTAAATTTACATCAGCACAAACTCTGCCACACACTTTTAGAATGAGAAAAACTTCTTGTTCTGCCACAGACCATAAATCTATTTTATGAAATTATACGCTGCCAAAAACATTACTCTAAAAATTACTTAATGCACTTGTATTTTTTTGTTTCAGGCACAAATAAATATCGTAAGGAGGCTATCTAGTCAAATGGGTTTGGAATGGTTTAAAAAAAGACCACCAAAAACTCCAAACCTCTTATCTTACTTAAATCCCTTTCTCAAATAAGGCCTTTGTCAGTACTTCCAAGGGTTCCATATGTGCAACTTCTCGAAGTACCAAATTTACCAGGGAAAGAATACGTGTGTCGTGTGTGTGGGGTTTATTTATTATTATTTTATTTTTCTGTCAGACCCATAAACTAAATTTGAAATGTGAGAATTATGTTCCTCCTTTTCCTGTGTGCATGTGTGTGTACTTAGAAATCTATGTCCAGTGAAAAATAAGCTTCTTCAGGTGGAAGGTTCACTGACTGTCATCAGAAAAAAACCCCACGAATTGTCAGATAATGCCTTCACTGTCTAACCCACTGAAGGCAGTGGTACTGTGCAGTGAGAACTAGGTTATGAGAAATGAAAGCAGTAATACTTCGTTTTGTTCAGCTATATCTCTGCAAGCAGCAGATACCATGGAAAAGGTGTCATTTTATTCTAAAGCTCTTTAGAACAGAATGATACTTTTGAATATCTAAAAAGTCACATCTGGTGTCATTTTTATAGGAAGATCATTATACACTTTCTAGCTATTCAGTTTCTCCTTTGGCACTCACTTTCAGGTGTACTAAATACTTCCCTTCTTTCTCTTTTACTTTTCACATGGTTAATCATCAAATCCATTGATGTTTCCTTCTCTTTGCTTCATCTCAACTGTTGTAAGTTTAGCTTTCTTTGTTCTTTCATTGTTGACAAGTCCCTCTAGCTCTGATCATTTTTTGTTACCCTCTGTGAGAGCTCTCCAGTTTTACCTACATCTTTCAAATAATACTATGCATAGATAGAGGCATTGGTTAACCAAGGAGAACTTTGTTAATGCAGGCTGTTAATAAGTGATTTAAATGTTTTCAGTTGAGTTAATCATACGTTAATACAAGTAAATTTACTCAGTAGTACATTGGCAAATACATTTCTATGCTACACAAACTTTTGTATATACTCTTCCTATTTCACCCATGACTCTCAGGGAGTTCTCTTCTGTCATTGTGGATGAATTCTTACATCCTTTTTAAAAAAACACAGCAGAGTCTATGGTAGAGAAAGCCTTATCCGCACTGAGACCTTCATCATGAAGTTTTATGGGAAGCAACAATGAATTGATTTCTGCTAAGAATTATAATTGCATTAATTAATTACTTAATTGTGTTAATTTTTGAATACAAACTGACATTGTGGGTATTCTCATTGTCTGAAAATGTGTTTTCATTAATTAAGCAAGATAGCATAAGGTATAATATCTCTGGTTTAAAATAAAGGAAAACATTTGAGTCTGATGTGTTGACCTGAGATTCATATATACATTCTCCTTGTACTCCTTGTCTCCTTGTATTTCAGAGAAGTTCAAATGTATTGGTATAGTCCATGAAACTGTGCAGCAAAGAAAAACTGTGGAATCTCATTCCAAATCCAAAATTCTACACATAAATCTGTCCCCATATTTAGTGAGCTTGCGGACTATTTTTTATTCATTATTACTAAAGTGTTTCTACAAGTACATCTCCTGGGTTTAACTGTTTTTTCTTTTTTAAAGCTGACGTGTGTCAGAAATAAACCTTAATAAACCTTCTGGCATTGGAGGACAGTTTGAGGTGTGGTTCTTAAGGTCAAGACTTTGGGCCATGATAAACCCCTTTTAATTACATACCCATAATAAAATAGCCAGTTAAATTACTGGCTGAAAGACTCTTACAGTAACAGCTGATGGTGCTCTCTACGTGACTTAACTCACAGGTCTGTTCCATTGCACGTTAAAGGATGGGGAAACACACTTCTGATTTTATCTGCTTCCAAGCACAAAATTACATGTTGTTCCTCATTAAAAATATTAATTTTAAAATAGTATAAGGATGAAGACTGAGCCTGGACTGTCTCCTGTAATGATATCCTGGACAATTAGAGGTATTACAAGCTTCTATCTTGGTGTGAAAACTGTGAGCAAATGGAAGATGTCTGTGTATCAAGAAGGCAGCGAAGCCTTCATGAATACTCTCAAGCACAATTTGTTTTGGTGGATTTGGATCTATACCACTGTACTTTAACTCCTGCCCAGTATAAGACGTTAGATTGTAGTTACACTGCTCTTCAAACCAAACTGGATCTGCAGGCTGGTTTTAGAGGTGATGGCTTAATGCGTTAACACGGAGTATAAATCACAGTAGTTGTTTGTTACTGAAAATATAGGTCTGCTGTTCATAGCCTTGTGTCTATGAAACTTGAGAGACAGATACTCCATTTCTTTCTCTTCCACAGATTTTCTGTGCAATGGTGGGCAGTCTTTCAGTCTCATAAAAGGACTTGTGTCCTAGTACTTGCTTCTTGTGTTATTTTCCCTCTTCCCTTTATGTTTTCGTTCTTAATTGTAAAATACCGAAGTAGTTCCTTATACAGGCAGTAGAAGTATTGGAAAATATCTGCTTGAGTCTTTTTAATGACCTGGTGGTTAGAGGATCTTCTACCAAAGCAAGAGATGAAGGTTTCACTGTAGGACCAATATCTACTGGATAAATGTTTTCTCCTTTGTATTAATACACAGTGAATGACAGTAAAAAAGCTGAGAATAATGGATGTAAGTGTATAACTGAATGCAGAATTAACTCCTCTGCCAGGAAGCTTTGTGTTTTCCCTGTTGCTGTCCATGATTCAAATTTACCAGATAAAACTTGTTCTGTACAGATTCTAGTGAAAAGAGGAAGACAGGCTGGTTTGAATGGGAGTCTTTGCCATTGGGATGGAGGGCTCTCCTTGGAGTCCTTGGGAAAATGCTTTTGGGAAATCTGTGTATTGACAGAGCCCGGAAGAAGCCATAGAGGGGCAGTAATGACAGAGGTGCTGTTGGAAGCAAAGAAAGACATTTTAGGAAGGTAATGTGGGAGGACTGAAGTGCAAGATACTGGGGAAACCTGTCAGAAGAATTGTTCTCTGGCTGTCACCATGATTGTATGTACTAGACAGAGAGATGAAAGACTAAAACTGAGTCACCTCTGAGGAAGACAAAAAGGCGCAAATCTGGCAGAGACGTCATAGAGATTTCGATGCTAAGGCAATATTGTAACTATGTAAAGTGAGAGGAGGCTCAGTATGTGAGCCTGTATATGGCAAGGGTATTCCAGTGCTTTGTAGTGGCAGAGACACGTCTGGGAGGTTGGGAAACACTCCTGTTACTCCCTACAGTCAGGATGGTACTAGAACCAGTCATCAAGAGAAACGGAGTCCTCGGATTTAGGCCCATTCCCAGCTGCAGCAGAGGTGCAGCTTGGAGCAGCTTCCCCAGTCAGCAGGTGTGTGTGCACCTGAGCCTCTTACCCTTGCCAGCTCCAAGCATTGCAAAGATGTCAGGGAGGTTGACTAGGCTGGGACTATCAGGACAGATCTTTGTAGGGGAGATAGGTGTGGTTCTTATACTTAGGAACTACTGCTGTGAAAACTGCCTTCAAGAAAGAGGCATCCCTACTACAAACTACATGCTTGTTACCAATTTTAAAGACTGCTCAAAACTTCCAGTTTTTGTCTTCAGTTCCTTTTTCAGTGCTTTGCTTTTTCCCCCTTCTCTGCTGAGGTTGTTTACATTTCATTGATGTATATTGCTCGTAGGCTGTTTAGTCTCTATAAAGGACCTGTAGCCGAAAAAGGTCTAATAATGTCAGGTGCTCAGTTCTTGTTAGTGCAGCTGCCAGCTGTGCCAAGGGAATTCTGCACGGGTGGCTGTAGGTGTGAATTGAAAAAAACGGGGAGGTGCTGAAGAAATCGAAGATGTGAATGTGAATGGAGAAATTGGGTTGTTGAACATTTCTTGTCCTGCAGCATAAAATAATTATTGATGGAAGTTTTACTCTGCAGAAAATCTGTTTAGGGCTTTGTGCACATGAGCTTTGCCATTCGGCCTGAAGATTTAAATGATGTGGAGAAATGAGGTCTCTTTTAGAGTAGCAGCCATTGATGCTACCAGCACCAACCTGGAGTTTGTTTCCATTTGCTGTGAGTTTGGCAGAAAAGGCTGGAAGAGCACTGAGCAGCCTTTCCTTTTCTCATAATGAAGATGACTGATCTTTTGCACTGTGCTTTGGGTTCCTCCCACTCTGCAGAATAGATTATCTGTTGCTTTTTCAAGAAGAAGTTACAATAATTGTATTGATTGTCTTTCATTTGACTCTTGACTGAGAGGAATAAAAAGCTTCAGGATTATTGATTTAGTTTTGCACTCAAGTATTTTACTTTTGTTTTCACTTCCCATAGGACCTAATCCCAGGGCCATTTAGACAGTTGTGTAAGGCTTTAATGCAGCAGAGATAATGCAGTTTCGCTCTGTAGAAGCCTGAATCAGCAGACAACCCATGCGTCTACCTCCTTGCTCTGGCATTTAACTATATCCTCTGAGAATAAACCTAAAATTAATTAAGATAAATTTAAGCAAATGAATTTGTTTATTCTTCCTTTATAGGAACTATTCTTTTTTCTTGTGTACCCAAATGACTTCTAGATAGATCGCTGCTGTATCTATCCCTGTCAGCGACCAGCAGCAGAGGGACAGGAATTTAGGGCTAGAGATTTTCAGGTGCCCAGTACACCTTGATCTTGTGGCTGCTGAAACGCCGTGTATGTAGTAGTAGAAGTGGTCAGTTCATTGTGCTTTGGAACATCCTTAAGTAGGAATTAGGCACTCTTGTCATAGTTGGCACCTAAATTTTAGTGTTTAAATGTTATTTTCTTCTCCTTACACCCTATTCTGTATCCCTAAGTAAAGCTGAGCTTAGACAATACCTATCCAAGCAATTTTATAGGAAAGGCTGTTGAACTCCATGCTAAAAGAGTTGATGCCTGGCTCAGAGGCTGGAAGTGAGAAGAGTTTTTTCAGTCTCTCAGTGCTTCAGTGTTTGTGTAAAAAAGGCCCCCATAAATGCATTGGGTTTTATGTTTAATACTGATTTCTTCATTTCCTTTATTTGGAAAAATGATTAAATAAACCCATAAAATATAAACAAAATTTGTATGGGCAGAAATATTTAGGCACATAACGTGGTAAAGCAAACGTGTAGTACAAGAAAAGCAGGAAAATATGTCATTAAATACAACAGGTAAAACTGACTTCATGGATTAGGGTCTGTTGAGCTTAAAGGCCTTGTGGTTCAAAGTCCTCGCATAGGTCACAACCCAACTTTTATATCTGGCATCTTATACCCTGTGCCTATATATGCAGTGCTAGTTTGTGTAAGTGGAAAGGCGTGGGGCTCATAATTGATTGTTTATATAACAAAGTTCCTGTGTTTGCTCTACCATTATTAAAATCACATAATTCTGTAAGAATGTAAGTTTGTCTTAAACTTTCCAGCTACATTTTTTCCATCACTTTCAGTCATCTTCTCAGGAATTACATTGGTCCCTCTTCCACCTCATTTTTTTGATGTTGCAGGCAATGTGTATCAAAAGCTAGGAAATGCTTTGGGACAAAGAGGCATGTTTAAAATTGTTTTAGTGTGTTAAATTCAGCTTCCACACCACCCTGAGCTTATGCACACCAGCATTTTAGGAAGGCAGTTAAATATATGTAAATCCAGGCCAGGTTGTTCTCATGGAGAAAGTTGTTTCTCCTAGAATGGTTGAAAGTTAATAAAAGAGTCTGTCTTTCTAGTCTTGGTTTTGACTTACTGGATGACCTTGGCAAATCTTTTCTGTGTCTTGTGCTCATTTGTAAGCTAAAGATAAGGAGGCAGAGATCCATTGCACAATGCTTTGAAAAATGCTGTGCCATTTCCACGTTTTTGTTATCATCCAAGCATGGTCGTCAGTATACTGTTTCCTTGAGGACATGAAGCTGTTCTCCAACCTGTTCTCCTTTTTTTCCTTCCTCTCAAAATATGTATATATACCTTATGTATACAAACCTTGTTGTTCAGAATGTTTGGGGGATAACATTATCTCTGTTTAACAAATGTAGCAACAGAGAATCTATAAATAATAAGATCCTTCTTAGAGATTATGCATCTTGCTCATTGGTCCAGGTTCCCCAGCAGCTTTAATTGCTAGACAACTTTGCTACCCTTTGTAAGAGAGAGGGGGATGAAAAAGCCATCTGCTGCTTGTGGTTGTTAGGGAGTCACATGCTGCCCTCAGGATAGGCTGATCCACTTTCTCCTCACATTTGTACTTCTTTGGACCACTGCTCTGGGCTGAGCTAAAGTTGATTTACCTCTTGCTTTTTTCCTCCCCCTCCCAGCAGTATGGCAATGGGACAGGTCAAAGTGAGCTGCATGAATTTAAATGTATAACCTCTTTGTACATACATGCAGAAAGGGAGAGTAAATGTAGGTTTTGTAAAGCGTTGTTCTACTTGCTTGTTGTTTGAGGCTTGCAAGGTGGATGAGGAGGAAAGCTGGTTTGAGTGAAGAGTGCTCACGCCCGAGACACTGTCAGAATACTAAGGTTTATATAAATCTGTTCATTATGGCTCTGTGGGGAATTTCCAAATTACTAGCATTTTTAGGTCCTCTTATCAGCACTTCAAAGATAAAGTGGTGTGAGATGAACGCTTCTCTCTTAGTGCGCTGGGCTTTACACACACTGTGCACCCAAAATAGGTAGGAAAGTCTAAAAGGGGATTTATAAGCAGATGTTTAAAAATGCAGTGAATGATTTTCATATGATTTTTAATTATGGTTTGTCAGGTGGCTTTTCACAGGAGCATAATCACAAGCCGGATAATCACTGATGGTTTATTTGAAGAAAAAAGAGAAGAAGAAAAGGCAGGCTGGGTAGTGTTTTTGTGAGGTGCTGCTGATGGGGGCTCTGTGTGTCTCCATCATGTTTATCTCACTGTCGTCATGGAAGCTTAGAGCCAACTGGGAGATCCTGCCTGGGACTGGATTAGTGACCCTAATGCATGGAAAATTGAATGTATTAAGCAGCAGCCACATTTTCAACCCTAAAGACTTCACAGGAATTTGAAACAAAAGGCCAGAGCCCTCTGTGGAGATTTTCATCCCAGGGGGGAGTCTCATTTTTAAAAAACAAATTAGCATCACCATAGAGAAGCAGTTTCCAATGACCAAAAATTAGAAAACAAAATGAAAGATTTTTTTCATTCTCCTGGGCACTGTTTTATCTTTTTTTTTTTTAAACCAGTTGAAGGAGCCCTCTTGTCTTAGATGTAGCTGAGGTGAGCTAAGCTCTGACCTCAATGCAGTCGGTTGCACTCACATTGGAAGTTGGAAAACTAGCAACATCAGAATGTCTTGCCAGTCCATGGGTGAAAGATAAAAGAAGCTCATTCTTTTATACTGGGTTAACAACAGCAGTCTCTTGATTTATATGTATATAAATTTACTAAAGGTTTGTGAAGGGAGTGATCTACAGGAGTTAATCTAGCAGGGACAGATAGGGTGGAGCTTTTTATCTGCTTTTCCTCCTGGTGGCAAATAAAGTATTTCCCAGACTTCTAATAAAAGATAGTCAGAAATCTGAAAAGACCTGTGAAAGAAAGCCCATGAATCTTGGCTTGCATGCATTTGCATGTGGAAAATGGGGATGTCATATCCCTCACAATATGGATATCCAGGAGCTGTAGGAAGAGTTAAAAGGTTTCTGTCTGGAAATTAAAAAGATGGAATTGCCAGAGGTGAGGCATGGACAATCTCCACGTATCTCCTGAACTGCAATTTGCAGCATTGTCCCACAGATTGGTGTTACAGCTACTGGGTGTTGAGGTCCATGGTGAGGTTAATGGCAGTTGTGTGTCTCTGCATGAGAGGTGGAGGGCACAGGGCGAGCCTGGGAGGCTTGTTTTGCCTTTTTGCCCCCTGGGGCGATGGCAGAATAGCTCCTGCCAGAGAAGCCCGTGGAGACTGTGTGCTGAATTAATGCAAAATGTGTTTCACCTGCCTTTTCCTACAATAGCTGCTGTCCTCTGAGTGCAGGGTACATCTTTTGAACTCCTCTAAGGAGTTGTTTTGTCCTCACTGAAAATGGTAGCAGGTTTATAAGCTAACAAGCTTATACTGATGTTTTCTCCTTCAGCCTGGCTGTCCAAATGTAATAATACTCTGCAGATTTTTCCCTGAAGGGTGTCTGTGTAGCCTGTCACTTCAGGGGATATGCACTAAGACTGAAACAACACTTCATTATAAAGAATAAGCAGATTTTAATCATAGCTGTTGTCGTATGAGATTTTGCAAGTGAAGCATGCACTATGGGTGCAGCCAAACCAAGAGCAGACCCAGCAGTGCTGTCACCGCTTTTGGACTTTTTGATGTAGAAAAATAATAAAAATATCTGTAGTTGCTTTTTTTTATATGTAGAGCACTTCATAAATATTAAATAATTAGTCCTCACAACATATATACTCGAAGCCAAGCTCATACCGAGGCCTCTCCTCACCTCTCAGATTTTTTCTTATTTTCTGTCATCTCAAGATAATTCATTCACTGCTCTGTGCTGATTTGTTTTTGATAAAATAGCACCTGATAAAATTGTAGTATAGGAATTAAATAAGTGACTACATAGTTTGTTTTAAAGGATTATATCATACATTATCCTTCAGTATATTTTTGTGTAAGTCTGTATGTGGGCATGTGTCTCTGTACAATCAACAATAGTGACACAGCAGTTTCACCACAGAAAGCTCTGGTTTTGGACACTCTGTAGAATATAATAGGAATTTTCTGTTGTAGAGCTGGTGGCAAAATGTCCTTTTTATGCTCTGTACACTGAACATTTAAAGGTCGTGCTTGTCAAGAACAGCATCTTTATTTTTGCAGCACAAATGAAGCGTTTTGTCCTGGTTTGTCCATTTTACTCTGAGGAGTGAGTTGTGGCTCTTGTGACATGACTTCACACTGTGTCAGTCTGGTGAGTGTTGGGTGTCCTGCGCTGCAGCCAGTGGGGGCCTCAGGCAGAGAGAGAGGCACTAAACACCTTGCTGTGTTTTTGATAAAGGAAGATGCTGAATCACTGTTTGCCCTGAAGAAATGTCCTCCAGTACAACAGTTAAGACTGAATGACAGTAACTTCTCAACTGTATCACTTTTTTTTTTTTAACATGTCTACCAGCATAAGCATACAGTAATGGTGGAAACCTGGGTATCTAGAACATTGCACAGGGCAAGATAATAATGGTAAATCAGAATAGGAGAGAAAATAAAACAGAGGTATTTTCTCCAGTACCAAAGCTATAAGAGAACATGGGGGAAACGAATGAAAAACTCAATAAAAAACCACACTGTGATTAATGTGGCAAAAAAGCAGAGATGCTGGCATTCCTGTCTTTGAATCAGGAGAGGACAGTGGTGACAAATGGACACGCGACAGCCCCCCAGACATTCGCAGCTGATTAGAAGCACCACAGATGAGCAGCTGTCATGCCAATGAAATATTGCAGAATTGAAATGCACTTAGAGCTGGTTGGGGTGCCACCCCTTGTACTTCACTTTTATCACTGCTGCTCCAGGCTCCGACTCTTTACGTAGTCAATGAGTCTCTCTATCTCCCTGCATGCATCCCATTTAATTAGATTTACTTGAAGTCAAAATGGGCCTCAGTTTCTGCAAGCTTTTACAAGGTGGTGAGGAGTGGAGCGGTTCTCCTCAAGCGTAGCTGAGATTGGGGAGGTTATCACTGCTACAACAGCACTGCTGATCAGTTCATACCTACAAAAGTTTGGAGACCAGTAGCTTTCAAAAAATTCTGGTGTCTCTCTGCTCTTCATTTGTATCACCCTTCTTTTCCATGCTGTTCATCTAGCCCTGCACAAAAAGCTTGTTAATATTTTGTTCAGCTACTGGCTAACAGAACGAGGTTGCAAATAAGGGAAATACTTCTTCTGAAGTAGCAGTGTCCTTAAAAATATATACCTGTATACCTAAAATGCTGAGCTTTGGTGTAATGTGTGAAATATATTTGCAGATCGTTTAGCTCAGGCTGTGGTGTGAAAGGTAATTCTAGTTGACTTGCTGGGAAATAGCAAGTGTAGCCTCTCATTTTCTGCTCTCAGTGCTGAGCTATTCATGGAATCTACAACTTTTTTTTTTTTTTCCTTTTTTTGGGTCTCTATTATTTTCATTATTCTCTAGATTTAGCTGCTTCTAAATCCAAAGGAATACTCTGGATTTAAAATATTGCCTCCAGGAGCAGAAAGTCTGTTTTCCTGTAGGATGGATGTTTTGCTCTTGGGTCTATTAATTATGGCCTTTTCTTTCAACAGGAATAATTGTGTTATTAATAGTCTTTTGATGAACAGAAGAAAGGCCTCTTTGGAAGGAGAATGCTTTTGCTTCACAAAAGGTTTCTGATAGCCTTAAGGTGGATTTATCTGGTGGAGCCTTGGCTACCCTTCATATTAAACAGACAGGAGCAGTTCAGGGAATTTGGGGATGTGAAGCAAATTAGAAAATAAATTAAAAGCATTATAGCTCAATAGTATAAATTAACGCAGCTGCCGTAAGCTTCATCCTGAGAGAGTTGTCAATATCTGCAAAGCTCCTGCTATGGGGGAGAAAATTAATGTGTATTTTAACATTTGTGTTTTGCCCCCCAAGAAGCAATTTGAAAGAGTCCTCTGTAGCTTTGATGGCTTTCCTTATCTTAACTCCTTCCACACGAGTGCCCTGGGTGTCCTCTGGGAAATGCCGAGCAAAGGGGCTAACAGCTCATCCCAGGCGAAGCATGTTGTGAGTAAAAGCTGTGCAAAACAGATGCTGATGACAACACTGATGTCCAGGCTTCCCTCTGCAGCCGCTTCTCCGGGCTCCCGGCTGTGCAGGTTGTGGAAGGCTTGGCCTAGCAATTTTTCTGTCTTACAGATGAATAGTTTGGAGATAGAGGTGTCAGTTTTGTCTGTGTCCATAGAACAAAAGTCTCTTCTGTTCTGCTATGGTTTTGTCAGTGTTGGTGGGAGAAGAGCACTAACCTCCCTCCCCCTCCTATATCCCAGCCCTCTGTGATGCCATTCCCTCTGCAGCGGCTCTTTGTGTCTGCTCTTGTCAATGGAGGTTTTAGAATTGTCTTTTTCCTCCTTGGCACTTGGATGGAGACTCTATGAACAGATCAGAGAGACTAGTGGCAGATCTCTTTTTACTTAGGAAACAGAGAGAGAAGTGTTGCTTGTACTAAACCAACAGGAGGCAAACCTCCCAAGAGAGACAAGGGTAAGATAGCAGGAATTCTGTCTTCAGCATGGATGGAGCAATTCAGAGTGGTTACATGAGACTTGAGGATAATAGCTAAAACATCTTAAGTTGCTGATTAAAAAGAAGACCTTGTATGGCATTTGTGTTGTCTGGTACTCTTACTAATCTAAACAGGAACTGAAAACTGTTGTTGCTGTTGTCTTTATATTCTAGTTGCACTGGGGACTCTTTGTCAAATCTGGTCCGGGGACTCTTTGTCAAATCTGGTCCATGCTGTTCTGAGAACTGTGCAAGCACATAGTAAATGAGAGTTTATGTACTGGGGAGTTACTGATCTCAATCAAATTAACATGGTTTAAAGCATATGAAGAGATGGAAAATGGTATAACATAGTATGGACGATGGTTGGCTAGGTAAAAATCAGTACCTACAAGGGTAAGCAGAAGGAGATGTCTGGCCTCAGTTAACTGTTAACCTCTAAAAGAAGAAGGTTTTAGAAAATAATCTTTTCAGCTGGTCCTGAGACAGCATTCCTAGGGCTGGATTTGCTAATATCTATGAGGAGATATCTGAGAAACCATGTGCCATGGTTACAGGTAAGGTCAAGGATACTTTCCTAAATCTTAGCTTGCTGGCTCTTTTTAGGGGGTTTTATGTCTCTTTATTTTTAATAAAAGACCTACTTGCTGTCTTTAATACATCCTACTACTCTTTAAACATGAATTACAATTTTAACGCTGTGAAATAGATTATAGCATGCTTCTGGCAGAACATGACTTGCCTCCAGAGCAAACAAGGAAACTCATAAACTTGAAAATCTGACCTTTGCTTAATTTCTTCTTACTTGTGCTCAGTAGGTGTTTCTCCTGTAGTCTTCTCTTTATTTAAACCATGAGAGAGTAAGAATGTTAGCTTTGACTTTCTGCCTCCTTTAAGGTACTCGGTGAACTTTGAATGCCTTGTAATTGTCTGTGTAAGAAGAAGGAAATGGGCAAGGAAAAGAGGAACTGCCTGTACGCGGAGAAGGATGGAACAGAGTAACTGAACAAAGTTGGACTGAAAAATTCTTATCAAATGAAAGCTCACTTAGGCATAACTCAGCATCGGGTATGTACCTAAACTGCTTGCAGCCTCTGCTACAAAACTGGAAAAATATGCCTGGGCAATTTGTTCAAGCTCCAAACATCACAAATGGAGTGAGGAGGCCGAACATGTGGCAGCGGATGCGAATATCTTTATTCTGCTGCACCTGAGACCCTGACATTCACCTTCTAGTGCTGCTGAAAATGCAGGTCAATTAATAGGAGCAGAGTTCTCATTTTTGATCCTGTATTTAATTCCCTGAAGCTATTACTGCCTTGAGGGAGTGGGGGAAAAGTCTAGTAGATAATTAGACTTGACCTTGTGCTATGGACTTGTGCAAACTGTTGGATTAGCAATGAACGCTGTCAAAGCTTGGATAGAAAGCTGGGGGGGCAGACGGTGTGGAGGGCAACACACACAACACATTGTAAAGCATGTTGCCAAATATGCAAGAGAATAAAAATTGAAATGGAAAGGACAAGCAGGAAGCTGAAAACAACTACTGAGGCCAACTCTGTAAGTGGGACACTGTCAGAAGTTAATGTCTTTTTCTTTTTTGTTGTCAGAGCAGCAGTGATAATCAGGCAAAATGGTAATAACTGCCAAGAAACAATTAAGTTGGGCCTTCATAGCCTAAATGATTAAAAAAATGAAATGGAAAGAAAAAAAAAGGAATTACTCTAAGGGATCGTGTTATAACAGAGCTTGTGATGGCTAAGCAGCAGCCATACATCAAATAGATGGAGCAGAGCAACTGATTCTGATCACCTTTGCTTTTTCTTTCCCATTTCTCACTGCACATTCTCTCACATCAGCCTACCATTAGCATTACCAGCTTCCTTTTTGGTGTGGATTACAATGACTTGAATGAGTCTTTTTTGGAAACCATCTGGCCTTAGACATCAAAGAACAGCTGTAGATAGAACTGGCTTTTAATGTAGCTAAAGTTCACATCTCTGTGTAAAATAAAATGGAGCAGTGACCACATTGATGCTAACATGGCAACACTGAGCCTCAGGGAATTCAATTTCTCATTTTCAGTTCCTTTGCCTTCAGTCTTTTCCCTCCATTAGGGATTCTGGGCCAAATGCTGTTCACCTTGCTTGTGTGAAAGTAGTTTTTGATAGCAGTATGATTCTTAGCTTGCATCTTTAGACCATACAGTCTGTGTCCTAAATGTAGGCATTGTGCAGCAAGTAGGGGTGAAAGGGAAAGAAGGCAATTTGAAACCAAACAGAAGTAGAAATTTTGCTATGACTTAAATTTTACTAAATGCTTTTTTCTTTTATTTTTGTCTTGAGTCTTTGTGCAACTGCAAATCTAAAATCAAAAGTGGTTCTACAAAATGATACAGGCCAGAAAAAAATGGGAAAGGTGAAACTGCAGAGCTGGATTCTACTCTCATTTCTAGTGGTGTAAATCTAGAGTGATGTGGGCATCTTCCACGTTTATGTAGCTGTCACCCAGCCCAGGAAATGGAACCAGGCTGAGTACAGGAGGCAGAATTTGAGAACTTGTTATGATTTATGAAAATGTATTAATTTTTTTGAATTCCTAGGTCTTAGCTCAGCTGGAGCTGTAATGTGATGTTAGAAAATTTCAAAGGCAGCTTTAACAGGCAGGCTGCTTCCAAGAACTGGCATGTGGTTGTTGCATTCCCTGTGCGTGGGTTCACAGAAAGGAGAGCAGAGCCATGATCCTTCCCTTTCCTTCCTGCCCCTGGGGCTTTGCCGCAGTGGGCAATGCTAGGCTGGCCCAGCCCCACTGTGCAGAGGAGCAAAGCAGTACATAAAAAGATTTATCGTCTTCATCTTCTCTTCTGGCTTTTGAGAATCTGTGTAGAACCTGGGAAGGACCTGGCTTGCTGATCATCACTTTCTACTTCAGTTTCTGTAAGTATAAGTTCTTGTGGCCTCTGGGTACTGTGAAGCTGACAGAATTGTATTGGTGTTACTGCTGTAATGCTGGACTGTACTGTCAAAACAGAGCAAAGGGGGAGTGAGCAATGAGAGAGGAAACTAATGCCCTGTTTATACCAAATCATCTTCCACAGTCCTCTCTGAGAGGAACAATGAGAAACTGAAGGCAAGGGAAGAAGGTGCTACAAAAACATATTTCAATTACTTTATGAAGAAGTTACTGTAAACGTTCCTCTTTAAAATTTGCTAAGCTTCATTGATCTAACATTGCACTCAACATGGGAATTTTCCTCCTGAGCAGCTGGGTTACATTGCACCTGACCTCTTTCCTGCCTTTTCTTTTATTTTTCAAGAATGACTTTTTAATAATGATTTGCAAAATAAAATGAGATTTGCTTTTGTAAGAGCTTGCTCTACTTTCCTGTATTCATTGGCCATTGAAATAATTGCTTGTAGGAGACAAATACGTTAATGTTATGAAAAAAATCCTTACAACTATAGTGTGTCTAGACTCGTGTCCTTACCCTGAACAGATGTATTTTTAAGATAAAGTGCCCTTGCATACAGTCTCACATTTAAGAAAATGTTTTGCCATATAATTATTCCTGGGAACATTAGATGAAATGGGTTTTGTGCTGGATGACTTTGTACGTTGTAAGGTTTTGTACTTCCTCCACGGAGTCTCTCAGAGTTAATCCAAACCCTGCTTCTCTTGGGCTGCCAAGGTAATGAGGAGCAGAAAAAGAAGGAAAAAAAAAAAAGTCCCTAGCAAACTGCAAGGTTTATTACAGGAACGAATGAAGTGCTAGAAGGAGAGGTTAAAATCACTGCCCAGCCACACTGAATGTTTATATGCGTGTTATCTGATGAAAGTGCAGTGATGTAAACGTAAATTAGATGATTATCATCCTATCTCTAAGAAGGTAACAGTGGTTTAGCTCTATTAGTTAAAGGTTATGTACAAGTTATATTTTGGTATTTTAAGTAATGCATAGGTGAATTACCTGAATCACTGGAAGGTTGAATGACGTGCTGTAGCTACTGGGTCAGTTGTGGAGCTGGGTTTGACTTCCAGTAACCTCAGAGCAAGGGACTGCAGTGACTGACAGCAGAGCTGGGAACGGAGGGTCCATACACACAGGGTTCATCAGGATAAAATTACAGATCGTGTATAATGTTCTGGTCAGTTAAAGCTGAAAATAACCTGATTGCTGAAGATTTTTTTCAGTCATTTCTGTTTTGGTTGTTTTGGCATGTGTCTGGAATGTGGGTTGCCTGAAAGGGGGATTTTCTCTGGCTTCCTTGTTGTGACATCTCTGCACATCTGTGGCCCTGTGGTTTGATAGCAGTCAGCAAATGGTATTAACGATGTAATCATGGGCTAACTTGATCCTGAGGAGATAGATTTCATACTTGTACGCCTCTTTCACAAAGAAACAAGTTGTGATTCTGAAAGATTTTTTGGAAGCTTTGTTTCTCTTCTGGAGACTTTACCACCTGTGGGTGTGGTAAAAGTTGACTTGTCTCTCTAGGCCATAATTTCCTTCATGAATGTCTCCCCAGGAGTCTTGTTTCAAGGTGAGGGAAGTATAGGTACCTGCTCTTGCTATTCCAGGCTCTTTTCCTGATATTTAACCAATGACTTTCCAGATTTGGGCTTTCTGTGAATTGAGTGTCGTTTGTCTGTGCACTGTAGGTCTTCAGAGGAGTCAAACTCACCATAGGTATTGTTGCTTAACCAGCTACTGTAAATCAGCTGAGCAGTGGTGACTTTCTGTAAGAGCTTGTTCATGAATCTTAGCCCTTAAGTACACAGACATAGAATCATAGAATCATAGAAGTGTCAGGGTTGGAAGGGACATCTTCAGTCAGATCTCCATCGTGTAGCAGAGTGCACTAGCTTGCTATCTCTCTCTGTTTTTCAATGATGTGTTGGTATTCCAAAGTCAGAAATGTGCTTGAAATTGTAATTGCTAGTCCTGGAGAAATCTTGGGTTTTGTTAATCTTAAGATTCAGCTTACTGTTCTTTTTCTTTTAAAAAATCAGAACATATATTATTTGATAACGTGATCAACGCTGCAGCAACAAAGGCCAGCCAGTGCCTCTCTGCCTGTTGTGCCCTCTGGTTTGAATGGGAACAGCACATTTTCATGCTGAGTTTAGATGAATTGGCTCCTGCCTGTGTGTGCTGGGTAATGTCCTTTCATATTCTTGGCATTGATAACAAATCAGATTTTGAGCACAGCTTGCAGATGTTAAGGCTTATTGTAGGAAAAACTTTAAGCTTCTAACATATGCCTAAAAGCCAAAGAGGGTATCAAAATTATGGTACTAATTCAGTTGCTATTTCTTGCTTGCTAGATGTCTAATTGCCTGTACAAGCACTAGAACGCTTTTGGTGATAGGTGACTTAACTTTATAGTTCCCGTTTTCCTTTTGTCCTGTCCTTTTGTCCATACATAAGAGAAGTTTTTCAGTCTGCTTGCTTTTAGACCTGAATTTGTCTTTTGAATCCATAATATCTTCCAGAACATTAGTGGTGTTCTTGCATCTTATTTAAGATCAAAGTTTGGCCTTTTTTTTTTTTTTTTTTATTATTTTTAATTGTTATTTTCCCCCTGAAGTAGCATAATATCTCTGTTACTGATAACATGGTTTATTACTACAGGAAATCCTAAAAAAATGCAAGCAACCCAAAACAAAACCCTAAAAAGATCCCAAACCTCAAGTCCCTACTACAATGTTTGTTGCCTGAAGACAGTGAGATTATTTGCCATTTTGTGATTTACTGTTTGTAAAACCAGAAACTGAAAAAACCTTTGCAGTGTCAAAACTGTTTGCTTCTTATTTTAACAGGGTGCATTTCTGAAGACTAATTCAAATTATAAACAACTAACAATAACAAATCTCCTTTTTTGAGGAATTACTGCAATTTGCTGATACTATTTGATTTTATAGCAGAGAGTAACGCTATTGAGAAGCTGGATTTAACACAGACAGTTAAGAGGGTTTCTGTGTGTTGGGGGTTTTTTGGCTTTGTGTTGGGTTTTTTTTTCAAGAGAGATGTTTATTTCAGCTGTGGATTTAATCCTTCCTTCAAAGAGAACTGGAGGATAAATTGAATGCCAGAGCAGCACTGTGGGTTTCTACTGTACTTTTGCTCTTTGTTCCCGCAGTGCTAAACAAGTTCCTGTTAATGTGGTGGTGCGAGTGAAAATGCTGGGACTTCATTAACAGTCCTGCTGATGAAGTGTGAGCCAGAAAAAATCCAGTTCCTCCTCTATTCGCCAAGTTAGATTTGCAGGACGAGCAGAAGTAGAAAGCAGCTTGCCCTGTTCATGTTATTCTACTGAACAGATTTCATCCGCAAACTGATTTCACTTGAACTCTACATGGGTAGTAGAGTAGAAGAAAAATAGCAATAAAAATGTGAAATCTTTATGCAGTCACATTTGTGGGTAAAACCAAACATCTGAGACCTTCTAAGTGAGACTTTGCAGGCAAATTACAATGGGTCATCTGTGTTATAGCCAAAACATACTGAGAAAAATAACTCAAGAACGACACATTAACAAGGAAAAGGTAAGGAAATGAACACATGGTTTTACCTTGCAGCCTCCGTAATTCAGCACAGTGACAGAGAAGGGGCTCAGACTCCGACACAGGTCTCTGTGGTTGTACCAGTGCCTAATCTGCTACCTCCTTAACTCCGGCATGTGTAAGATTGCCGGTCTCATGGCCAAAGACCTCGTCTAGGTCTTATGAGTGCATCTGAATGAATCATACTGACTTTTCTAATTTCCTGGCTAAAATGAATTAAAAAAATTGGAGACCAAATCAAATATTTTAAAGCAGTTTAAAGCTATTGATTTTTTTCCTGCTCATTGGTCCCTTCTCTCATGTGAGAATAAATTCGGTGATGTGCGAGTACTGTTGCAGTGGAATGGTATGAACAGAGAGGCAGTGACAAGAGAGTCCTCTCTGATTAAACAGTAGGCAGATCACTGAAGAGTTACAGTGGATGCTAAAGTAAAAACTGTTTTTTTTCTGCCTTTATAATCTCTCTAGTAGAGCTCTTTTCTAAACAGTGGTACATAAAACAATTTAATTTCTATGAAAAAGAGTGCTTCAAAATATATTATTTAAGAGAGATGAACAAATAAAACCTTTTTCAACAGTAGAAAATACATCTAACGCTTCATTGTGCTTAAGCATCACAGCACACAAGAAAATGAAAAGTAGAAGAAAATCAGAGGCAGGTGAAGATGGTAACAAGAGAAAGTCTTTAAAGCTGGTATTCGTTGTCTCTTGGTTATACAATCAATATATTCTCTAAAAGCTTTAAGGTAAGAGTTTCTTTAAATAGTGGAACAGCTTTGAAATTCCCTTTCATAGCTGTGTAAATCAGGAGACAGCAGCATCATCGAACTTGCTTTGACTGATGGAAGAAAAGGGATAGTTTTCTGAGCCCAGTCCTTTTTTCCTCCAAGAGATCTTTCTCGCTGCATGTCATTTGAGACAAAAATCTGATTCTGCATCCATATTACCTTCCTAGAGAGATCTTTGCAGATCTGACCAGCGCTTTCCCTTTTTCCTTAGGAGTCACCCAATTCTTTACTGTTTTTCACTCAATAGTATATACTGGAGGCTTTCCTTATTTCCCAGGGCAGACTTCAGATGATGCATGAAACTTGGGTCATGAACACCGGTGGTAATTAAAGATCCATGGTATGTGTGTTCTAGGTTGTTAACTTGGGTTTCTGGGCAAAATTCCAGCTTGGGTAATTATGTGCTGTCTCGCTGACTTCTGTCAGCAGCTTCCACTGGGTAAGGTATTGTGTTCAGGTCTTCTCCTACATGATTGCATAATATTAGTTGCTCAGTCCCCTGGGCCTGTGGTTGTAGGAGCTGATTGCTGATTTACGCTTTGAACAATCTCTGATGATTTTATATGTCTGTCTTGTTACCCCATAAAAATGTCCGGTTCTGAGAGAGCACATCCTCAACACTTACCAGAAATCAAATCCTTCCAGGATTTCTTGTTAGAAGTTAAGCATGTGAAATCACCAGTTATTTTGGAAAAATTAAGCTTTCAGCAGAAATTCAACAGTTTCTGGGTAGGTTTTGTTCACTGGTAAATTTCAATGCATTTACACAAAGAAGAAAAAGCCACAACTCCATTTTCAAGAAAATACCTCCTCTTCCCCCCAAAACAATGCTGAATCTGCCTGAGAATACAGGTATCTTTCTGTCAGAGAAGAATCAGGGAGAACTGCTGTTCATGCTAAATCTTTATTGGAGTCAATTAGTAGGAGAGAATTCTCTTTGCCATTATCTTAATTTATTCATATATTTGTAAATATTGACATTATGTTCCACTGTGTTGCCCTTGTGTTAGTTGAAAACTTTTGAATATGCAAGTCATTAATGCTGTAACAGATTGTAGTTTGAGGAAAATGGTGCTACTTTTTATTCCATCAGATGCTTTGTGGGAACTGTATTTTGTTTTGTGCATGCTCTGCTGTGCGTTACTGCTAAGTACCAAATTCCCAAAGACATTGGAGGTGTAGTTTTAACAGCATCCTAAGCTGCTTAGTAGAACAGAGGACTAAATATAGCTCTGGTCATTTCTGTTTTAAAAACTGAGTTTTATTGTAAGGAGACACTCCAGTAACATATCCCAAGGGACTACTATGATGAATTTAATATAGCAGAGATTTTGTCTTATAACATCACCTGCGGCAAACTGCCTCATCACCAAAAACATGCTGCCATTGTGGAAACAACCTCCTCGTGCATAATTTCTGTGGTTTCTTGAATAACAGGAGTGGAACTTCAGAATGAAAATTTCCAAAAATATAGGATAAATATTAATGGGATTATATATATATATATATTGTGCTTCTGAGAAGAGGATACCTAGAGACAGCTTCACCATCGTTAAATCTGATGCTGGTATTGTTGACTGTTTATGCAGACTTTGCTTTCTGGTTTGAGGAGGAATCACAACAGCTAACGTCATAGATTCTGAGATGCCAAATAAGCAGAGTCTTTTCAGAGGCATTTTTTCCTGTTAAAGAGGAAAAAAAATAGGGGAGAAGATACAGTACGTCATCAGATCTGAGCAGGAAACCTCTCTCCTGTTGAGGTGGGACGAGCGACAACAGTTCATGGACATTCTTGATCCTTTGTTGCTATAAAGAACATAAAAAATATGTTATATACTAGTAAAAACTTTTTCACCATGAAAAACACTGGTGGTTATGCATTAAAACAGGTGCCCAGATAAGTTGGGGGATCCCCACGATACAACCCTCAGCAACCTGCTTTCATCAGGACATTGGACCTGGTGACCTCCAGAGATCCTTTTGCTCATATTCTGTGTTTCTAAATACATATCTGGGTATTTGGACATTAATTTATCACTTGTTATTCCGCTAACTTGACTAAATTTTGTCTAAAAGATCTGTCCCCGTGCCATTATAGCACATGGAGATGTTGATTTTGACTTCAGTTGGAATCAGGACATGTTCTGAGTCTCTCTAGCCCTGTTTCAGTGCCCATTAAATCAGACCTTTTATGACTCTAATTCATTTCTCTAATTTCTCTAATCCATTTATACACGTGACATCTATAGCAGTGTGTGGGAGGCAGTTCCACAGTCTCACTGTATGAAAAAAACACTATTCTGTAGCCTAAAAGTTTATCTACTCTTTTATTTGCATTCCTTCCCACTGCCTTCCCTCTGTGATTTGATACGAGTTTGTCAGACCATTTATATGAAGCAGAAACGGTAAAAAAAAGTCTTGAAAAAAGAGCTTAGTACATAACACTGGATTGGGAATGTCAACCATGACAGAAGATGAAAATGTTGAAATTTAAATAAGCATCCTGGGCAGTGTATTTCTGCCTCATCCTCAATGTTAATATGCCCTGTCTGTGATAGTAAGACATTCTGCACACAGAAGTGTAAGGTTGGCATGCAATGGTTTCTCAAATCCTGCTGACTAGCAGCAAGTCCTTGGCTGATTTAAGAGCATCCTTTTACCCATCTGAGGATCTTGCTCGGCAGTCTCAGTGCTCTTGAGGGGAGCCAGATTTGAGCCACTGACCCGGAGGTGAAAAGCTGTATCCCATTAGGTATTCTCTGGGCAATCTTCAGTCTTTCCAATTTTAACTGTTTAAGGATTGCTGCATTTCCGTTGATGGCTGCATTTGGCAGAAGTGAACCATTGGTAAGAAATTAGATCACACCCATTACTCCAAGGTTTCCTCCCTCACCCTTTCCATTTGTCGCTTGACAGTTTGGAGAGTGAAGAAATCAGTTATTTACTAACATTTTACAGTGGTTGAGCAGAGAATGTCATAACATCTCTAATACAGTCTTCAGCTCCAAATACTGCAGGTACTGCTCTGAAATGGCTGGAAATATGCCCAACTGCAACAGCCGAGAAGCTGTAGCTAACAGGTTTGCAATCAAGTTGAGATGACTATATATGGATATTTCCTAATATTTTTACCTCTTCTATTTTGAGAGCAGTATTTTTGCTACTTGCAGGCTGGATTCTTCTAGGTTTTATTAGTGCGAGGAAAAAAAATTGTCTGCTTGGGTCTATCTTTTGCTGTTCTCACAGTTTTACAATTGCTTGTTGCATAATCCTTTTTATTACTGGCAGATCTGTTAGTGCAGGAACTAACTTCTGAACTGGCTATGACAGCTAGAAATCTGATCAGTTTAGAGAAGTGGAGTAATTACCTGAGTACTTTTTGCTCTGGGACCATGGTTATGGTTCCAGTGCCCTGCTAAAGGCTGCCTTTCAAACCAAACTTGCTGGCAGTACCAGCAGCAAGCTGGGACATGGAAGTGCAGGTTTCATCAGAGTGAATCTTCTTGCACTCACTGGAGCCTGCTCTAACTCACCTGCAAGGACATCTGCAGCTGGGATTGGGATGCATCGTGTTTGTAACCACTGTGATCTCTCTGCGAGAGGGGAGAGCATGGCATCTCCAAGCCTATGCAAAAGACGATTTGTTTCAATGAACATAATGTTGGCTGTAAATAATCAAATAGTGGACTTTCCCATGAGCCTTATTCTTTTTTTTTTTCCCCAGAGGGTATATTATATAGGAATTTACTTTTATTCCAGGCATTTCTGCCTTGAATGATGAGTGAGAATGGGTGATTCTGCTTGAAAGAACATAGATAAAAAATGAACAGCAATACTGTTAGATTTTGGATTTTTTTTAACAAACCAGCTGAATGAATTCTGTTCAGCTGCTCCTGAGTATGGCCATATTCAGCAGTCTGTTAGAAGGTAACCAAGCAAGGCATCTCTTACTATGTATGGAGAATCGATTTGAGATGATAGCCTGGAATGCAGGAGTCTGCCACTACAGCCGTGATGCCACCAGTGGAGCCAAATGACATTCCTTGTGGAGCCTAATAGGATGCCTCAGTGCAAGGTAGCTCTGCCAGCTGTCTCTCTTCCACAGAGTGTAGCACAGTCCATTTAGATTCAATTTTGTTTTTATTCTTTGATGAGTGTTTAATAACCATTTCCAAATCTTTGCACAGTTGGAAAGTGACATTGTCAAGAACAGGTGCAACCAGCTGAAATTATGTGGTAATGCTTGTTTTAACAGCACTGGGAAGACGTAAAGCAGAAACGTTTAATTTCCTTGAGGGCCAAGTTGGCTAAATGGAATTGAGATATCCCTGGATAAAAGATTCTTCTTTTGTTTTTTGGCATGCTTTCCATTGTGAGAGAAACAGAGGGCATTTTCAGCTAGGAATAAAAAGTCATATATTCTCATCCCAGCCTTGATGTCAGCTACTGCATGACACTTGAAAAGTTACATGGACAAAGTGTTGAGTTTACTTGTTCTACAACCAAGTACTTGTATAAGCAATGTAGTTTCTTAAGGTAAACTCACAACTACTTTTCATTCTGGACACCCAATTTTTCCAGCCCTTGCTATTTGGGTAATTACCTTTATATCAATACAAGCATTTGAGATTGAATGTTTTGGCTTTATGTTTCTGTAGGAGCTCTATGGGCTGCCGGGAAAATTAGTTGAACCTAAAGGCGTGCAGCACATACTGAAATAAATTCTTTCATTTCTTAGTTTTTTTTTCTGGTTAAAATGAAGGTAATAATTAATCTCATTCTGTTGTTTTGAGGCTTTTAATCAATTACAGTTGGGTACTGTGAGATATTGAACATTTTTGGTTGTGATGAATATTAATAGATGAGCATGCAGAGCACCTGCTGTAAGAAGGGACCTTAAAATTTGTGTTTGCTTTCAGATCTTTGCTTTGAGATAATATTCAAGGTCTGAGGCTTACTAAGCTCTATCTTAATGGTAGCAACCCTCTGCACTGTCAGTGGGGACTAGCTGTTTGTGGCAATGTTCTTTTATTCATGATATGTTTTACTGCTGTTTCTCTGATCTGTTGCACTGACTGGTTCATATAAATGTTTTGATGAACTCTGTGAGTGCTCAAGAGCCTCCCTTCTTGTAACTCTCCACAGTGCTTTTCTCTGATTTCTTCTTCTGGTACTCAACCTTTTTGCTTTGCTGCTTCATTGCTCCTTCATAGCAGAAGGATTACAGGGGATAGATGTTATAAAATATGGATTGAATTAATAATTCCCATTAGAAAATCAGTTTGTTGACTAACTAGGAAAGTAGCAGAGGAAGGGAAGAGAAGGAAAGGCTTACTTAAAATTGTTCTTCCCTATTGAATCTGTGTTAATGTGAACAGTTGATGTCTGTGGAAGATCTCTAACCTCCTTGCCTTAACCATGAACCTTCTCATCATTTCTTAGCTCCCTTTTTGCTAGTAGAGGGTTAACTCAGTAGATGGCAGTCTCTTTCCTCTGAGTCAGTGCAGAGAGACAGTGAGCTGGAACTGCAAGGTGGTTTTGCAGATGCCCTCTTTTGGAGAAGATAGAAAGCCCATACCCTGGTGAACTGGGGTCAGTCAGGATTGCTGTGCACATTTCATCAAAATAGGTGTGTTCCATCCCAGTAGGCTGTAGCTCTCATAATTACATCACAGATTTCCAAGTTAACAGTTGCTATTTTTATTATACTGTAAAGTCTGGAAACAATACAGAGATGAGATTCAAGCCTTGTCTCACTAAAGGTAGCTTTGCATGACTGAGGAGCAGTGGAGCTGCTCTTTGTTCATGTATGGAAGTGGGAGGGATGTGGATCCCAACATGTTGTCTTTACCAATGTGTTAGTCCAAAAATATGAGAAAAGGCCCATGAAAGTAAGTATATGAGTAAAACCCTAATGACAAATGGCATAGGAGGAGGTGTGCTGCTCCCAAGTGCAGCTTCTGGACTTGATGATCTTGGAGGTCTATTCCAGCCTCAGAAATTCTGTGGTTCTCACAGAGACCAATGTCCTTATGGAACAGAAGTTCTCTTTGTATTTCATTTGCATTGTTATAGTTGCAGCAAAATGGTTAATATTTTATTAATATGCTTGAGGAAGAAATGGAATTTGGGATACATTGCTAGATTTCATATTGAAAGTATTCAGTCCTAAATTACTGAATTAGACTTAAAAACTTTTTCATGAGACTTAAAAAGAAATGTGGTGTGGTTTTTTGTTTTGTTTTGTTTTGTTTTGTTTGTTTGGGGTTTTTTTGCTTCTGAGTGAGGTTCTGTATGGTTTGAGTTACTGCAAGAGAAACCAAGGGTGCTTTTATACACAGCTTTGGGCAGTCTGATCATTAGCTCAAGGAGGTAGGTCAACTTTCATCTCCAGACTCCATGATACAATGGCAGAAACTCAATGCTGGAGTTTTCAGTTGAGGGTCAAATAGTAGGCTAGATTTGAAGATAAAAGCTTTGAGATTTTTTTTTAAATTTTATATTTTATTTCTGTCACTGAGTACAGTGACCAGAGCATTAATGTGTCCATGAGACAGTGAATGCATTATTAATTAGGCAGCTGCCTGGTACAGCAGCCGGAGTTTGTTCAGAACTCTGGCTTTCAGAGGTCATTCACTGTGCACTGCAGTAGTCAGGCTTAGAGATCATATATACGAATGATCTTTGTCTCTTTTTGATTAGTAGAGAAGCACATAGAGGCTTGAATGGATTAGTTATCAAGTGGACTCAAGATGTCCTTGCTTGTTACAATTTTTTCCCTCTGGGCTTAAAAAAAAAATAATTTAAATAATTAGCCATTAATGCCTCCAATTTTGAAGCCTCTTAATATGTTTTGATAAGGTATTTTGCACCCTGGATTCTGACATAACTGTATGCTGCTGTAGTATTACTACAACACCTGCTTTGAATTCTTTTCTCTCCTACCTGTCAGTGCACCATTTCATGCTCCACTAAGTGGTGTGAATAGCAAAACCATCTGTTCATTACTCATGTAGCTATTGTGTGAAATATGAATGAAATGTCTCATGTCTGAAAGACTCATTGTCAGTTGAGTCCAGCTGGTATAGCTGTATTCTGCCCTGACTCCAGAGTCCAGTTGTTGTGCTTAATCTCAGCTCAGTACTTGTTCAAAGGAAAATCTGATGTGTGATTCGAAATCTTCTATTTATTCACTTTCTCCCCCTTCAAGTGTATTTTAGGGTTGAGAACCTTGCTAGGACATTAACGGTGACATGATGTGTCATTCTTTGACTTTGTCCTTGGGGGCACAGATAAATGAGTAATATATGCATGTATACCTACAAATGAGGGAAAGAGATGAGTTTGTTGTGTATTACAGGAATTTAATGAATGTTTTAAAGAATTCATTTTTTTCCCCCACACTGTCTTTTCTGAAATAACTTTCATCAAAAGTTTTCTCCACCAGGTCTAGAGTTCCATCTCCATCAAAGCTATTTGTACCGTTCTTCCTTTGGCAGAAAGAATTGTTCCTTGGGAAGCCATCATTGTCAGTACTGCACAGATCAGATGGCAATGGCTTCTAAAATAGCAGGTTAATATCCCTGTCTGACAGGATTAAATGCTTAACAGTGATTCTTGCTTTTACAGCTATCAGTGTAAGTAAGTGATGCCATATGCAATGTTAAAGATGTGACATTGTTCAGCTTGCCTTTTGGAGAATGATTAAATGACATGCTTAAATCCTTTGTGGCCTTCTGGGTTTGATGGTACTGAGTGATACAGTGGAACAGAACAGCTGTACCTTAAGTGAGGAACAATAGCTAAGTTGCATATCTAATATTTAGCTGATACGTACAAGTTGCAGACAGAAGGAACAGCACATACTATTTTCATTTCTAACTAAGAGATACATTGTAAAATATGTCTCTGGTATGAGCTTTTCCATACCCCTCATTGAAGGCACATGTCTCTTTGGGGTGGAAAAGACTGAATGACAACACATTCAGTAAAACCTGAACCTGCATTACTACTTTAGACTTGGAGATAACATGCTGTGAATTTAAATGCCTGAATAGAGTTGTCTACATGTGAAGCAGGAGTCTAAGCTTCTGTTATAAAGACAGTAAAGAACTCCTTATAAGAATCTGAAGCTATTCACCTTCTAAAGCAATGCAGTCTAGGGCTCTTCAGCTAACCAAATTTAAGTGCCTGTTTTAGGATGAGCTGAACAGATGACATGAACTCCACTGACTGTAATGAGTGCTCAAGTGACTTCTTCACCTGTGCACACACGTCTGTGGCACCTACATGTAGATGTCCATCTGTGAGCTGGATCCAGGCCTCTCTTTGTGCAGTTTACAGTGAGATGAGTATGCCTCCTCATAATCCATGAAACAAACCTGAGCATTGCAGCACAACACATGAGGGAGTTTCTGCTCGTTGAGATAGAGCTGTAAGAGTCAGGTGAACCTAGGGTTGAAGTTGGGTTGTTTTCTGCATACAGATTTGTGCAGGTTTTAACACCTGGGGCATTGAAGGAACATCTGAGATGTAGAATTCTGAGGCTGACCTTAAAAATATACATAGGTACTGAAACAGAGGTTGATGTCTAAAATGTCTTTGAGGACTTTGACCTTGACATTGTGCACTGGTAGCTGACATCATATTTAAAACCAGTTTTTGGAGTGATAGTTTTTTCCACTTCCATATTTATTGCTAGCATAGAATTAAATAGTTGTTTTTTATGATATTTAATCATTCATACTATTGGTATTTCAGAAGACAGTGCTGGGATTGATCTCAAGTGCTAGAATGGCTATCATATCTCCAAAATCAGGATCTGCTGTACCAGTATATTTGGAGAAGGCCTTGGAAGGGTGGAGCTTGGCTGGTAGGTGCTTGGGGGCCTCACCCACCGCAGTCGTGATGATAGTCCCATTAATCTGGGTTCTGTTACAGGTGTTTTAAGAGCTTCTCTTCATGCTTAAGTTTTTCCCCAATATGGAGGTAGGAAAAGAGAGTTTACTTTTACTTTTGTATTTGAAGTCTTTTGACTGTTAATCTGTCATCCCTTAGTGTTTTTCTTTTGAGTATCATGTATTATTTCACATACAGAAATGACATCATTAACCAAAAATATTAGGAATATGAGAATTCTTAGACTAGATTTTAATGTAAGATTATGTATTTCTTTTAAAATGAGAAGTTGTAGCTGTCTAGCGTAAGCCTTCTGCTAGCAAGAACAAAACCTGGGATTCTTTGGTCTCTCTGTTGTATAGCTTTAAGAGATCCCTTAAATAATTAATTAATAATGGGAAATTAACCCTTCTATAATTAACGCTTCATAACATTTCACAGTAGGATAGAATATAACCTGCGGGTTTGTACGATGTGTAATTTCCAGGCTTGTAGGATGGGAGCAGGCTTTGGTCAGCCCTAATGCTAAAAAATGACTCAAAGTTCAGAAATCTGGAAAGCTGCCGGTGTTTGCTTTGCTTAATAAAGCAAACTGTAAGTCAAACATTTAATCACAGCATTCTGGTAACAGGGGGCCTGTTTCAATACAGCTCTTTTATTGGCCTCTTTGTAGTTCAGAAATAATAACGGCGATCCTGGTGGATAAGGTGTTTTCAATGCAAGTCTCATGTGGAACCTTTATTTTCAGACACAAGCCTTGTACAACAATATGAATCACTGACATGAGAGCTATTCTGATCTATGGTGGTTTTTCCAGTAGGGAAATAACCTGCTGAGTTTATTAATGTTTGTCTAATTTACATCATTAGGGTCATTTTTTAAATAGCCCTGTCTGTTTGCTTTATTGCCGGCGCCTGTGTTGGGAGGAGAGATGCCAGAGCAGGAGTGCTGCTCATTTCTGCTCCCTGAGTGGAGACAATCTTTGAGGCTTCAAGCTCTGAAGGCCTGTGCACCACTGCAGGGGGATGTGTTGCACTGGGCTTTTCAAGTTCCTGAAAAGACTTCTGTGACAGCAGAAGAATGGGGTGGGTGAGGCAGGAGAACGGGGCTGTGATAAACAGGAACTCCATTACTTGTGGCTGTTTCTCCACATTCCTAAAGAGTGCTCAGGGCACAAGAGATAACCTAATAACAGGTACAAGAGTAATCCTGTAGATGCATGAAAAGAGAAAGACGTGATTCTGAAGTTACAAGCCTGGAGCATAGTGTCCCATGGTTTCTTCAGACAAGCAGGCTGTGCATTTGAAAGAGTGAGCAACGTGAATAGCAGGCATTTGGAAGTGTGATAGTCCCAGTTTCTCTGTTTTGCTATTCATGGGGCAAACTGAAGCTGCCTTTAAGCATTTTGCCATTTTTTCAGAGTCATGTATTCAAAGACTGGTTAACATGGCTGACTTTAATCTTGAACTGACCAGTATTAACCCAGAAATAGGTTATTTCATGCATAGAATTGGAGATGGTACAGCTGGTAGGGTGGTCCTCAGGAGCAGGCCTGAGATAGACTCTTAGGAAACCATTAGAAATACTGCATAGGTGGTGTTACTATGTCTGTATCCCAACCAGAGCACTTCTCTTTGAACTTGTCAGTGTGTCACTTACAATGGGCATGAAATTTAATATTTGGAGAGACTCACAACTTCATAATATTAATAACAGCTTCATAATATTAAAGATAAAGATATAACCTAATTGGAGAATGAATGTAGACTCTTTTGGCTTCTCTTCAAGCAGGAAATTTATTAGAAGCACAGTAGTATTATAATTCCTAATCCATCTCCCTCCCCTAGTTTAAGTTAGTCCATTTGCCTCTCTTTCCTAAGAGTACTCTTGAAATGGCATCTTTTTATGTGCCCGTTTTTTAGAGAATGTTGTGGAGGAAAAGGAAAAAGACCAATCCAAACCAGAATATGGGTGATTCATAGTAAGAGCTATTGAGGCTGTAAAAAACCACCCTAGTAGGGATTCCTATGGGTTGGCACATCTCCTTCCACATCGGTGAATTTGTCACTGGTGACAATGTTTATTCCTTTGCAGTTGTATGATTTATGCTGGACTTTTTTGTACTGCATATGTGGACCTATAGCTCATCCTGAAACAGCATAAGATGATCTCTGACTAATGGATCTCAGTGACTATCCTGTAATTTATGGAGGATTAGTATTTTAAAAGGGTAGTGTGCATGATTTCAGCAGGATTTGAGTATATAGCCATGGTTTGTCCTTTGCTGTCAGCAAAGCCATCCTAAGTTCATTTCTTTAAAGAAGCTCCAGGCCAAATGTCAGGAAAAATTAAATCAAGCAGTGATGTAGTCCCATAGGGAAAATGTATTTCAGTTGTGAGGTATTCATGGATATAATACGTTATTCTGTAGTCTGAGACTGTTGGGTGCACTTACAGGCAACGTAGCTTGGTAATTGCTACTTGTTAAGAAATTTGGCTACAATAAAAAATGACCTGCCAGGGAGAGAGACAGTTTTGTTAATTTTATTTATGAGACTTTTGAACTGGAAGGATGTGTGTATGTGGCGGCAAATTCTCTGTGATAACAGCATCTTTTATTAAAGAACATTGTTTTTGTCTTCCAACAAGGAGACTCCATAATCTTTCGGAGTTTTGGCTTCTGCAGCCTGAGAAACAAGTTGGATAGAAGCCCCTTATTTTGCTTAGCCACCAACATTTTGCTACCTAATTTGCCCTTCCTGAGGGCAAGTGCAAAGCAAATTTTCCAAGAGATGTGGGACAAGACTGGGCTTGTCAGAGCAGCCTGGATCCAAACCTGGAAAGAATTAACTCCACCCTCTGTAGTTTTGTTTTCATAGAGTTTGTTTGGGGTTTGTTTCTTTTTCTTTTTTTACTGGCACATTCTGATAAAACAAGCCAGACACAGTTCAGATTATTCTTTAGTGTGGATGTCTGACCCAGGAGCAAGATGTGCGTGTCATCATTAGAGCGCTGGCAAACTGAGATGGAGCCACAAACTGCCTTTCTGTGAGACCTGTCCCTGCTCATGCTCTTGTATTAGCTTATTCTCTAAGCTTTTCTGTGGGCATAGGGGCCTGAAGTGGTTTTTCTCTATCATCTTTAATTACGGATGGGTTAACTTTGTGGTATCAGGAGTCATGAGCACTTACCTGTAGCATTCAAATGTCCACGTCCATTCTTAGTCCTGTTATTTGATAACTGTGAAGCATTACACGTGGAGCACACATATACTTTAGGAAGAGTATCTTTTCAGATGCAAATGAACATATAAATCAGAAGAAGCTGATGCACATTTGATAGCAGCTTCCTTCCAGACTGAAAAGATTTTATCAGCTATTGAATGTGATAAAGGAATAATAAACCTGCTCCCTCAGCTGGACAAAATCATTGTATTGCTTTGGGCTTTAGTGACCCTCTGACATTAATGACTGACCCAGTACTATTCCTATAGCTGGGGAAGAGAGTAATGAAGCCACATTTCATGGATTCACTTTAAGGACATGAGAAAAAGAAGAGGACAAATTCTGCTTCAGTTTGTGCCACTCGAGTCCAGAAGAGATGAATTAAAAACCCAAAGTAATTTTAAGCAGAGCACTTGTGTTATTCCACAGTAACACTTTCCTAGCCAGAAGCTTAAAAGCAGTGACAGAAAAAGATTGAATCATAAGAATTTCTGAATAGTTTCATTGTGTGCTAGCACAATGCATGAGATGTTCTGGGTAAGGAAATGGGTTGCACAGAGTTTTGAATAGGAAAAAACCCTAATATAGTTAACCCTTTAGAGTCTGCAAACACAGGGAAGTGTCACACCAGCTGTAGGATGGGCTGTCACCACAGACTCATGTGGCCCTTTCATGTCTGGCAAACCTTTCCTTTTGGGGAACATTTTATTGTTTGTGTCCTATCTGTGAAACTGCTCTTTTCAGGTCAGATTCAGCTTTGGTTATCACTTTTTTTTTTTCCTTTTTTCCCAGTATGTGGATTTCTTGAATGAAAAGACCCATCTTAAAGGATAACACAAACAAAGAATTGTCTTCCTTTTGTATTCATTCTTCATGTATTTCTGGGCAATATCATGAATTATTTGGGGTCTGTTGGAACTAAAATAACTTTAGGAGATAGTTAACCAGTGCTTCTTCACTGGAAAGTAGGTTGGTTGACAGATCAAAGTCCATCTTTCCCATGATAGTGAACAAAAGATTTTAATCAAGCTGCCCATGTGACCAGAAAGAGATGATCACTTTTCCTGGAGAGTCAAGGCTGATTTTGAATTCAATGAATCTTTCCGAAGTGCGTTTCATTATGCTGGCTTTCTTTTGTTCGATTGCCGGAACACTTTGCTGTGTTTGGTTTTAGTAACTTTCCCCACGTCGCTCCAGAGTCCAACCTAACTGGTACTGTGTCACCCACAGACATCTGTTTTAACTACTGAGATTTCTAAAGAAAATGTTACATAAACCCAAAGCTACTAAGAACATGAAAGCATGTCTGTTGATTAATTTATTATGTAAATGCTTTGGATGTTTCTTATATAAATGCTTTTCTAAACATCAGTACTGACTCTTTAGACAAATACCTAGTGTTCACAGCTCTTGGGTGAATTAAGCATTCATTCCCATCCTTTCTTTTCCAGGTTCTTCTTTATTTTTTCTACCACTTTTCTACCACTTTTCCTTGTTTGAAATTATTGCCTGTAGTATTTTCTCTTCTAGTTTGTCTCCTTTGCATTTAATTCTTTTTTCCTTCATTGAAACCAATAATTACTAATTTTTTTTTTTCCTAGATAATTTCCTTTTTTTGTTTGTTTGGTTTTTCCCATAGTCCCTTCATATTTCTTTGTGATCTTTCTCTTTTTGATCATTGATAGGTCCTGTCCTCCAACAGTTCATAGTTTATACAGTTAGTTCATATATATTTCCCTGTTCTACTTTGATTATAATGGACATGAGATGGTGCTTGTAGTAGCTGTTACCTCTTGAACGGTTGTTTAGCAATACCTGCAGGTATTTCTTTCCTTTTGAGAGACTCATTCTTTGCCTATTGGCCCTGGATGAGGCTCTGAGAGATGGGAGCTCTCACTATAGCTATTAGAAAAGATTTCTTAAGAGGCAAAGAAAAAGAGTATTCCATAACTGGCAAACGAAGCAATCTTTGCTGAGGAAGACTGAAGGAAGAACAGCTGTTGGCAGTTGTGTTTCCTACCCGTTTTCCTTTGACAAAACAATTTATGTAGATGTGATCGAATGATGTTCTAGATACACTGGCTTTCTTGGTGTCATGGACATCTCACATGCTTGTACCATCTGCTGCTGGCCTGGGTGTAATTGTCGGAGGTGAGGTGAACATAGCCCAGAGCCAACCTGTGCTGCAGATGGTGGTGAGAGCTCCTCTCAGATCAGCAAGGCCTGGCTGTCCAGGCTTACACCTTCCTATTTCTTTGCATTTATCCTTTGAAAACTACAGTTAAAATTTCAGACTCATTTATGTAGTTTCTTGCATAATGATAAATATGCTTTTTTACAGAAGCCATTTGTAGCACAATGGTTATGTTGCACTTCTATTTCTGAAGACTTTGGGGATTCTTTCCAGGCCATATGACTCACAACTTTGAAGCCACTGAGCAAAGGGTCAAGCCCTTCTTCAGTCAATAGATGCTTTCAGCTCCAAGTGCTACTTGTACATTCAGGGGTAAAAATCTTTTCTATTGAAACAGCTGTAGCTTCAAAATGTCGTGAAGCTGCATAACGCTTCATTTCCTGCAGTGAATCATTTTGCTTATGAAAGTATTAAGAGCTAGGGACATTTGGAAAAAAGTAAGAGAAATAGAAAGAAATAAACTGTCTCTGTGCTGGAATGAATATTCCCTCCCCTGCCCCCCGGATAACTTTATCTCATCACAGCAGTAAAATGCAATGATATGGAATGATTATGTGTTCCTAAGCTTTTCTAATTGATCTACTGTTGTGAAAATATATTCAGTAAATTCACCTGTCTGAATTTGGGCAACAAAACACAAGGGCATTATGAATAAAAGAAACACTTATTTGCCTGATATAATGGATTGTTGTGACCACGGGAACATCAACATCAACCTTTATTCTAGATTAGAGTAGCTTTTGTTGTCAGAAAAATAAGTGTGTGGTTCAGAAGGTGAGTGTAAAAATTGAATTGCAGGGGTTCATATATATTCCCTCCCTCTGCTTTCTGGTCTTAAAATTTAATTTTGGACTGGAGAATCAAGCTCTATTCTTCTTGCTGTACTCAGGAAGGTGATGTTTTTTTCTGAGAGAAGGCCAATGGTGATTTTTCTGGGTGAGAAAATGGGAAAAATGAACCCTAGCTGTCTTCTCTTGATTGGCTTTCTGTTACTACTCATATTTAAAATATAATTTAGTTTAAAAAATACTCAGGGTTAAGGAAGCAGATATTTTGAAAAAAGAATGTGCCATTATTAATGATTTGCTTCTATCAGTAGCTGTATTTTGAAGCAGTACTGCCTTCCCCAGTCTGTATTAGCACTGTGAACAATGAAAACAGAAAAATGCAGTGTCATAGATAAAAAGTGTGCTCATCAGTATTCCCCTATTTTCCTGCAAATATTCATCTTAGGCATGTGTCAGGCATACTTTAAAATATGAGGTAAAAATTGTTTAGATGTTTATCAAATGGGTAAGTAGGCGTTAGGAAATGCTGTAATGAGACATTATTTCAATACATGAGATAATATATATGCTATGTAATATACCAGTCTGATATTAGTAAGACATTATTGAAGAATTAACAGATTTCAAAAATACACTATATAACAGCCAACAAATATGATATATTGCAAATAAGGTCATCTTGTTATACAGCTAGAAGTAATAAATATATACTGCGCATGATTGTTTTTCTATATACATATATCCTTCAGTGGCATTTGAATTCTTCTCTTTGTATCTTAAGACAACAGAAGAACTTACTGTAAAAGCTCTGAAAAAATGAAAATAGAAGAACAATCTTAAGAGAGGAGCCAAAGAGCGTTGCAGAGGATGGGTAGCAGAGGAGAATGCTCCTTCAAAAATATACTTTTATATATTTTAATTTCAAGAATATAATTTTAATGAGGGACTGTAACTTGCCAAAGTACGGAGTTGCCTAAACAAGGACAAGAGGAAGCCTCTGGTACCTAAAGTTTTTACACTGTTTTAAATTTGAAAATTGCAACAGGAAGTTTTAAATTTTGTGGGTTACAATTAAGTGTTTGAATTTGTAATGCCATTTCCATCTAGCTGCCTCCCTCTTTTTGATTCCACTACTGAGAAATGAGAGCATTGAAAAGATTAGGGAAAAGG
>VWZY01005542.1:233941-298526 GCA_013399075.1 Chloroceryle aenea | reverse complement strand
TATTTAAATAAAACATCCAAATTTCTCTTCCAAAATGTGGTGGTTTTTTTTTTTTTTCCCCTGTAATTTTAATTATGGAGAATCTCCATTTTAGTCTACAAGCACCTGTCTTGAAAAAGAATTGACTAGTTCCAGTTGCTACATTATTGTAGTGTAAGTGAGGATATCTAGAATGTTCCTGAATGGTGTGATAACTATAATTAGCCACACAGAGAGTAACTTTTGAGAGAAGAGGGATCTTTAATCCACATGTCAAAGACATGGCATGATCAAGTGTCTGGAAACCAAAGCTAGACAAATTCGAGCAGAAGGTTTTTAAGAGGAGTATGTGTGTGTGTGTTATCCAGAGGAACATCTCATCAGGGAGTGCTGCTCTATCTCACATTGGTAGGAAGTCTTTCTAAAGGCTGGACTGGAAGGAATTGAGAGATTTCTGGGATTTATCGGTTCCATTGTGTCAGAGGCAAGGTCAGATGAGATATCCTTTTGGTTTTAAAGTCAGAATTTATGAAATGTATTTTTGTGCGGGTTTGTGATTCTCTCGTCTCTGGCTTTGAGTTTCATCCTACGTGCTGAGCTGGAGGAACCAGAAACATTGCATAGACAGACTTACCTGACTCAAGGAGATGGTTCAGAAGACTTGCCTGATCCAGTACTGCATGTGGTACAGTCAGGACTGCCATGTCATGTGTGAACTGGTTGACAGTTGTGTGTGCTGGCTTGTAAATGCATACAGCTGGGTCACCCTCCTCACTCCTCTGAATGTGCTTCTCTTTTATTCTTGTTTCCACCTCATCCCCAGCCAGCTGGTAAACACGCAGCAGTGTCTTGATGGCCCTCTGGCATGTGACGAACATACTGCTCATGTTGCTGCAGCCCTCTTGAAGAAACCTTAATTTGGGAAAAGGAATTTTTGAATCCAACAGTATCTGCTCTCTTCTGTAGCTTTTACCAAGGATGCTAATTGTAAAGCTAGGGAGATGAAGAGAAGGGCTATTTCTGTGAGGTGGGCAGCTCTTTACTGATGAGTAAAAGC
Organism: Chloroceryle aenea; assembly: GCA_013399075.1. NCBI lineage: Eukaryota > Metazoa > Chordata > Aves > Coraciiformes > Cerylidae > Chloroceryle > Chloroceryle aenea. The sequence continues at coordinate 297,490 of VWZY01005542.1, read as the reverse complement.
TGCCCTGCTGAGAAACAAGTTCAGTGCTGGAGGAGGTACTTAAGCTGTCTTAATGTTGGGCAGAGTTAGATGTGGTGTCAGCTTCCCAACAGAAGTGTACTGTGCAGATCCCATCCTGTAATTTAAGGCAAAGAATAGGTGACAGAGTCAGGTTAGCTGCATCATTAGTTAGCAGCTGAGTTGTTAGTAGCATGAAAATAAAGATACTGAGCAGAGTGTGAACATCCCCTGAGAAAAAGAGGTTGTTGCATATGAACAGGAAGGCTTTACTTTAATCATATGAAGATGACTGAAGAGTTGAAAAAGTTCCTTAAGCATAAGCATAATAGCTGAAGGAGAGCTAGACTGGGAAAATTATTTTGCTCACTTGTTCTTGGTTTTCTATCACTTTGAATGCAGTGACAAGAACCAGGAAAGTATTACAGATTTGTGGAGTAGGATATGCAGCTCTTTAGATAAAATGGCTTCACAGTTGTCCAGTGGATAAATAAAAGTAATTTTAGGTTCACATTGTAATGGAGGGAGATTGAGAGGAGTGAAATTTGAGTTGTTTCTCAATCCAGCATTTAACCAAGAGAGGGTGAGCTGCAGGTGGCTCTGGTTCCTGGCTTGCCCGAGCTTGTGCCTGCATAATGGAGCAGCGAGGGTAATGTGCTGTCTGACAGAGTCCAGGTCTTCCCGGGTGCAGGGAAAAGGGAGTTGGGTAGAGCCAAGATGGAGACTTTGCGCCTGATGAAGATTTGCTCTTGGGAAGAGACAGGAGACAGGAGACCTTTGAGTGGCTGAATTTTTGCTATCCCAGTGGACAAGAGGAAAGTAGCATCAGTCTAAATTGCATGCTGCAAAAGAATTAATTGGTTAAATCTTGATAGGTCGGAGGGTTTGTGCTGGATTAGTCATCATTAATGCTGGGCCATTAGGAGTTAAAACATTTTCCCAAAGTCTCAGAAGGGAGTAGAATCAGAGCCAGGATTTGAAGCCAGGTCCTGTGGTTGGACAATGAGGCTCGTCTCTCTTTTCATGGGGTATGGAGCAGCTGGGTAGAAACATCTATTATTTGTAATATATATATTCAGAATATCTGCACAATTAAGTTGTAGCATTGGTCCTTCAGCAGGTACATTTAAGACCTCTGTGGACTAGAGGATTCAGACCTTAGTACTTTATGTTTCCTAAATTGATTTTGTAATTATGTTTTCACTATTTCAAATTTTGCCCCTGAAATACTGAGATTTGACATACTTTATCCATCTGTCTCTGTCCAGATTTAAATGGTTTGTGAGGTAAATTTAATCTCTCTGCTGCATCGTTAAGTTCAAAAGCTTGTCAGCATTTCCGTCCTGAGCGGTGTTGTGGAGCTCTTTAACTCATCTGTGTACTAGTGAAATTTGGGCTTAAATGGCTAAGAAGTGAATGCTTTCCCCCCCTGTTGCTTATGGGTAATTAAAATAAATGGGTATGGAATGTGTTTTTAAGTTTGAGGAAGACCTAATGTTTAGACAGGGAATTGCTTAGGAGGTTGGTTCTTACTGCTTACACTTAGATAAAGCCTGCCTCATTAGTGCTGTTTGCAGTTACTGTTAATTAGTCCATGCAAAACAAAGCAAGGAGATTGCCTAATTCTTTTCGAAATCTCACCTTTTTTAAGCTGGTGTTATTCCAGCATCTCTAGTAGAATTACTGTAGATTTACAGTTAATGGCTTCCATAAGATGGTGAATAATGTTAAGTCAAACATATTTCTTACTTGGTAAAACCTGAGCTCTTTGATCTTCAGTTGTGCTGAGTAGTATCTCGGGTCAAGCAAGGATATAGTTCATACCTCGTGTACTTCAGGCACCTGTATTTTATGCCAGGTATTTACTGCTGTAAGCACTGTATGCTCAGAGGGTGCAGATTTGGACAGCTGTGAGTCATTTTACATGCAATTTGTTAAGCCCTTCACTGCATTGACACGTACTGAGGTAAAAAGTGTTGACCCAGGGCTTGTGGCAGCCTGAGGTCTGAACTTTGCAGTCACCGAACTCCAGATATCCTCACTTGGAATAATTTCCAGCTTTTGCTATAATCAACCTTACTCGTGCTGTCTCATTCCCCTTTTCAAATCTAGGTATGCACAGTGTGTACACTAAGGAAATTAAATTGGCTGTTGAAGCACAGCTTAGCAAGTCTGCCTGATGTGTGTAGTTGCCCAAAGAACCAGTTATGTGATTACTCAGTGTGAGATGAATTCTCCAGGAATGAGAAGGACAGAGGCAAAGGATATGAAGGCAAAAAAGCAGATGTTGTCATTTAACATGTTTTGGAAGAAATTGCTGCCTGCACTAAGTCTGCTCAGGAGACATCTGTGGTGTGCTGGGCTGGGCAGAGCCTTGGCACAGTGATGCAGATTGCATGGTGTGCTTTACTAAGATTGGCAATGCATGTGGCAGTGCAGGACCATTAGAAATAGAAAATATAAATAGAACTTACATGCTACCATTCACAAGGCAGAAAGTAGAGATCTAAAGGGTAGCATCCTTTTTTTTCCCAGAATGATTTTACATGAGAATAGTATTAATGCAGATTAAAGACTCAAACACTTTCTGTATAGGAAATGGGAGCCAGCCTGTAGCATTCGTGCCATTCTGGTGCAGGCAGTGTCTCTATTTCACCACTGCCTGTGCATTGTAGGGAAGGGTTATACCAGTGTAGCTGCTGGAAGGAAACTGTTGACAGGGTTAACTCCGCTGGCTGATGACGCCCAGTTTAGAATCCCTTTTTGGTGACTCTAACTGTTGAGTTTATACCAGCATGTACTCTCATTAGTGCTTTGGGCTCTTTGTCACTGAGAAGTGACCTTGCTTACCCCAGTGCTGTATGTTGGACAGTCTGGGGCCGCTCTAGGAATTAGGTGCTGGATGGTCAAGGTAAATACCTTCTCTGGGGAATCCTGCAGACTTGGGAGGTGAATTGCCAGCAGTTGTATTATGAAGATTTCTTACTTGCTTTGTGCTTCCTTATGTTTATGTACAAAATAAATCTGTATTCAGTGTCAGATGAAATGTTGACTCAACTGAAATCATGAAGGCCAGCATTTGACTTCGGATCTTTTCAGTCCTCATGTTTTCCTCTGCTCTGGGAAGGATTAGGGATTGTTACTACCCTCTGTACAAGAGCTGAAGCTGAGGAGCTGAGGTGTCCCTTTCCACTCCAGTTCCAGGGGTTGCTTATTCAGGAATATTCCTGGTCTTGTCAGAAATGTTTACTGTATACGCTTTTGGTCTTACTCAAGCATAAATAATACTTTTTTTTTTTTTTCAGTTGTCAGGCTGAGTTGCACACACATAGTGTAATCCAATATTCAGAGGAGAAGGAAAACTCTTCAGAGTGCTTTTCAAGAATTTTAAGCTTTAAAAATTAACTTTTGGGAGAACTCTAGTGTGAAGGCCCTGAGTCAAAAAAACCAATTATTGCGTATCTTATGTCATTGTTTCTGTGTTTGTCCAGTGTTAGTTTGGCAGTAGTGTGCTGGGGTTTTTTTAAATGCTTATTAAATTGTGGTACATGAAATAGTTGCAAAAGTACTATTTGTTTTAAATTTCAGAGGAGAGGTTCTTGCTTAATTGGCAAGATGTAATACTTATCAAAATAAATGAAAAATACGTATAGGCTGGGATCATGAAACCAATCCCCATCTTGTTTGCAGTGGTACTACTACTGCCTTGTGACTTTCTCTCAAGCTCATGTGCATCTACGGGATCGATGACATTTCACTTGTGTACAAAACTGGTGAAGAAAAAGGGTGATCTGACTGATGAAGAGTGGTCTTCCAAATTTCCTGAGCTATCAGTAGATTTGACTGCAACAGTCCTTTAATTGAACTCCTGAATTTACAGATAATTATACAGGCAGAATGCAGGGTGATATGTAGTAGCTTTGTGCTTGACCCGCTTTTTTTTATGAGGAGTAAAAGCTAGGGGCTTAGTTAAACCAACCAAACATCTGAAGACGTCTTCATCTTCAGTAACTTAAAGTAAAATTAGTAAATTTGTAGTTTAGGCCTGTCTTATGCTGTGCATTTTTTCAGTTGAACGAGTGGCATCTTTGCATGATATTTAACAGGTGAACTGTTTGAAAGAAGATGCCTCCTTAAAGTATGAAGCAGAGGAGCAAAAAAACTGTATTGGTGCTGTTGTCTCAGTTCAGCTGCAGACTCTCCCTACAGACTGAGAAGTGACTCGCTGCATCATGACCTCCTGGCGAGAGTGGATATCATTAAAATAGTTAAATTCAGTATGGCTCAGATCAAGATAGAGATTTTATGCAAGAGTCACACAGAGGGTCCCTGCCCGTTAGTATTTCCGACTAAATAGCTTTATATTGTAGATGACAACAAATCCAACAATTCTGACCAAAAGAAGCTTCTGGAAATACAAAAAATATGGATATGATATACTGAACGTGACCAATGTCCTGTGTTTAAGTAACTCAAGTACAGCTTGGATGTGTTTGTGGAACAGACTGGTGCCAAAAAAATCCAAAGCTGCACAAGCCTTATCTTAGATTCTTACTTGAACTGTTTTGCTTTTTTATCTTGAAGGCTGACATTTTTGTCATTAATATCTCTGTAGTACCAAAATATTTCAGATAACAAGTTCTAACTCGATTTGTGGAACTTGGCTGTATGTATTTCTTGGCTTTGTCATTTTAGGTGAAGCCTTAACTGCAGATAGGTCAAAAATGAATGAAAATGTAATGATATTAACTTTGCATATGGGATATTACTGGGGAGCCCACTGACAGCCATGACTTCTGGGGCTCGGGCTGGCATAGAAAAATCAAACTGAGAGATTCTCTTGTTTAGTTTTGCCTAAGGCAGAAGTGAGCACTGTTCTGAGGTCTGCTGTATTGCTGCGGGAAAGTGGAACTGGGCTCTGTGCAGTACTGAGGGTGGCACATATCATTGTCAAAATCTTTCTTGCAGGTCCAGGAGAGGTTTGAAAGAGCTCAGAGTCCCAACACAGAGGTGGACTCATTAAAGGGGACAGTGAGGGGAAGCTTTCGTTTTCTTTGTATGCACTTCTAATTTGTCCTACGTCATTTGTTGATATCAGTATGAGGTTACATTTATTTCACTTTTGATATGATGGAGCAACTCTCTTCAGCTTTAAAACTTTATGCAGCTTTCTCTAGGCATCCTATTTCTAAATGTATGCTTTCTGTCTCTGATAAATGCTGGGAGTGACAGTCTAAAGGGGGATAGGTAGCAGGAGGTGGGGGAGGTTCATAAAGAAAAGATAAGAATCTGACTTCAGTGTGGAGAGCGAGATCAATAGTACTTTTGATCACTGCATTTTTATAAATGATTTGACACAGATCATTGGTGACTTGATCAGGCTAAAGCCATGTGGTCACTTCACATGGAGAATCGATATATAACTGCAAGGCACACAAGAACATGATTAACTGATTTTCTTGAATACTTGGCTGCTTCTTGCAAGAGCAATCTATAGGTGGATTTTAAGGATTGATGGAGGAATGGAGGAACAGAACTTTTTTTTTTTTTCTGGTCTCATGTGTGAAGCTTGAGCTACAATGATAAAATCCAATTTAATAATTTTTCTTCAGTGAAGGTCCAGTAAGGGTAGCTCTACTATCAAGTACTGACTGCATTGTCACCAGGGCTGGTATACTTCTAGTTCATAAGTGGTGAGAGACAGACTGAATTCACTTTTTTCAGTTCTTTTTGACCCCCTACATTAGATTTCTTTTGTGTTTAGTGGTCTTGCCATTTTTTCAGTGTGCATGTCTGGGTGAGTGATGCTGAGGTGAATGTGAACTGTTCCATCCTCCCCCCTACACACTTTCTTTGCTTTTCTTTCTCATCTATTTTACTTTTATTCATTCTCCTTTCATTGCTATATGATACCAAGAAATGGTGCTTACATTACAAATTGGAAATTTTTTGGTAATTTGGTTAAAGAGATAGGGAGTCTGACATGGTGAATATGCAGATGGAAGATACTCATGTGGAAGATGTCCCTTCTGTTGGTGTGCCCAGCTCCTGAGCTTTTGTACATATCAGAAATCCAAACTCCAATCTAACTTGGCAAAGAATCCCTAACTCTGGAATAGGCTGACTTAAAACCTCAGAACAGAAATTTTCTTGGTTTCCCATCAAGTACAGCTTTGAAACGTAAATAAGTTAGTATTGATTTTCTGTGTGTAATATGTGCATACCTACATACTTCTTTCTTCCACTAACCAAATCTTTTACAGTTCTTTTTCTCTAATTTTCTTTCCTATTTTTTCCCAAGACAACACATACAGGGTTGCTATGGGATAAAAATCCATGTAGAGGTAAGCACCATAAACCAGAAGTCTGCTCTTTACCTGCTGTGTAGGGCAGCTGCATGGAGCATTTGAAGGCACTCTAGTCCGAGGAGAAAACCACCTTCAGAGGACAGTGTTTGAGAAATAAAACTCATACTTTCAAGTACTGGGGCAGAGGCTGGATGCTGTTCAGATCTTTCTTCAGCATATCCTTTCTAAAATTTAAAATTTTAGGTCAAAACCATGTTTCTCACAGGACTCCAGCTACTTCAAAGTTATCCTGCCTGCAAAAGTTTCACAGCTTGGGCTGAGGTTACTGATATGATGGAAGCTGCTGAGGGCTTTGAGATCTCCTGGGGTGTTCTAGCCAAAAGGCTCTTGTTCATTAAAAATTGAAGTGGAGAGTTAAAAGCAAGCCATGGGAAAGAATGTGTAATGTTTCTTAAAAGTCTAGGCTTCCTAGACTTCTAATGCTTCCTACATTTTTAAAATTAGTGCATTTTATTGTGTCTCCCCAGTGTTAAAAAATGCCATACAGCATTCAGAGGAACTAATTTTACTATTTTTGTAATTAGTTATTTTTATGCTGGTGGCATCCACCATAAATTGGCACCTTGTCTGTCAGAGAAGCAAACCAAGAAAACATTGTGACTGAATAGGTTTGCAGCCTAACTACACAAATATTTGCAGTAGGCAAAGGAAATACCAGTATCTCCCTTTTGCAAATAGGGAGTATACGCATGGGGAAATACAGTGATATGGATTTACATATTCTGCATCTGCTCAAGGCCTGGATCCCCAGGAGCAGAGCCCAGATTTTGCAAAATCTCTTGAAAATATGAATCTGGTCAAACAGGTCAGAATTATTTAAAAATTGTGCTGAAGGCAGTCTCCCCATATACTGGCAAGGCGAGTTAAACAGGTTTTCTAACACCTGTTTTACTGAAAGGAGAACTGATAGAGAATTGAATTGGTCTTTCTATGGCATTCCCAAGCCAGATATTCCAGAGGGATTATAAGGCTAATGTAGGAGTTCTCTTGCATTCACAGAAGTTCTCTGTTCTACTTTCACCACTGAGATACAATCAGAATCGCAGTCTTCAGTAATAAATGCCACTGCTTAGTTAAAAGGCAGATATGTGAAAGACTGCAAGCTACTATATAGCTTATATGTGATCAAAGCAACTGCAAAATTCCACCACTATTTTTAAATAAAATAATGGAAGTCCTATCTGTTAGTGTGGAGTTTGTTCAGGTTCAGACTGTGGAGACATTGGAGTTTGGGTAGCCTTAGAACTAAACCACTTAATATTGTAATCTGATAAATAATTATATTTTTAAATTATAATTTATCTTTCTACTGAATTGTATTTATTCCTATCTGTCTGCAAAAATCAATCCTTTCTTTACTGTTAGCTTTGTTAATACTTTAGCTGATCTCAGTGTCAGACTTTTATACAACAGCTTCTGCTTGCTAGTATTTCACTGAGTTGGTTTTAAGGCAAATTATTCTATCTTTTTGAGAGCAGTTTTCCTTTTTACTTAATCATCTTTGTGTTCCAGGAATTGTCTGAATGTTGCTTCTTGCACTAAACATTTAGTTCATTTCCTTCCTTATTATAAAACCACTTTCTGTAACAGGATTGTCATTTATTTCAACAGTACAAAAATGTTCTGTATCATTATCTAAGTAACCACCTGGAGTGCTATAAGTAATGCACAGACATGGAATAAAACTCTGCTCTTTATTACAGATTTTTGAATGCAAAGTAGATGCATGTCAATTGAAAATAACTATTGACTTCAGTAGAGTTGCTCGAGATTTATACTTGTGTAATTGAGAGCAAAATGCAGCTTCATGTATACATCTTCTAATAATGCAGCAGTATTGCTCGAGAAGTAAATCTAAACTTTATTGCTGCCTAATAAATTATCTGGTAAGCACTGTAATTGAACTACAAACCAGCTCATTAGATGCAGGCAGTATCACGAGATGGGTTCTAATGTACGCTAGGTCGTTGCAGAATGCAAGTGGCTGATTGTGAATATTATTGCTGCGACAGCAACAGTTAATTCAAATAATGATGGAACTTCAATAGATGAAGTTGTATGACAGAGCTAGCAAAAGCAGATTTGCTAAATAATTGGTTCTTTCTTGGTACAGTAAGTCATTGATTTCTGTTTTCTTCCCTCTCCTCCTTCCTCTTGCAGTCATAATCATCAGTCTGATCATATGTGCATAATGCCCTGAGACTTCAGCTACAGTAACAAAAGTTCAGTGCCTATCAGAATAGAGCAAGGCTGGCAGAAGAAATACCAAACCAAATCCACCCCCAGGGCAGCAGGTGTGTGGTCCAGGAGGTGCATATTGTGAAATAAAGCGAGGGAAGGTGCTCATCCTGGAGTACCCATCAGCCACATTGTGCCTCAGTGGGAGCTGGGACGTCAGGGAGGTTCTGCCACAAGCCCACTGGGCTGTTCTACCTCTCCTAATTTAAAAAAAAATAACTAAGTTGCAGTCTAATGTAGTGCTTTTCAAGTATAAATTGCTGTGCTTGCACTGCAGATTTGATGTAGTTGCTCGTTTCGTCATTCACTGTTCCTTGACTTGAGGTGTTTTACTTGCAGATTAGACACCATTTCATGCTGTCCTTTTCCCTTATAGTGCGTGTACTCATACATGCCTATATACATGAGCCATTGCAGAGTGCACATCCATGTGAGCTCATGAATGCAAAGGCTCTGAGAAGGCATGTGCTACATGTTTCCAAAGCTGTAATGCCATGGTTTCTCAGCAAATGCTTTGAGGGTGTGTAGTGTGATTTAGCACATCAATCTGTTTAATGTATTTTTTTTAATAGCACCAGACTGTGGTTTGTACTACCAGATACAAATTGATAGTAGTTGTAATAGCCATTTTAAGGGGAAATGAAAGACATAAACTAAAATATTGGATGCAGTTGGTTAAAATGAGGCTTGGTAGGCAGGTGCCCTAAGATCAGATGTAGCTCCAGACTCTGTATTAGGATGGATCAATTTTCTTCTGCAGCAACATTTGTTGGAAAATTTAGAGTTGGAGATATATTTAGTAGCTCAAGGGCCCTGCTTTGATTTTGGTTTTGCATCCTGAAAGCTTTGATTGGACCTGTGTGTTAACTTGCCATCACTTCAAGGAAGTGTTACATAGATTCATCAATACTCAATTTTCCTGTGCCTTAACTACCTGACTTGTTCTGCAGCAGAGGGAGGGAATAACAGCTCCCTGCTGATGGTCTCTACATTTCTCTCACCCACAGATTCTGTTTTTTAATGCCTTATAACTGCATTTAGGAGTTCAGTAATTTGGGACACCTACTTTGCAAACTCTGACAATGCTGAAACAAGGCTGCTGAGTAATTCTTAAAAAATAACTTTTTTCTTTGCTCTCTGTACACCAGAGTGACAAGGATAGACTGTGCAGATCCAAAGAAAATTATTCCTTCTCTACCTGCTCTGTGTCATACTCTCTCCACTAGCAAACTTCTGGATTCAGGCATGATGCCACCTGGATTCTAGGATTCCATTAATTTTGGGTTAAACTTTTGGGTTTTAATTGCGTAGAATAATGAAGTATTGACCCAAACTATGGACTTAAATGTCCACACAGCTTGAGGAGAGAGATAAATTATTAGATAATATACACATTTTTGTTCCTCTTCTACCAGCACGCAATTTTGTTACTGGATTCTGGAGAGTTAAGAGAGTCAAGCTTTTTGGCATCTGCGGGATTCTTGCAGGTGCTTTGCAAATAGTTTTATACCCCAAGAGCTCTGGACTGATCTTCTGGCAAAATCCAGGAGATATTCTCCTGCTTTTTCTGATAAAGCAGGCAGTCTTTCCTTGGTATCTTGTCAACCAGGATCTAGACTAGCGTAATGAAATATGTGCTGCTCTGTTACAATCTTTAGTGACTGGATAACATTTAAAACGATTTCCAAATTGAAAGTTCAGTTGCAGTTCCAGTTCATCATTATGGTCTTTGTTTTACTGAGAGACAGGATTAGGTACAACAGCTTAGCAGCTCAAAACCTTGTTTAAATATTATGAATTCTGAATACTTCCTAAATCTATATCTTTATGCCTTGATTCTGAAAAGAATTAGGCATATATTAGTTACAATATGTGCAGATTTCTGTCTTTCTTCTTTTCCACCCAAGGAAGGTCTTTATATGGCAGTGATTTTTGTGTCATAGTAGTTTGTAACATACCTAAACCAATCTGATATATACTGGTTGGTAGCATTTGGATTCTACTGGATAAATTCAGTTTTGACTCTGGACATTTGTGCTGATAAAATATCAACTGCTGTTTACACAGATGTTAAATAACAAACATTTCATTTTCCACCTCTTCATTATGGACCTTTTCTTACTAGTGCTGAGTGCAGCATCCAGTTGAGAAGTGGTGCAGGGTGCCATTGTCACAGTATTTTGATAGTTTACACAGAAATATTAGGGAGTTCTTGGTTCCAAATTCTCTTCATTTTTTCAGTTGATAAAAGCCTTTCTAGAAAATAACAGATGTTCACATTTCTTGTGAAAGTCATGGATTCACTTACACTTTCTCTAGGTTTACTATCTTCCTTTCCAGAATGGTAGCATATGTAAATTTACAGACAGGTAGCTCTGGCAGCAATCACTTTTTACTTTAACACAGAAATCCACAGACTTGTAAAAATACATAGCATTCCTCATTTATTTGCAGGTGTACTAATTGAAGTTGTAGATTCACATAAGAAAAACCTTCTTTACTGTGAGGGTGACAGAGCAACAGAGCAAGTTGCCCAGAGAGGCTGTGGAGTCTCCTTCTCTAGAGGTATTCAAAACGCACTTGGATTTGTGCATGTGCATCCTGGCCTAGGTGAACTTGTTTTGGCAGGGGGGGTTGGTCTAGAGGATCTCCAGAGGTCCCTTCCAACCTCTACCTTTCTGTGATTCTGTAATTTGCTGCTTGTACTGTTGAAATTAATATTTTTATCAGTGTTTTGGATGAGGAGATCAAGTGCATCTTCAGTAAGTTTGCAGATGATACCAGGGTGGGTGAGAATGTTGATCTGCTTGAAGATAGAAAGGCTCTACAGAAGGATCTGGACAGACTGGAGTGATAGGCTAAGGTCAGTGGGATGAGGCTCAACGAGGCCAAGTGCCAGGTTCTGCATTTGGGTCATAACAACCCCATGCAACACTATGGCTTGGGGAAAAGTGTCTGGAGAGCTGCCTGGTAGAAAAGGATGTGGGGCTGTTGGTCAGTAGTTATCTGAAGATGAGCCAGCAGTGTGTCCAGGCAGCCAACAGCATCCTGGCTTGTATTAGAAATAGTGTGGCCAGCATGACTAGAGAAGTAATCATCTCCCTGTACTCAGCACTGGTGAGGCTGCAATGGAATACTGTGTTCAGTTTTGGGCCCCTCACTACAAAAAGGAGGCNCTATATCTTTATGCCTTGATTCTGAAAAGAATTAGGCATATATTAGTTACAATATGTGCAGATTTCTGTCTTTCTTCTTTTCCACCCAAGGAAGGTCTTTATATGGCAGTGATTTTTGTGTCATAGTAGTTTGTAACATACCTAAACCAATCTGATATATACTGGTTGGTAGCATTTGGATTCTACTGGATAAATTCAGTTTTGACTCTGGACATTTGTGCTGATAAAATATCAACTGCTGTTTACACAGATGTTAAATAACAAACATTTCATTTTCCACCTCTTCATTATGGACCTTTTCTTACTAGTGCTGAGTGCAGCATCCAGTTGAGAAGTGGTGCAGGGTGCCATTGTCACAGTATTTTGATAGTTTACACAGAAATATTAGGGAGTTCTTGGTTCCAAATTCTCTTCATTTTTTCAGTTGATAAAAGCCTTTCTAGAAAATAACAGATGTTCACATTTCTTGTGAAAGTCATGGATTCACTTACACTTTCTCTAGGTTTACTATCTTCCTTTCCAGAATGGTAGCATATGTAAATTTACAGACAGGTAGCTCTGGCAGCAATCACTTTTTACTTTAACACAGAAATCCACAGACTTGTAAAAATACATAGCATTCCTCATTTATTTGCAGGTGTACTAATTGAAGTTGTAGATTCACATAAGAAAAACCTTCTTTACTGTGAGGGTGACAGAGCAACAGAGCAAGTTGCCCAGAGAGGCTGTGGAGTCTCCTTCTCTAGAGGTATTCAAAACGCACTTGGATTTGTGCATGTGCATCCTGGCCTAGGTGAACTTGTTTTGGCAGGGGGGGTTGGTCTAGAGGATCTCCAGAGGTCCCTTCCAACCTCTACCTTTCTGTGATTCTGTAATTTGCTGCTTGTACTGTTGAAATTAATATTTTTATCAGTGTTTTGGATGAGGAGATCAAGTGCATCTTCAGTAAGTTTGCAGATGATACCAGGGTGGGTGAGAATGTTGATCTGCTTGAAGATAGAAAGGCTCTACAGAAGGATCTGGACAGACTGGAGTGATAGGCTAAGGTCAGTGGGATGAGGCTCAACGAGGCCAAGTGCCAGGTTCTGCATTTGGGTCATAACAACCCCATGCAACACTATGGCTTGGGGAAAAGTGTCTGGAGAGCTGCCTGGTAGAAAAGGATGTGGGGCTGTTGGTCAGTAGTTATCTGAAGATGAGCCAGCAGTGTGTCCAGGCAGCCAACAGCATCCTGGCTTGTATTAGAAATAGTGTGGCCAGCATGACTAGAGAAGTAATCATCTCCCTGTACTCAGCACTGGTGAGGCTGCAATGGAATACTGTGTTCAGTTTTGGGCCCCTCACTACAAAAAGGAGGCAGGTGTTGGAGTGTGTCCAAAGAAGGGCAACTAAGCTGGTGAAGGGCCTAGAACCCAAGTCTTAAGAGGAGTGGCTGAGGGAAGTGGGCTATTCAGCTTGAAGTAAAGGAGGCTCAGGGGTGACCTTATTGGCCTCTGCAGCTCCATGAAAGAAGGTTGTGGTGAGGTGGGTGTTGATCTCTTCTCCCAAGAAACAAGTGATAGAACAACAGTAAATGGTCTCAAGTTGCTCCAGGGGAAGCCTAGCTTGTACATTAAGAATTTCTTCACTGAAATTTTTGTCAAGCCCTGGTCAGGCTGCCCAGGGAAGTGGTAGAGTCACCATCCCTGGGGGCGTAGATATGACACTTAGGGACATGGTTTAGTGGTGGATTTAGCAGTGCCGGATTAATAGTTGGACGTGATGATATTAAGGGTCTTTTACAACCTAAATGATTCTGTGATACCATGAAATCATGGAATTATGTTTTATATACAGACCTTACCAAAAATCACTAACAGGCAATTCTTTTGAAGGATTTTTAAATTGAATTCAATGTTTCCTGGCTGGATTAGCTTTCATCTCATCTGTTAGTATAATGAAGGCTCCCCTATGAAGCTGTATATAAAATAATATGATTTAAACAATAATGGGGATAGTTGCTGTTTGACTCTTTGATAATTATTCTGCTTGTTAATCCTTAAGAATCCAAAAAGCTATGTGAAACTAATTGGGTGTTTTAGAGATATGCCATGTTATCTAACATTTTAAGTACTTCTAAATTTAGTTAGAAGTTTACTTTTAAGAATGGTTGTAAAGAAATGGGTGTATTTTAATGAATGCATATTCTTCCATGCACAACTGTATATTGTTTTAAACAATGGTTTCTTACAGAAATGAAAGCTATCAGAGTCAGAATATTTTTTTAAGGGCAGCCTCATGTGGTTCATTAATACAGTTTGAAGGTACATTGTTTATTGTATAGACACAACTCAGTAAAGAATTATTGTAATTGGAAGATGAAGCAAATTGATTTAAAAAGCCTGTAGCAATGCTTAATAAAAGTACTCCCACAGTATGGTTGGTAAGTGGTAACTTTTTACCAGTTGTGACACCATGACTCTCAGTGTAATGCCCATACCTTCAGGAGAAACTTAGGATGCAGACTTGTAATCAGTTCATTACAGCTTAATATATTACCATGCATCATCTGAGGCACAGCAGTGAAAGCCCAGCAACATAATCTACCTTAAATCTCAGTGTAAGAGGCTTGAGCTACATGGAATTACCTGGCTATGAGCTAAGAGTGCACATATGGATAGCAGAGCTGTGGTAACATGAATTTGAGGTGTTAATGAATAGTGCATAGGCATAAGTGTTTCTTTTTTTCTGAGTACATTAAAAAAATCTCAGTGGATTACGGCTACCAGTTTGTAAATTAAAAATCTGTAGTGGAATTATTCCTGTGGTACTCTGCAAAGTGCATAAATTAATTACATAGTTATTTATTTTAATTTTCTCTGCAAACTCCCTTAAACCTGTGTTTAGAAGTTTAAATTATATACATTGATGTTCTTCAAAAACGTTGAATTTTCAAATTGTTTGAAGTTCTTACAGGTTGTTCACTTTTTAAAAACAAGCTGTAAATTTAGATTCCTACTAAAATGTGTGAGCCTAGCACTGTTTTAGCACTATCAAGATATGATCCAAAGTCTGTTATATTAATAAAATACCTTCTATTTCTCTTAAAGATATTAAATCAATTTGTAACTGATTCTGAGCTATTACTGCATATTTGTTTGTTTGTCTTGAAGAATACCTCATACTGTAATGGAAGGGCTGCTGGAAATGTATTAACATACAGTGATCACCTCTGTGTAGCTGAACAAAACAAACCAGTGACTCAGGTTAGAAATTCAGCAACTGAGGTTTGTACAATACAGGTCAACAGGTGAAAATGCAGACTGTGTAATTGGTAGCGTTTCTGTTATTTATGGATGCAGTGTCTCCTGTGAGTTCTTCCAGAGGATAAAAGATGTTAAAGACCAATACATTGACTTGGGCTCCTCTCTGTGAGGTGAAACACTGCTCCCAATTCACCTTCTGTTTCCCAGCAGTGTCAAAAAAAACAGTCTAAGTGCATTCACATAGTGTTTAATTTGAAAAAGGAAGAGAAATCAGGATGTCAGGACTGCAGGCATCCTCCCATTGACTTGAATTTTAGTTAACATGGCCCAGGCTGGTGTATTGTTTCCCAGTTGGCTGGGTGGTATAAGTAGGCATTAAACCTCACTGTAATTCTTCCTGAATATGCATTTATCCTGTCCTGCAAAGCTGTGGCAAGCTGATGGTGCTCTACCAACTGCTGGATTCAAACCAAGCTCTCTTATGTTGAAGACTCTTCAGGTTTGCTCAGAGGCTTGCTGTTTGTCATGCTGGACCCGCTGTACTGATGAGGACAGCAATCTTCATGCTCTGTCATCTCTATGTGGGTCTCCACTGTCCTGTCCCATCAGTGTATGGGGAAGCAAGTAAGTAAATATATAGAGCACTCCTTTGAGACTTCAACAATTTAGGGTGATGCTCTCGTTTTCTGTTTCTTTGATGAAACTTTTTTCCAAATCTAAGTGCTATGTGTTTAAAATTGAGAAACATAAATTCAGGATGACATAGTAAGCTGGAATGGTATTTATTAGGAAATTAACCAAGATAGGATCTTTACTGTCATGTATTAAGCCTATTTTTTTATTAATGCATTTAAATAGTCAAACTCAGATATGCCCGGACATTTAATGAGTTTACATTTGATGTAAGTGTCAACTCATTATTATTGTCACTGTTCGTAGACTCTAGTAACGTCTGTGTACTGTGCTAGTTCATAAGGCTGGCTCTGCCGTGGAAAGCAGTGAGTGAGCACGCACAGGGGGGAAGTGTCTTCAAATGAGTCACAATTTATTTAATATGGAATGATTGCTGTGATACTGTAGTGATCTGTAAATATGAAGACTGAAACAATAGCTAATTAAGGCAAGGCTCTCTGTCTTAGGAACAACAGTTTAAGTAACAGCNAAAAAAAAAATTCCTCATGAACCACATAGCACATTTCCTGAGGTTAGCAAATAAGGAAGAGATGATAGAAGATTAAAGAACTAATAGTCTCTAATCAATCCTTTACTCAGTTTTTTCCACTTTTCCCTTGTAAAAGTAATTTTGACTTGAGGAGCCTCCATATATATTTCACTTCGATTTCACATCTTTTCTGGCCTTATTTTAGAAGAGAGAAATGTGCTTGCATTTTCATTTTGGTGTCATATGTTTTATCCTCTTCCAAGGGATACTTTTTATATTATTACAATCTAAAGAAAAAAGAGTCCAGGATGTTACCTGAAAGCACAGGTTTAAGGTTATGTCATTATGTGATTCTGCTTGTTGGTAGTTAGTCTTTTTGTCATCTTTCCAAAACACTAATGGGATTGTTTTGACATTATTTGAAACTAAATTAGGGTAGGGGAATGGTTATAAAATCCCATGTGGGTGTTGGAGTTGGAAATGTAGAGGTTCTCTTTCAGGTCAGTGCCTGTGAATAATGGTTTAAGCAAAGTAAGGAGAAATAGGACTGCGCGTGATTTGTTTCCTTTCACCATTTTGTCTTCTAGTGGAGGCCTGAAGCCACTCCAGTGGCACTGTATCATACTGTTGCTCTCCTAACAAGTCATTCCAATGTTATTCAGGTATGAACCCTTCCATATAGATGTGGTTGAGTATGGCTTTTTCTGGTAATTCTTTTCCATGTTTTCTTATCCAGAAAGGGTGACAGCTACCTCTTTCATAAAAGCTGAGATCTGAAATTGAGTAGCTTTAGTAGCTGTCTTTGATCATTCTGTTAGGAGGAAGAGGTCAGGCCACTTAAAGATGATGAAGACTGATGTATCACAGACAGGGTCAGAAGCAGAATTTGCTTCATTCTTATAGAATTATGTTAACTCTTGAAGAACTGGATTTTTCCTCAACTTTTACTCTGTTGGCTGACTTTTTTTTATTTTTACTCAGATGACTTCTGTGGAGCAGTTCACAGAAAGTGTCAAGCTGTATGCATCACTTTAATCACTGATTATATAAATCTGTTTTTTTCCCATCTATCATCACTGTGTGAACAACTATCTTACATTTCCCTTCTTCAGAGTTTTAGTTTTCTTTTGGCTCACTTTAGTTGCATAAAAAGTCTTTCTTGCAGAAAATAGGAATTATCAGAAAGTTCTAGCACATACACTTTCCTACAGCACATCACATTTCCATTGATTTCAGAAAATTCATTTGTGTGAAGTACATAGCAGGGAGCCTGTTCTAAAACGTTTACTGATGGGAGGTTTGTCAAGAGACCCTTCTGAAAATCCCTAGTATAGAGCAGATGGCAAGGTCAGGGTCGGGTAGTGACCATGGACCCAGTGCTTGAATGAATCTCTATTTTGCCAAGAATTGTAAAAGTTTCAGAAGGTTGCTGCCTGCCATATGATAACTTAGCAGTGACCAGTATTATTGCCTAGTTTTTGCATGCCAAGTCTTTTGAAGCCAATGACTCTAAAAGGTACGTCCTGTAATGTCCATATGCAAGACCAGGTTGAAACAGTGCTGTTCTGATACAGAAAGGCTGATGTTGCTACAGCTTTTGCTACCAATTCCATGGCTATTGAGGTGCTGCTGGTCTTTAATGTTGTTAATGGGCCATGTTTAATAAAAGTAACTGTTTCTGTAGTAGCTCAATACCTTGACCCAGATCTGACAATCTTAGAATCATTAATCACACAGAAGTTTCCCATCTCTTCCCATCTCTTCCTGTTGGCAGGTTCTGCACCTTTGTTCCAGACAGAATTGTTCTCTCCTGATGCAAATATACAGCCACTTTCCAGACAGTACCTCTATCCCATCAGAATTAAGTGCCTTTTCTACATGCTTTTAACAATCTAGTTAGCTATTTGTTTTAAATTTGGCTACACTTATCCCCAGAAAATGTACTTTGCTTAAAAAGTTACTTCTGGACTTGGTTCTTGACCATATCCCTCGACCACCATATGTTTGCTAATAACAGTTATTAACTTGTAAGTGGCTTCATCTGACCTGGTTTTCCATGGCAGTTCCTTTATACTCTCACTTGCACGATTTGATAACATTTTTGCTTTACTTGAGCAAAGACTCTTTAAAAACATTTAATGTCTTAAAAGGAAAATTCACTGTAAAGAGATTTGGAAAAGTTTATTCTTGAACTTCCCATTATGCAAAGAATACATAGAGGGAATAGTTATGGTACCATGAGGCTTCGTATAAGAGTAATTGAGCGGAAGGTAGTATTTTAATGGTAAGATTTATGCTGCATAAAAGACTTGACTGCGTATTGCCTTGCATTGAATAAACTAGTAGGTGAAATAATCATTTAGGTAGTCAGAGAAATGACTGGACATATCTATCTGTCTCCTTCATTCTTTGCTATTCTTTTTCCTCTAGGTCTTCCTATTCAAATTCGCCATGCAGAACAGCTGCCCTGGCCAGCTCCTGCTGAGCCAGGCTGATGGGAGAGCAGATTTTTGTTGCTTTTCTGTGATAGGTTGCGTGTGGATGGTGAACGTAATGAACCCAGACCAAAACAAAAAAAACACACACATGCACTCACACACACACACAAAAAACCCAAACAAAAAACAAACTCAAAAAGCACAACAAACAAAAACCAAAGCATACTAAAAGCAAAACAGAGCCTGAGCGCTTTTGGGGATGGCGGGATGGTGTTCTGGGAAAATGCAATTGCCATGTATTCCATCTGTGCTGGCATCAGAGAGGAACGGTTATTAGGGCAGGACCCAGAGCATCACACCTGCAGTCCAGTCGCTGTGGGATCAGTAATTACATGTTAATTAACAAGTCTGGAATGAGTGAGAGTTTGCATGTCAGCAGATAATCTGTATAGTGACTAATAAGCTGCAGAATGTTTTCAATTAGCAGGCTTGAAAAAGAAATCCCAGTGAGTGTTTTGCTTGGTTGGGAAAGGACTGAATGAATGTTCTCTGTTGTTAAGACCCTCAAAATAGGAAAGTGGCAGATTAAAAAAACTACACTGTGAAGATTAATATCTGTGAAACACATATGCTTAAGTTACTTGCTACTGCTGTGCATTGATGAAATTGTGTAGAGTAAACCAGGGAAATGAAATTTTTCACTTGATTAAATAAGAGCAAACATGGAAAATACTCCATTCTTGCATAGCTTTGTTAAGGCATTTTGGTAATCTAAAATATAGTTTTATTACCAGTTTTTCATTGGACAGAAGTAGGGATAATTCCAGAATCTATTTGCCTGGGATAGAAACAAATGTTGCATTCTTTCTTTGACACAGGTTCTCAAGTCATTGACTATACTCCACCTCTATCAGGCTTTTTACTGTGATGTCCAGGTGTTAGATTCCCTCCTTTATCTGTTTACATAGAAATGTAAGGAGAAAAGTTACCTCCCAGTAACCTGGCTTGTCGTAATTTAGTTTGACTTTATTTCTGTTCTGTTCATATTAGCACTCAGGCAACATTTGGGAGGTAATTTCCAGAAGTGTTTGACTAATTTTTGTTGTAAACCAAACCCCCCCTTCTCCCCTATGGTATTACAAGGGGAAGCAATCTGGGATCCTATGTTTTGATTAGCTTCAAGTAAAGAGAACTCATATAAGGGAAGAATGATTAACATTTGCTTGAGATGTTACAATTTATAAAAATGAAATATAAAACTTTTCCATTAGACTGGAAAACTTAAGAGCTTCAAGATACATAGTGTGTAAATTTGAACAACTTTCAGGAACTGCAGGTGAGTCAGAATTAGTGAAATTAACCTTAAAGGAACAGTTTTCAAGTTAATTCTTGATAAGTAAGCTGTAGTCAAATTTACAGTCAGACAGAAGACATACAATGTATATTGAGAACTAACTGTTCTGGGGATATGCTCAAATTGTGGCTCTAGCTCCATGTTGTGTGGCTGCATTTCTCCAAGTGAGGATGCTTTTTGGGAAGGGCTGATAGAGGTCTGCTGTGCCCACTCCTCATCTGCCAGGGCTCGTCTTCAGATCCGTCTAAGCAGCATTGGAGATGTGTGGAACCACCCTGCCTGGGCAGGAGCAGGGGTCCAAACTCCACTCCTGTACTGTTGCCACATTGTATATCTCTGATAATGACCATTTTGCAGCAAGTGAGAGGCTTTTATGGTCTTGGAAGAAGTGCAGCTTGGATAGAAATAATGTCAACAGTTGTAGCTTTTCTTCTTGATAATCATTGCTCTTCAGGTTGGCAGTGAGCTGTTGGCATGTCTGAAGTGCAGAACACAAAATCCCTCCTTTTCATCCTGTGTGGTGTCTTTTATTCCATGGAGATGACTGAACATCTAGCTGTAGTGTCTGAGGCTTGAGTTGCCTTTTATGGACCCTCTCTCAACTTCAGATGCATTGCTACTCCACCCCTCCCCACCCTATGCTTGCAATCCCTCATGTTGCTGCTGCTGCCACGAGTAAGGAAGCAAAGCAAAGGCATGTGGAAGGGCACTAGGTTGCTTCCACATGGTGAGATGTAGCAAAGTTTGGCTGGTCACTTTAAGTCCAGATGCTGCAAGAAGTTTTCCCCAATTTCTCTTTTGTGTCTGGTTGCTACACTGAACTTAATGAGGAATGTAAAAGATCTTGATACCATCTAAGGTATCATCTCCCTCATGGAGCTAAAAATATTATCTTGTAATTAATTTGTAAGGTCCTCTGTAGTACCTGTTAGGAAATTGAATTGGATGTATAGATTTGACCAAGTTCCTTCTTGAGCAGGCAGGCAGGTGTTCTGCCATGTCAGCTAAACTAAGATCCTTGACTTCAAGCCTTTTTAATTCTCATGGGGCTTATTAGTGCTCACCTCCATCAACTGCATGCTAGTGGGTTATTTTTAATTAAATTAATCTAATTAAAGATCTTCTCCACTCTCAACAATTTCTAAAGGATACCTGAGCTTTTGCCTCATTCAGATCAGCCTGCAGAATTTTTAGTCTTGTCATGGTAAAATGGGGATTAGTTGGAGCCTGGAAATGGCATGTGTTTTTCACTCTGAAGACAGCATGCATCTAGAATTATGTCCTCAGAGGTAATTGAATTTGTGGCTGTTGTACCAGCCACCTCTTTCCACACTGACAGAAAAGAGGCATTGTGGAAGACTACTACTATCTTGGATTAACAGCCCGAGTCTCTAACATGCACAGGCTGTTATGTGTATAAATGTGAAGATTTCTAACTATGTTAGAGACTGTAAATTGGTTGACATCAGAGTTTTCTTTGGATAGAAAATGTCATTGTGGTTATCTCCTCTTAATCCTTCTGTTTTTCCATCAGTCTGACAGCTGTCTTTAGCTTATTGTTGAGAATGTTTGTAAAGTAATGACAAGTCATGTTGTTCCTCCCTCACATGGCTTGTTCCAGACTGAAATAACCTAATGCAATTATTTAAAAAGTAACATTCCCTCCTAGTTTTGGGTACGTGTAGAAATGATGTAATTACTTGTGATTCCTCTTTAGAGGTACTGGGCTCATTCCTGCCTTCCCTGCAATCTGACAGCTTATGCTATACAAAATTCTGAAAGGAAAGTGCCAGGGAAACAATAGCAGCAGTTGCCAGCACATTCTGTTTGACACTGATGTACCATCAAATGAAGGACAGGACTCAGAGTTACTATGAAATAAAAACACATGAAGGTGGAGTGTAAAGGACTTGACTTAGGCTTTCAGAGACACAGCCAACCTCATGAAAGTAATTTAAATTCTCTGTACTTGTTTGTCTCATTTGCCATCACCCATGTTTCTAGAAATTCTTCTCATGAATGTCTCTAAAATACAGTGAGGCACCCGGATGCCAAGGAACTATAAATATTAGCAAATACTTTTCTTAGAGCGTTTGTGCTGCGGTCTGAGCTGGGGTCACCACTGTAGCTTTAAAAACAGGCTCTCAAACCGCACAATCTCAAATGAGAAGCGGTTTTAAAAGCTGATGCTTTTCCCAACCAGTTAATCCCAACAAAAAGCCTATGTCCTTAATTCATCTCAGTGTAATTTTTGCAAGGTTAATACCTCTGCCCTGGCTGCCGGCGTGGCTCCGCAATCAGTCTGTTTGTGTGCTGTTTGCAGGGGCTGGTGGAAGCAGTGTGGGATCCCTGAGCTGAGGTGGCCGGCCAAAATCCCATCCTGCTGGGTGCGAGTGCATTACCCCAGCCAGGCTGGGCTGGCATGCTGAACCTGATGGGTCTTCAGGCATCATGAGTCAGACACTTTACTGTTAAAAGTGCATAGTTTGGGCTATTTAATTATTTGTTAGCCATAAGACTCTGAGGATTCATGAACCATCTCTATTGAGGAATGCAATGATTTCATCAGATAAATGTTTAAAGCGGTTCTAAGATATCAGCCAACCACAGCAGAAAAATATTTTTTCCTTTGAGATAACCTCTTAAATATATACATATTTAAACCCATTTTATCTTCTCTGTCTAATTCTAAGCATCCCTTCTGTCAGCAGCAGACAGAATTAAAAAGAGAAAACTCTCAGTGGATGCCTTTATTTTTTTTGTGAAATGTGTCAGATGATAAGCGAAATGTAACTGGGTATTTATTTTACTTTTCATGTGCCCTGCAAACTGTGGAAGGCAGCAAGAGGTAGATAGAGCAGCAACGGCCTGATAAGCATGGTTTTTCCCTTCCTCCTGGCTTTCTGTTTATACCGCCTTTGAGCGAACACTGGGCTAGAGACCAAATGTCTTTACTCATCTGGGAGATTTCAGAGCTGCTGGGAATGAACTGGTGCAAAAAGCAACTCCTTGATTATAAGATCTGTAGGTAAATATTAGCCTTGCAATAATCGCCATCTCCCCTCCATCTCCTCCACAGCACATTTTGTTCTATCAGTGCCTAACAAACAATAATAGCAAAAATAAAGCTTATTTTTTACACTGGTTTTTTTTTGGTTTTGTTTTGTTGTTTTTTTTCCTGTCTCCTTACTGAAAAGGACACATAATGGAATGAATCTGGCTTCCCATCTGTTGCTAGGTGCAATTCAAAGTGGCAGTTTTGACCTATAAAGATTTGGCTGGTTTGCGTCATGCTTACCCTAGAGACAGCCTCTCCCCTTTAATTTCTCTGTGTCTCCATTTTCCATCTGTGAAAAATCAGGATAACACAACTTTCTACTTCACAGGGCTTTTACAAGGACACATTTATTAACAGGCACAAAGCATAGGCTCTGTATTTAGACATTTCACAAATATCTATGGCTAAAAACTTGCTGCTACCCTCAGTCCCACAGAACCCAAGTGAGATGACTTGGTTTTTTTTTGGTTTGGTGTTTCGATGTCCTGAGCTGTTACGGATTGCCAGCTCCTAACCTTGCCATTTCTAAACACATGCAGAACATGCTAATTGCAAATTGTCCAACTGCACTGGTGTTTTCACTAAATAGATTGGGACATCCCAGGGGTATAAAGTTAGAACTGTGTTTGCATATTGCAGTTTTCTGTCCCAAATAAAATAAGGGACAATGGGGACCACAAACTCTTGTGTTAGAGGATGTGTATGTGAGATACTTAGTTGAGAATAGATATGTGTGCTCCAAGGAAACCAGAGGTATGGTTGCCTGTTGTATTAGAAGTGAAGTTCTTTGGTTAGCTTCATAAATCTCAGGTGCATTTTTGCAGTCACAGACAGGTCAGGTTTAAGCAGTTCAACATGCCTGTTTGAGAGAAGATGTCTCCAGGGCATGTTGCTGATCAAAGCAATATTTTAGATCTGTACTAAATTATGGCCTTAGTCCTGCAAGAATTCAGAAGGTAGGTAGGGGCATTTTAAGGAGCCTTGGCTTTATAGTCTAGACTTACAGCATTTCAAACCTGTCCTATTTCTGATGTGACTGGTTGAATGACAAAACTCAAGTTCAGTAGTTCTACAACTGAAGGGTGGACAGGGCGGGAGCGTTTCTGGTGGTTAATTACAATACATGGTCCCTCAAGCCAGATGGATTTAACTTAGTCACTGGGGCGGCTCTTATCTTTGAGAAGTGGGGTCTGACCTACCAGACCTTTATAACTCTGCAAAATCTTTGAGTTGTGTTTCCCTGATGTGCTAAGCATGGATAGCACATCTACTACCATGATTTTAGACATTGGTAGGGATTTTGGTGGCTATTCCCAAGCTCACAGAGACAGACAAGATGCAGGCTGTGTCAAAGCAGCACATGGGAAACTCTTACAAGGTTTATTAAAAATAATTGCCATATTTTATGTTTTTCACCATATTACATCAAAACATTCTATTTTTTCCCCAAATATTATTTTTATGACAGTAATGAAAGTTGACCTTGTTTGATATGATACTGTTCTCTTAAAACTCCCCTGGGTTATATATGTTTGCAGACACATGCTTTGCAGAAGATGCAAAGTCTTCTGTATGGAGCTCTACCAGCTAAAAAAACCCACTAGAGCTGCCACTCTACCTGAGTAACTTCCCTTAATTCTTTTCTTTGTGCTTTTTATAAATGTAGGATTTTATCCTTTTCAGATCTAGCTGTCCTTTAGGTATCATATTGAGAGAATTTTTTAAAAAGTAAATAGAATTAAACTGTGGCAGAGGTTTTTTTGTTTGTTTTGGTTTTGTCTTTTTTTTATTCCCCCCAACCTGTGATGAGGAACTACACTACTAACTATGTTATCAAACTCAAGTAAGTGGCAAATTAAAGTTTAGCTTAAGCTGTATGCATTGTATTTAACTAAACAAAACCCACAAACCCCTTCATTTAAACATCAGCGATGTGGGAGCTGCATTTTTGAGGTTTGGCAGTGACACAGCTTTGGAGAACTGGAAGTAAGAATGTCAGAGATAGAGACAGGGCCTCATCCTGTAAGGCTTTGCTCATTTGAATCTCTCTTCTTGTTTTCCTAGGGTATGTTTGCCTCTAGCACTTCATTCCAGTGGAAAGGCTCTTTATTTTGCTCAAAGACAGGGTCAGGAGGAGGTGACTTCTCCCTGCCTTTGAGGGAGCAAGCTGACAGAGCTGTGCTGAGCTGCCTTGTGCTCCTCCTGATCAGTAGAGGAGCAGCGCTGTAGCTTGACCATGTGAGCTATCTCACAGCACCTCGTTAGCATGGGATGATGGCTTTATTGGGGGAACAAGTCATAAAAAGGCTTCCTTTGGTTAAAAATGAGCAGTTTCATTTTAGTGTGATGACAGCCTGATACTGAGGATTGAATTTTTGTGTTAAAGCTGGTTTTCTGTGTGTGTGAGAAGGGAACTGTGGACACACATGCCCAGAAAGGAGCTCTGCAGGGGGTGAAATCAAAAGAAGGAATGCCTCAGAATTTTATTTTTTAAACCTCTGAGGTCACCTCTCTCCTGTCAGCTCAATAGGCATCTCTTTAAGTAGTAGAACCCTTGTCTCAAAGTCCTGTCCCTGAATCTCCCTTATAAGTGATCATTTGAAGCTATGGATGAGCAAAGTACCAAGGATGAAGAAGGTATCAAATGTTTTTTACTGCTAGTCATAAAGCAAACATTTAATTAATGTATTGCACAGTCCTGTATCTTGTCATTATGGAAACAGCGTCTACAGAAAGTTTCTTACCTGTTCCAGTGGAAGAAGCTAATGTGGGAAAATGTGTCCCCCCTGCAATGTAATACATGTTTAAAAATCCATGTTCACCTTTCATGTGAACATCACAAAGTGCCTTTCAGATGAGGGAACTGCAGCACAGATTAATGACAGTTTTCTGGTTCTCTCCCACATTGTATTTATTTCATTTTTCTTTCGTATCTTGTTACCAAGGAAGTCCAAGCTTGTTTTTTGTTTGTGGTTCATATCACAGTAGTGCCCCACCCTGCCCCAGTCCTGAGGTCTCCAGATGCTACTGTAACGTAAATAAGTCAACTCAGCAGGTCACCTGGAGGGGAGTGTGTGTGGGTAGGGGGTGAGCAGAGAGAACAAAACCCATGCTCCAGGACATGTTTTCCTACTCTCTGGAGTGGACTGCCTCCCTAGTGTTGGTTTTCATCATTTGCATTATATTGATGTCCAGGGAAAATGACACGTTGAAGCAGTCATGCATTTCTGAAACCAAGGCCAGCATAGTAGTTGATAGTTTTAGAAGCATCATGCGTGAATAGCTCACCCAGCAAAGCCTGTGGTTACAGTCAGTCACAAGCTGATATGTCTGTCACTGGAGAACTGCAGACATCCACCATGAAGAACTTTATCTAAGTTCTTCAATACTAAAATGACACACATCTACCTGACAAGTCAGTACAAACTAATATATGTCAGGAGAGATCGAACTTAACCTCTTATTAATTGCCGTTTATTTTTTGTGATGGCAGCCAGTAGAGGGCACTGCTGGATGTCTATATATGCAGAGCTATGCGTTCACTTTCCACAAGAGCCCAAATAAACCCACACAACTTGGTGTGACTCCCTGCCAAGAATATGTTCCATTCCTCATTCCTGCTTTATCCAGCAATACTTTGTCTGCTTAAGCTACCAGCAAGTGGATTTAGTTCTTCAGCACGTATTGTACATCTCATGCTTTACAGAATCAGTAAGGTTGGAAAAGACCTCCAAGATCATCAAGTCAAACCATCTACCCCACATTAGAATGAACACTAAAACATGCCCTGAAGTACCATATCTACACGTTTTTTGAACTCCTTCAGGGATGGTGACACCTCCCTGGGCAGTCTGTTCCAATGACTCACCAGTCTTTCAGTATAGAATTTTTTCCGGATATCCAACCTCAACCTCCCCTGGTGCAACATCAGCCCATTACCTCTCATCCTAGATCAGAAGATCTTAGTCTAACTCCATTGACAAAAAGAATGATAGGTCTTGCGATGTCTTGATACAGAGGATTTTCTGCTGAAATAGCACATAATATTTGCAGATAATGTGTCGAGATATCTACATATCCATAATTGGGTTTTCCATATGTAAAATCCATATTTGGAGATGAGGTGGGGAAAGGGGAAAAGTGTTACATATCTTGTGTAGTTTAACCAACTTAATTGGAGTTGGACCTCCAATTAAGGTTTTATGTCCAGCTAGTCACTGTGACAATTCGATGTGCCTGGCTAGCGTGATGTACATCTAACATGCAGACATACTACCTAGGAGGGAGGTTCTAATATAAAAAGGGTTTTTCAGTGTTGTGGGCAGGTCAGAAAATGAATTGATTGACTGTATTGACCCAAATTCTCATATGAGACACTGTGGCCTTGAGGCTCTGGCTCATTCTCTGCTATCCGTATATTTAATATGTTTTTAATGCAATGGCTCCATTCATGTCGCATTCTTTGTAAAATAACTAGCACAGAGGTGCCCAGGTTGTGATCAGAGCCCCTGGGCATTATCTGTCATGAATAACAGTAATGGCATTTCCACCTTTAAAGCTTGTGATGACCTCATCATATTCTTTAGTGAAATATCTATCTTTTAAGTGGTGTTCATTGTTATTCCTCATAAAGACTGCGAGAGGAACATTTACTTGCCACTGAGAATACTGAATCTTAGAGCAAACAGGTCAGTTATGGTCATTTTGGGGTGTTTTGGTGCCTCTGTATTCTTTAGGTTAAAAGACTATTTATTCTTAGTGCTCTTGACCTAATTTTAATCCTGGCTAATGTCTTGCAGCCGTTGCATGGAATATATTGAGTAGAAAAATAAATTCGTTTTACAGAATGATGCTATAAGAGCAGTTAAAAAAGGTCAAAGATGGAATTTATTTTCTCAGTGTTGCTGGAACTCCTCCTGTGTTCAAGTGTTTAGAAACTTGATATGCCTTTATAGCAAGTGAATAAATCAGAGAAAAGCTAGAGCCTTATATTGGCAGTTCCTGAATACCTCGCCGAGGAGCTTCTCCTTGGAGGTAAATTTGTGAGAGGTAAAAGGTGTTGAATGTCTTCAGCTATTTGTGGATGTAGAACAGATCGGAGCAGGATGGAATAGGAACCAGCCATGAATTAAGTCACCACAAATGGTTTTCAGTCAATGCAGTGTTTCTGCCCGTGCTAAAATAATAAAGAACTGGGGTGGCCGTATCAGAGGTCATAAGAAAAAAATGAAGTGTGCTAAATGTTCACATCTGTCAATCCTGCTCTTTTTTGGAGTGGTTGGAAGATAGCTGAGGAAATCATGATGCATATCCCAGCTGACTCTGTGCATAATCTGGGAAGTCTCCAGGGATGGTATTTGATTCTGAACGCTCACTATTTTTTCGCATCAGTCATCAGACTGCCATTGGATGCTGTCATTAAGCTATTACACACGGAATCTTCACAAGATAAAACTCTAAGTGAAAATTTCAGTGTCTCACAGCAAACGCTTGCTGAACAAAGCAAAGATCATACTACTGCTTTCTTCTGATGATGTTCACGGGTTTGTACATTTAGTCCACTAACATATCAGCAACTGTAATCAAAATGGGACTAACAGAGTCTGAGGACAGGAAAATATTTCATGAAACCTACTAATAAAAGTTAGAATTTTGTAGAATACTCCCTGAAACAGTGAGATCTGTTGAGCACTTGCAGGTGATTCCTGTAACTTGATCAGGGCACGTGGAATAACTTTCATAGGAGAAAGAAAAAAGCTTCCTAGTTGCTATAGTAAAATTTGTTAAAAGGGTGATTGATGATTAGATTAATTTCTTGACAAATGCTTTTAACTGTAGCAAAGTACCAGTTCACTTATGGATTTAAACAAAATGCTAAGAACTGATCACAAGTATTTTTATTGTTCTGGAGACTTTAAAAACTGTAAGTTTAGTATGATCTCACTGTGGCTTCCATTGATTTTGGTGGAGACCAAAAAATGTTTACCTATTTTAGGGGAATAATAATTTGGCTTGTTCTCTATTGCATATGGTGTTTAACTTACTAGAAATACTTCTTCTTTCACATATATTGTTTATCCTGTGCTGAGTTTTTGCTCAAATTACATTGAATTTTAGTTTTATCTGCTCTTCCCTTAAGAGAAAGAGGGAACATTTTAAATATGGTATTTTTCATGGAACGAAAAAAAAGAAAAAATATATTAGAAATACTTGCTTTACACAATTTTTTAGAAGACATTTGTTTTGTTCTTTATTTCTTAAATGCTGTGTCTGCTCTTCAGAATTTGGTACCCATCCCTTTTGAAAATGGAAATGTACACAAGGAAGACAGGGAAATTATTCCAAGTATTTAGTCAGTTTTTACATTGAAAGATGTGGAAGATTCCTTTGCTGTTCAATTTTGTACAGATGTTTTATAGTATGTATTGATGCTATCTGTATAACAAAATCAACCTTTTTCTAATCTATATGGAGGTTTGGTTTTTGTTTTTTTTTTTTTAAAAAGACCAAATTCCCTTTCTTGTTATTCAGCAGAAAGAGCTGTGTTTGCAACAGGACAACAGCAATTCTAGCTTAATTTTGCCAGATGTGTAGTAACGCCTTTGTTTCGCTTTAGAAAGGTAACTGTTTCAAAATGATTTTTCTAATTTGGGATATTTTGATAATTAGTAAATAATTTAAGAGCATCTGAATTAGGATGAATGTCTTTGGTAAAGGTATTTTAAATTAAATAATACTGAAATGTGTTTTTTTTGTTTGGTTGTTTTTTGGTTTCTTTTTTTTGTGTGTGTATGTGTTGGTTTTTTTTTTTTCCTTGGCTCCAAGTTACCCATCGAGTCATATTTTCTGTTAGTTACAAATTTTTTCTTGTCTAAAGTCATGGGGTGCAGCAGAGTTAACCCATGAAAACATTTTTGCCAAATGGTATTTTTGGTAACTTAATTTATGCTTAGTGGTTCAATGTAATTATAAAGAGTACTTTAGTGATAGTTTATGGGAAATAGTCTTCATGCTAACACATTACATGGCTCCACAATTGAAATCTTGCATCATAGTCTGCTAGTTCTGGCATTAGGGATTTTTTTTTTTTAAGTAAATAAAAGGTGACAGGAGCAGATTTGGTGCTGAGATCATCCTTCAAGAAAGAATAATTTTCCCCATACCACATCAAGATTTCTTGCTCCTTATATCATTTCCCTGCACCAAGTTAATGGCACTCTGTATATGTCATCTCTACAGTAGAAAGAGTAGCTTGTCAAATAGGCTAGTATATTCCTGCTTGGTGTCTGTGGACTATGGATGGTCTATAACGGTGGCACAACATTGCTCTTATATTGGAGAGCCTTTGTGACCTGTGCTAGATTATATGATTCTGCTCTGGCAGGGAGTTTGGACTCAAAGATCTCCAAGGTCCCTTTCAACCCCTGACACCCTGTGAGCCTGCTTCTTAAGGCAGTCAGGGGGCTGTATGATTTAGCTTGGGCACCAGCATCTATTTGAAGAAACTAGGATGATTTAAATTGATATTGCAACTCATAACACTAAGGACAATGACATCACCAGCAGATGTGGAGGTTTATAAAAAATTATCTTCAAGCTATTGTTAAAAATAACAGAGCAAAAGCTTTGAAATGAATCCTAATGAATGAGGTCTTTGCATTGATTCAGAGAATGCAGTATGTGTTTTTAGACCTTCTCAGGTGCCTAGAATAGTTCTCCACTGCAGCTGTAAAAGGGCAAGTCCAGCTACTGTGTTATATTCCTTTTCTGAAGTACCTAATAGCCATTCAGTTTCTTGATCAAGGCCATTGTTGGCCCTTTGCTATCTAATGCAAATGATATTAAGAAAATGTTAAGAATATTTATATGTAAATAGTAGTGTCTAGTCATATAAAAATAACAAATAACTCCTCATTATTTCACAGGTTATCTGGAAATACATCTGTGTATTAAGATGTAAATTTGCAGTGGCTTTGTATTCTCTTGCCTTCAGCTGGTCATGGTATTTGCCTTTACTTCTCTGTACTGAGTGCAGATTTCAGAGGTTTCTTTAAAGCTATTTCCTCAAATATTTGATCTAGTTAGTCTTATGTAAATACTATCAATCTAGGGCAAGACTCTGGCCTATTTTTATTTGCCAAGGTCTGGAGTAACTATACTCAGCTGAATTATTCTAGACTTGTGTGGTAAAAGGAGATCAGTCTGGTCTCCACTAGGAAATGTGAATTGTATTCTCCCATTTGATTCATGCGTGTTGTTCTCGTTATCCTTAATGGATGTTGCACA
This sequence comes from Chloroceryle aenea, assembly GCA_013399075.1. Lineage (NCBI taxonomy): Eukaryota > Metazoa > Chordata > Aves > Coraciiformes > Cerylidae > Chloroceryle > Chloroceryle aenea. Next base: position 266,168 of record VWZY01005542.1, on the reverse strand, counting down.
CATATATTAGGAGAATAGACCCTATTAGGAACTGTCTAAGAAGTGAAATGAAGATGGTAATCACTTTGTCTTGGATGAGGTATTCTATTTATTCTATGGGATTTTAAAGAATATCTTAGTGTTTAAATTATCTGGTGCATTAGAGAATGGTTTAGACAGGCTTTGGTTGATTGACAGCAGTGGGTATATTTTATAAAATTATTATATGCATTGGGACTTTAATTTTGCTATGAATTATATTATTTTTGGAGATGTAAATTGCCCTCTCTCCCAGGAGACTGAAATAGTGTGCTGCTTATTTGATTTTTAGCAATAATTAAAATTATGTGTTAAATTAGGCTCAGTTAGTGTCATGGAATAGGACAAACCTACTTGTGTGTGGGAGTCCAGAGTCCTTGACAAAGACGCCTTTAATTTTTATAGTAAATAAGTGGGGTGCCTTGTGGTTTGTATCCTAGAAATCCCCCTTCTCCTCATGTATCATCATGTAAGAAGGCCAAATAGTCTGGCAGAGAGACAAGGCAGCAGAGCCATTCATTGAGATTGAGGGTGGGTGCTCTCCAAATGAGAATTAAACTAATTGAAGAACAGATGAGTGAACTGGAGCTATTGCCTTGCCTTACACTTAGCTGACACAGAAGACTGTAATTTTGAATGCTGTCAATCCTTTAATTTTCATCTCTTGCCATTCAGATCAGATGAGGCTGTGACTGAAGCAGTTAAGTACCTACATGAGGGTTTTGCGGGAGCATTCACTGCCAGCTGAATAGTGCAGGGATCTGCAGGTTGCATCTCACTTTTCAGGTCACCGGGCTTTATGGTAGGGCTGCAGGAGGGAATAAGGTTAAAAGAAAGATCATTGGATCTCCTTGTTGTTTGGACTTCATGGCTTCCTACCAGCAGCCCCAATTTAGTTAAGGTTGTTATTTTCTCTACTAGAAAAGAGAACTCATGAGAAAAGTAAAGTGATGTTTGTTATAGCTGATGGAAAGCAAATTGAGTGCAGCGAAGTGGGTGATCTGTATTGAGGACTAGGTGGCAATGTCACACATCACCCTGTGCAGAACCTGGCAAGTGTAAAGATTCTCTTCCCTTCCTAACCGGAGCAGGGAATGGTTGTCATGCTAGATGGATGGAGCAAATGTAGGAGGACCAGGGAAGTTCTTTTATGCCTGTAATTGAGGAGAATCTGAGAGAAACTGTTAATCTCCAAGTGACAGCAAAGAAAGTTTTATCAGTCAGTCAGTTGACAGCTTTGCTCAGAGGAAGAAAAAGACTTAAGTGTGAGTACTTTCAGAGCAGAGTGTGTTGACTCTGTGGATGTGTTAGTCTGTGTGCAACCTGAGCACAAGGTGTTTGTCTGAAGCACAGGGCTGGAATTTGGAATAGCATTCAAATACTGAATAATATATTATTGAATAATTTATTATGTATTATATAGTTATTACATAATTTTATGATATAAATATTGATATTTATAAAAAGTAATGCAGATAATTTCCTAGACAAATATAAATATACCATATCAGGCAACTACAGAATTAAGACTTTAATTTGCTTTTATTGTACTACATTGTCTCATCTCATCTACATCTCATCTCAAAAGGCTTGTATTTAACTTTAATTACAGATCACTTAGGTGTTCTTTGATCATGTAGGTGATAATGTGAAGTCATAATTTAGGATGCTATAATTCAGCTGTGGTAGGAGCCTACAGACTCTGGGAACATAGATTATATAATCCTTAAGGTCTGGGATGTGTAAGCAAAAGTTATCAGTGTGGTGTTCAAATTCTGTAGAGTTAGGGACCATCCACCCAGGCATCTTTCTAGACAAAACTTTGAATGTGACTGTCAGCCAAGCACAGTCAGGGAGAATGTAAAACATGCAATGCTTCATCAGAACAATTGCATGACTCCTGTAGTATTTCCGGGTAGTACTTGACTTTCCCCAAGGCAGAGGTTGAAAATGGCCAGTAGTAGGAAACTGCTACATAATCATAAATTTCAACATTACTGAGGCTTCTCACATGCAAACAAAAAAAAAAGTGGAATAGTGTTTTCTCCAAAACATTATTTATAACATTAGCTGCTGTATTGATTGGATATCTTCTCAACTAGTGTTTTTATTGACTTTATGTTCTTAGCTGTTCATCATAGTACTTACTCTTTTCCTTGTTCCTTTTCTTTTTCATACTTAGAGGCAAAAAATGTCATTTCATCTCAATAACAATAGGGCTTGATGATTTTCACATTTATAAAAGTGAAAAAGCCCAAGAGGTTCCCCACATTTTCAGTTTTGTATTTTTCTCTATCACTTTCCTCAGCTCCTGTGCTTGCATCTCAATGACCACCTCCTTGACAAATCAGAAAGTCTTCCTGCTGTCAGAGAAACTCCTTATTTCTGGCTTCTACTATTTGGAACAATTTCTTCACATTCTCTCCACCTCATCAACTCACCTTATTGACTGTCCCTTGTGCTTCACATTTCATCTAAGAATGTATCTTTCTCCCCTGTCCCTTTCTGTACCTTCATTTCTTTGTCATTCTTCTCTGTCTTGGTATTACAGTCATTAATAGTGTAATTTCCAGGTCAAAACCAATAAGGACACAGTTTGTTTGAAAAGCGCTTTGCTTTATTCTGTTAATTCCCCAGGCTGCTTCTCTCCCTGCAAAAATGAGGCTCAGTTTCTGGAAATGTCCCCCACAGCTCTGTAGTGCAAAACTGTGTCCTTAGGTTGGCTTATCTGTAGAAGAGAAGTTTTGTAGAAGTTTTGTAGAAGAGGAGGGCTGTCTGCCTTGTTTTTCTCCTATTACTGTTAGACCAGATGAGAATCATTCCTTCTCAAAACCATAAGCAAGTTACAGACATTTGCTGTGTAGCACATGTAAGGGAAAGTCATCACAGGAGAGTATCTTGATCAGGAAATACTGAGAGCCTTTTCCTGGAGATGGAACTTTAATACAGCACGTTACTGATATCTCTTGCACCTAACAGTGCTGTTGAATCCTGGTTTGCTTTAGTTTGTGGAATTCTTTGGAACTACTTTCAGAATGTAATGTGAGCAGCATGAATTTAAGTGTTTCTTGTGATTATTCCCCCTTTCCACAATACAAAATAATGATGTGTGTGGGCTGTAAGTATCATCAGGTGCATGGCAGGTTTACATCCCTTGGGATAGCTGTCTGTAGCCACTGACAGTGTGCCCACAGGCAAGATCTCTGGGTCAAAGTACTGCTGGGCTTTATAAGCCTTACTGCTCCTTACAGGAAGTAAGATTGGCAGCTAAGGTAGGTGTGCCAATAACAACCTAGGTAAAAAGCAAATATAGAGCTGAAGGGAAATTTGAGCTAGCATAACCTGTGTTGACAAAAAACTCAGGCCCCTTTGAACCATATCTTCAACCATGAGAAATTTTTTGCTCTAATACAGTGGTACAGCTGTAGAGGCAAAACTTTCCCTGTACAGATGTGGTCAGAGAGGCCAGGGTCTGCCCTAACCCTGCCCGAGCCTGCTGTGTGTGTTAGCACCCTCACCCATCCAAGCTGCTCTGCAAACAAGAGCATTACTTTGCTGCCACATGAAATGGCTTTGTGTTAAGGAATTGTGCTGTCCTGTGGGCAAGCTGCAATTCAGACAGCCTCTTGGCACAGAGGAGCTGGTCTCAGGGAGTGATGTTTTCCTCTGCTTTTGAGTGTATCATATGTTTTTCACAAATGAATTTCTTAGTCTGAATGTGATGCCACGGTGTGTGGATCAATACTGTTCCTCTGTGGCAAGGTGTACAGAATGCCAAATGTGTTTGGCAGTCTATTATTATAATGCAACTTAGCAGAGCCAAGAAGCCTGCAACCACCACTTTCATTAAGGGTAATTATCCTTGAGCAGCTGGGATAGGAGCAGGGGCCTGAATGGTAATTAGCTGCAATTGTTAGGAGATGCATTTTCAGGTTCCTGTACCATTTTTCTCTGTGTTTAAAAAATAGGCTGAGGTAATTGTGATAAATCCTGAATCCTTGCTGTTGGAGAGGAGCTATCTGCCCACTGATCAGCTCAAATTAGGATGTTCTTTGCATGTCCATGTGGTCTTGCTGCAGTAAGAAATCACCCTGCTCTTGGATGGTTTGGGTCTTTGCAGCAACATTAAGATTTTCCTGTTTTCTCAACAGATGTATTGCTTTATTGTTGAGTTTTATGTTGTAATAAATTAAAGTGACAACTACTGCAGATCTGTTTCAGTTCCATTTTGTTATACAGGTAGAGAGATACGTATTCACGTCACCAGTGAACAGAATTACCAGACTGCTAGAACCAGACAGATACAACAGCAGTTACAGATACAACTGATGTGTTTCTATCCATCAACATTTTAAAAATGTATATATTCAGGAGATGTCTTGTGCTAGATATAAATGGAAGAATAACTTTTTATTTCTAAAACCTTTTTTTCCCCTCAGCCTTCTTTAGTTTTTTCTTTTAGGTGTCAATAAATAGCATTGGAAGAGCCTCATGAGTAGTATGTCCTTGCTGCCAACCTCTTCTTGTGAAATGAGAGAATTCATAAAGAGAGAAGAAAGAATTAGTAAAGCTCTTATCATGGAGCACAAATCTGCTAGACACTTCATGACTCCTGCTCTGTCCTTGGATAAGAAAGGCTGTCCTTACCTACTAATGCTCATCTTCAAAACTTTTTACAAGTATTAGTTAATGAACTCTTGGAGCACTAATTAACTATTAAAAAGAGGTGCATGATGGAAAACTGAAGTAGAGATGTTAGGTAGTATGTACTTTTCTTGTATTTCTACGTAGGAAGTACTTCTTGTTAGCTTAGAAGAAAAAAAATGAAGATTGAAGACTTGCTTCTGTGCTTTGTAAAGGACTCCTGAGGAATTGTGTCAGTGAGAATGAAGGGCATTCAGCTTGTCTGTGCTAGATGTAGGGTCCTGGCAGGATTTCTCCTGATACACTTGTCTTTTCTGGTTGCCCCATTATATTTTCCATGACTGGCATTTGTAGTGTATTACGTAGAGTAATTATTAGCTTCTTTTCATACTGTGTGTGAGAATAAATGGCAACTGTCTGTAAAACAGGCATGTTTCAGATTAGTACAGATTTGACTATATATCCTTAGAAATGCCTTTTTTCCTGCTACTTCAGAATTTTTTTTTTTTCTGTGAGTTAAAGTTTTTCTGCTGTCAGTTGGAAATTTAAAACAATGGTTCCATCCCCTCCTCCAGTGTTAGCACAATTTCAACATATGCGATTTATGACAGTATTGAAAATCACTGATGGATTGCGTTGGTGAGTGGAGAGGACTCCAGCAGAGACCAAAGTGTTTGAGGAGCAAGGCACAGGCCTGTTTTTTGCTATATGCCTTGAGGTAAGTTTTTCAGCTTTCTGATTGAAAGTCTCCACCAGTCTCTGAAGGGGAGGCCATGCTCAACTATCTGTTAATTAGTACGCAGTCTTCATCACCAGATACATTTCTTTCTTTGATACTTCTGCAAACCACAAAGTCCAGCAGTTCATGCTCTGTTTTAAGTGTGCTTTGTTGGTGCTGCTACTGTTCTGGCTGCTTCTTTGTATGGAAAAGAATGTGGTAGGAAGACTTGGTTATAGTAAAGCCTAACAGAGAAGAGCTCAAAGGGTGGAGTGGAGATGTCCTGAGCTTAAAATAATGACCCACTTATAAATAACAGAATCTATCCAAATACCTTCTTTTGCAGTAACTCTTCTCCCTGCCCACTTGTTTTTTTTTTTCTCTGGCTAATCTTCCTGTCCAGCAGCTATTTGCTTGTAGGTGGTGTGAAGTTACAACTTCATAATTGAAATACCCCCATTTGCTGGCCACATAGAGGACCCCTGGTGTCTTGTTAAGTGCTCCATTACCAGTGAATGTTCTTAATTATGTTCTGGAAGATGCTGTCTAAGTCACAAGTCATTTGCTCAAGGTTTGGGCCCAGCAGGTAAACATTTTCAAATTAATTTAGATTGCTAAGGAGAAACCACTTAGATCTCTTGAGTCCTGATAACATTGCAGTTCTTACTGAATTCAGTGGGAGAAGAGATTATTTACTGCATTTGGAAATTAGGTTGATTGCTGGTTAAATGACAGTATATGCTTTTATCAGTCTTCCAGCCTGGAATATGTTGTAATATGATTTGGCTAGAGAGAGATGTGTTCATAAAGTGCCTGACTTGCATGCTTAGAAAGGACATTGGGCATGTGCTGATGGAATCACCTATAAATTACTACAAACAACATCTGGTCATGAACATGAAGATTTGTTGTTCCCTATCTTACCAGTTTTAGATAAAGTGAAATAATAAAGCTGACTTAAGAATCTCTGTTATTCCTTTGTGCATACAGGTATGTACTATAGCAAATGCTCTGCATATTGTAGATTCTGAAGGTATTTATAGATGATTTTTCTTTTATCCTTTTATATAAGGGCATAACTTTGTTTTTAGGGACCTGCACTTAATGTAAATGTATTTTTTCATTTAATTGAAAGCCATAGTATCCTTCTAATTTCTTTACTGTTATTATCATAATCATCAGCTTTGTCCTGCCCTTACTAATGAATGATAATCATTAGAAACCCAGAGTCAGCAAAATTTATACAGGACTACACACAGCACGAAGGGCAGGGCTGCCAGGGCTGCATTGGTGATGGACCTGGAGCTTTACAGCAGCAGACTTTTATCTTGAACAAAAGCAGATGCTGACAAAAGATAGAGGAAAGTGTTCCCCTGCCCCCCATATCCAGCTGTCAATCAATCAGTAAATAAAGCTAGCAACCAAGCAAACTAAAGAAACCTTTGAACTGATGTAAATGTCCTTTAGCCTAGCTTAAATAATGCCAGGAATTTTTAGTGAGGAAAATATGCCCATGTCCTACTGACAAATAAAGTAGTGGGAGGTTGGGAGTTTGACATGGGCATGGCCTCAATTTCTGATGCACACATACATCAATTATGATGATACCCAAATTTTCAGAATACTAATTTTGACAGAGTCTGTTGGCAGAAGCATAGTTTGTATTAAAAGTGGTCAGAGTGGTTTGTGTACATGCATTTTTCTTTTTTATTCACTCCCACTGTTGATAACCTTTGGGAAAACATGTTAGCTCTTTTAATCCGAGATAATACTGGTAAATATCAATACTTTTTAGTTCTCTACTTTGGTTTCCATCTGTGACTTTGTTAGTATAGAACTTCTGACTTAATAAATCATAAAAAAAAAATGGAGCATGCAGAAAAACTGTCAACAACAGAATTTAATTTTATAAATAACTGTAATGCTATACTTGTTAAGATTTCTACAGGAAAATATCACTCCAACACACATTCACATCCACCCACATTACAAAAAGATTATTATTTTTTTTAGCTAGGTAAAAGAAAAAAAAATACTGTTGTGTGTCATGCAGTTTGTTCTGGAAGAGTTTATGAAGTAATTCTATCTATTTGTAAGTAAATTTACAATAAAAATTCACATTTTCATCAGTGAATCTTACTCCAAATACTGTATGAGTAGGGGAGGGATTGGAGACATCAGACCCTGTATAAGAAATACAACCTCTGACTGACATCTCCTGCAAGCAAGGAAGGTGCCTGAGGCATCTGACAGGAAAGCTGTGTGTGGATAGACTAGTTAGTCACCAGGAGGTGGGTGGTTCTGAAAATGGGTTTGTGAGACTGGTGCTGTGTATTGAGATCATAGAGGTGGTGTCGGTATCTGACAGCTGGTTGTTCCTGAAAACAGAGGGGCTCCTACTGGAAGAACATATAAATAATGTGGATTTGGGCTGTGGATAGAAAAGCAAGTGCGTGCTTAGCAAAAGGGGTACTAGGATCTTGAGGGGTTTGTGGTGCAGCTGGATTTGGAAGAACACAAGACTGCAGGGTCATCACAGTAGACTCTAAACTTGATAATGGTGCTTCCATGTCCCTTGCTTTCTAGCAAGCATTAGGCAGCAGAGGGGAGGTCTGTGGCTACCCTTTCTATACTGGTGACTGTGTCTTGAAGTTCTTCCTGTGTGCTCACCGTGCTCAGTGAGACTTGAACCTATGGGTCAGAGCTGATCTTGGGTGAGGAGTGGTGGAGAACCTCTTTTCTGACAAATGAACAGCTCATTATTTTTCTCCAGGTAAATGGTCCACAAAGACCGAGGTCCTGCTTAAGTATGAGCAAGCACTTGGATACATGGTTAAAATTAAAAAATACTTTAGCAGAGCTGAGCTGGCAAGAAAGACAAAAGCTGCAGACATTGTGGATGGAATGGTTGGAACGGTTATGAAAATGGAAACTGATTTATCTTTGTAATAGAGACTTCGGCCTCTTCATTTTTAACATCTGGGATGCTCTCTTAGTTTCCTTTCTACTGAGAACAAAGAGCTAACATGCTTCAGTCAGGTTCTTCTGCCCTGCCATCCTCCCAGGTGAATTTAGATATTAATTTCTTTCTGCTTTCCCAGCCACTGCTGAAATCTGTCTTATAAATAGTTCCCAAACTTTTCCCCTGCATCTGAAGTTCCATTTGCTTCTGAACAGCTAGCCATGGCTGTAGCTGTCTCCCTGTATGCCAGATGACTTTTGCAGTTGTTTTTCCTCCAAGAATTCCCACTCTTTTCCCCCACTTGCTGGAGATAGGACGATACACCTCTGCACTTCCTAAGTGACCTAGATCAAAAGGGACAGAGTTGACAAGAATTATTGCACCTTCCTCTTCAGCATATTCATCCTACTTGCCTGCTGATCTCCACATGCTTTCCTCTTTTGCCAGTCTTTTTAGTCATTTCAATGGGACAATGTTTCCTGTAATATTCATACATTGATATCAAAGGGTTTATTGGAATTCAAGAAGCAGCAATTGCTGCTATGTATCAGCAGTAATTAGCATTCTTTTAATCCTTGTTCCATAACAATATAGCATCAAAGACCCTGAAGATAAAGGAACAGTAGCATCTAATGGTGCAGAGACTGTTTTCACCAGGTCATATATCTATATTTCATCATAGAATGTCTCCAGGGATGGGGCCTCCCTGGGCACGCAGTTCCAGTGCTCCACCACCCTCATGGTGAAGAACTTCTTCCTAATGTCCAAATCTACCCTTCTCTGGTTTAAAACCATTTCCCCTCGCCCTATCACTACGTGCCCTTGTAAACAGCCCCTACCCAGCTTTCTTGCAGGCCCCTTTCAGGTACTGGAAGGGCAATATAAAGTGTCCCTGGAGCCTTCTCTTCAGGCTGAACAACCCCAGCTCCCTCGGCCTGTCCTCTTAGGAGAGGTGTTCCAGCCCTCTGATCATTTTCATGGCCCTCCTCTGGACCTGCTCCATCAGGTCCATGTCCTTCCTCTGTTGAGGGTTCCAGAGCTGAATGCACTGGAAGGTGAGGTCTGACCAGAGCAGAGTGGGAGAATCACTACTTCTTTTGATGCAGCCCAGGATACAATTGTCCTTCTGGGCTGCAAGTGAACTTTGTTAGCTTGTGTCCAGCTTCCTGTCCACCAGCACCCCCAAGTCCTTTTCTTCAGGGCTGTTCTCTATCACCACCTCCCTCAGCCTGTATTGATAATCAGGATTAACCCAACCCAGGTGCAGGACTCCACACTTGGTCTTGTTGAACCTCATGAGGTTCACCTGGGCCCACTTCTTCATCTTGTCCAGGTCCCTTTGGATGACATCCCGTCCCTCCAGCCTGTTGACAGCACAACTCAGCTTGGTGTCCTCCGCAGACTTGCTGATGGTGTTCTTGGTTCCACTGTCTGTACCACTGATGAAGATATTAAACAGTACAGGCCCCTGGGGGACACCACTTGTCACTGATCTCCATCTGGACACCAAGCCATTGACCACTACCCTCTGGATGCAACTATCTGGCAAATTCCTTATCCACTGAACAGTCCACTCATTAAATCCATGTATCTTCAACTTGGTGAGAGAGAAGTTGTAGGGGACAGTGTCAAAGGCCTTGCAGAAGTCCAGATAGATGATATTCATAGATCTTCCCTTGTCCACTGATGTAGTCACTACTATTTGTTTAGTAAGAATTTGAAAGAAAAAACAGAAGTTATGTTATTTTTATTACTCACAGAGATCCAACTACTTTTAGTCTGTCTCAGATGCAGAAGGTGTGTGTACCTGCCCACTAGTATGAGGAAAAGCAAAGAGATTATGGCTAGGCAGCAAAAAAGCTTTTTGAGGACTTCTGTGTATTGAGGCTCTGTGTTTATTCTGCCAGTTCTTCAGAACTGATATGCCACTGCTGTGTTGTGAAGCATGCCAGGGTGTTACTGTACTGTCCTCCCTGCATCCCTATGGGATGGTTCATCTTCCCTTTCCTTCTAAAGGATCCAGAAATGTTTTTTGATGCATGTTTTTAATCACCAGGAATAAACTAACTAGCTTGCTAATGACTGTGTGAAAACTTTTTTAGAAAAAAACAACCAACCAACTAAATGAGAATATATTCCATTCCCTGCCCCCCCCCAGTTACTTTTTCAGTTGCAGGGCCACCACTACTTCTTCCTCATAAGGCATGTGTTTCTTTCTTTTTGTCCTGGTGAGGGGTGAGGCATGCATTGATTTATTTTCTTTAACACTTCTGTTTCCTCATATTCAAGAGTGCTGTCCTTAAGCCACAAGGCACTGTTACGTTATTTGCCTGTGAGCAGAAAGGACCATTCCCACCCTTGTTGCTTGAAAAGACTACTCATAGTGGAACATATATTTAGAGAGGCCAAAAATAATCTGTGAGGTAGGGGGACAGCTTGTGCTGTACTGGCTGGTGTCTGGAAGAGATGGCAAAATCTCTGTTAACATCTTGTTGGTGTCATTCTGACTCAAAGCCTGGAACAAATGGTTTATCATGTCCTATCCCAAGCTACTTGCATCAAGGGCAGTTCTAGTCCTGACTAGTTATTGGAGAGGCATGCTTCATGTAGTAGTTCAAATTGCTCATTATTTATTATGTGAAGGTTAGTGGACCAGTCTGAAGTAGGTTTTACTGCTGTATCTGTAATTGTTTTAGCCTATTTATTAATCTACAGCTGTTCCACTGCATTGTTAGAGAAGATAGCAGGCCTTTCAAACCATCTTATATGAACCAATGGGGCACTGGAAAAGGTATCTATCTTAAAAATCCAGACCAAACTCCCCCCCCAACAAAAAACAGAAAACAACAAAAAAGCACCAAACAAACAAGAAAAACACCACACAAAAAAACCAAAACAAAACAGACTGACAAAAAACCAAAACACCCCCCCAAACCACCAAAACAACAACAACAAAACCCAAACAAACAAAGATCAAAACCAAAAAAACCCCACAAACCAAAAAACAATAAGAAACACCTTGTAGCCATATCTGAATAGCTGCAGATACTGAGATCTGCACTGAGTATCTGTATGGCAGTCTCCCCAGCAAAAAAACCCATCTGCTATGTTATGAAAACTTCCCCATACTGTTCTGGGTGACCTTACTGAGCACACAGTCGTGTAAACCCAGAGAACAGTAGCCATCATTAACTAGATCAGTAGCCTGAACTGCTATTGAACTCCTCCAGTCTCAGCAGCCTTAGTTTCCTTTAGTAGATATATTGATGACCCAACACTAATTCCTCAAGCTGTTTATGTTTCATGTTGTCAGAACACCACACTAATGCTTTTTCACTCCCGTCAGGCGTCTGAGAGAATACTAAACTGCATTTTTATTTCAAAGTTAGTATTCCACTGAAAAACATGTATGTAGCTAGCTGCAGCTGCTGTCCCAGTGATTCAGCCACCCCCAGCTGTACCTGCTGATCACTTGCACAGGTTTCCCTTACCCAGCTTTTATCTTTGTCCACTTGGCATCAAACACTGGCAGAAATAGCATTCTCAGCTGGAGCTTTTTAGCTTAAAAACACTCTTCCAGGTTCCACCAATATCATTAAGGACATGGTAACACTATATAGAGCCTTTTGTTGCACCACCACAGAGAGCAACTGATCGATTAGGAAGCATGCTGAAAGGTCTGAGCATTAATGATGTCGTCTTTGGAGTGGTATCTGGTGGGACCAGTTAAACATCACCTAAAAGTAAGTTTGTTCTTTTAAGATACTGGAATTCTTACAGTGCTGTCATAAAGGGGTGAGCTTTCTTTTAGATACAGCAATATTAGAAAGAGTGTTTTTAAGTATGTGTATGTAGATACACAGTGAGCAGAGGCTTCTCATTCCACTGAAAGGTTTTCCTCTTTGTTGCAGAGGCTTGTGATGGGTTATGATGAATTTTTAACTTTTGGTAAAGAAAAAAATCTCAATTCATTCCCAGTTCACAAGTTTTACCCTATGAATAGACTTTCTTCAGTGCCTTGTATCAGGCCACCCTGTGTTTTTGCAGCCCTCGGTGTCTCCCTGTGTTGAGCAACAGATACCTGGGTAACTCCTCACATAAGCTGCTCTATTAGCTGCTGCTGGTTTTCCTTCTGTATCAGCCACTTCTCATTTCCCTGGCATGACCTGACTCTGCAGTGTTCGTTGACTTCACATTGTCTCTAAATGTTACCTGTTTGGGGACTTGCCTTGTAAATGATCTTTCTCATCTGATCCTCAGGATACCAGTGACTATCTTGCACGTGGACCTTTTCAATTTTTTTTTTTAATCCACTTTCCTAGCAATTGTTTCTCGTGTTGTTATATCTGGTATGAAGTAGTTGCCCTGAGGCTAAGAATTAGAGCTGCTATCTTTAAGAAAACCCCAGCTTCCGTGTGTGTAAGTCTGCATACAGCTTGGTCTGTAGGTTTGTGCGGCGTGTTTGTGTTGATCACCAGTGCATTGGGAGGCTCCCTTGCTAATTGTTTGCAAACTGACTTTTCACAGATGATCTCTCATGTCTTACATCTGGGCACAGAACTCTGTCTGGGATACCCTTGCCAGGTTTGGCACAGCTGGCTTCGCTTCACTTGAGCTGTCTCTTAAGACAACTGGCACAAGGAAAGCTGCATGAAAGTATTTGCAGTGCATACAAATAGGCATACAGAAGTACTCCTCCTGTCTGCCTTCTGGCTTGCCATCCCTTTCGATGTTTCAGAAAGCTGGTCTTTCCTTCCTTCTCCCTTGCTTGGAAGCACTGTAAGCTTGTACAGTTATCTGTAAGACCCAGTGAGAAACCACAGGCAAGAGGTTTTGGTGTCACTATTGATAATTCTGATACAGTGAAGCTTTTCTTTAGCATTTTCATACATGGACAGTGTAGCTCAAAATTCAAGTACAGAGATACTTGGTTTGATGAACATAATCAGTAAATTTAATCTCATGTGGAAATATTTTTGTCAACTTTATTATTTTGGAAGATCAGAATTTTTGAACACAAACATTTATGATTTCAGAAGACATAGGTAGGACATCTATTTGTTATTTACTGTAATAGAGAACTACTGTCTTGTTATCCAGCTTTAGTGCTAAGATACAGGTCCACCAGGTGTTTTGTCTGAGTAGGTATGGTTTTATTTGGCAACTGCAGCTGGCTTGCTGGTTTAGTTCACCTCTAAGTGACACAGCAGGTTATATTGGTCACCACAGCCAATATGATATGGAAAAAATGAAAAAAAAGACTTTCAGAATATAAAAGGAGTAAGAGGGAAGAGGAGTAATTTTATAAAAGGTTGCTTTTTACTCAAAAATGTGATCTGTCTGTGCTTTTTATTGCAAAGGGCCAAGTCAGCTTGGACTCATGTTAGTATAATTCTGTGGCAGAATAATATTTTCTCATTATATCAGGAGATCTCATTTGAGTTGCATCCTTACTGTACTAGACACATAACCACAGAGTGTTGGAAACTTTGGAACACTAGATTTAGCATTGGGTGAAAAAAATAAGCTAGGAAAAGAGATGTCTGAAATCTGGGTGTTTGTGGTAATTGTATCATTAACATCAATGTGAATTGCCCAACCATTAGGAAGAGTTCTTGTTAGGAAGTTGAGATGCATGAAACAGTTTTGTAACAAGGGAGACAGCATCTTTTATGCTCCTAAAAACAAACAAGCCAAAGATGGAGCACAGTTTGGGAAAACTGTACCATGTCCTTGTCAGTTGTACTGAACCCCACTGCAGAAAACCTGAAAGCCAGGCAGGTTTCTGTGCCTCAGCAAAGGCAGAGTAGGTGTTTGGTGAGCAGGCTGATGGAGGTAATAAAATCATTGTGACGTTCTGCCAGGTGCCATCTTAATGAGGCTCAAGGCCAAGCCTGAGCAAGTTTCCTGGCTCCGTATCCCCATGCCTAACTGTGGCTTCTGATGCTTAAGGACCCAGCTTGTCAGCACAGCGGGCCAGCATCTCCTCACTGCCTCAGTGGGCAGAGGCTTCCCACCAGGCTGGAGAGGAGCACAGGGCAAGAGCTAGCGCTGTCTGCTGTTGCCTTGGCAAATGGTGTACCCCAGGCTGGGAAGGCAGGGCATCTGCTTCCAGTGCTGGTGGAGGCTGAGGGTGAAGGCAGGCACTGACTGTGAGAAAGGCTGGGGCTTTCTCTGCTGGCATGGCCAAATACTGTTTAGTCTACACCTCCCAGAAAATGAGATACGACCCAGCTCTTCTGAAACAGCCTTTGAGAGCTGTGTCTTCTGCCTGCAGTCCTTCAGCTTTACAGAGCAGAAGATCTCATCCCTTGGTTCAGGGTGCATTGCTAAGTGTGAAGCCTTGGACTGAGCTTAGCTTTCCTGTTGGAGACAGATGCTGCCCGTGTCTTGTAATACACAGAGAAGATGACCCCAAATGTCAGCATCATTTCAACACTGCATTTTGGTGAATTTCTTCTTGTTCTAAGCTCAGAAGCTAGCTCCACTTTTTGGGGTTAGCACTGGGGAAAGGATGGGCAGGAGGAATTGCAAGGGGCACAAACCTAACTTAGAAATTTTCTCCTGACATAGTCCACAACATCTTCACAAGGGGACTTGGCTCATATGTTGAGCAAAACCCATTGTTGGCCATACCCACTGATTTACAATGCGTTTGAAATGTTCTTTTTTTCAACTGCTAGGTATTTAGTGCATATGGAGAATGGTGACTTGAATCTGTCACAAGGTACAGGAGCTCAGGACAGCATTCTGAAGAGCATTCTTGCCTTACAGACATGAAGGAGCTGTTCAGGTTTATTGATTTTTTTTTTTTTTTTCTACTCATCATATGCTTTAAGTCCTAATTATATTTTTATTCATTAAAACAGCACACTTAAATGCATTTCTCAGCATTGCATTGCCTGGAGCTGTTAGATACTCTTACAGAGTAATTGGGTAGTTAAGACATTGTTAAAGCACGTGTAGAATTTGCAAGGTGGCTTTTACTTGTAAGGCTTTGTACACACTGCTGAACAAGGAAAAAAAACTAAGATAACAAACCCAAAACCAACCAGAAAAAGAGGAATTTCCAAGAAGGAACATAAGCTACCATTTAAGTAACAGTGAGGGTATAGCTTGATCTCAAAAATTGAAGGAAATTCAGAATTAAGACTAAAACTCCATGTTGACAATCAGCCCTGATTTTTATTTCTTCCTATATTTTTACAGTAATGAGAATGGATGCTGGAGTTGTCAGCCCTTTAGCTTTAGCTCAGAATCCAATTCTAAGTCAGACAATATCGATGAAGAAAAAAATACAGATTCTTGCAAATCAGTTTTTCTTTTAATTACCCTTTGTACTATCTCTATGGAGAGGAGAAGGTCTTAAAGAAAGCTTTTCTTCCAAGCAAGGCTGGGGATATTAAGACACAAGCATGGATGCAGTCTCTCAACAGCAGCAAACGTTCATAAGGAGCACAACATAAGGATCAGTGTGTAGGTAGAGGAATGGTGTGAAAGTAGAGGTTGCAGTATTCTGCAAACTGCAACTGATCAAAAATCAGGAGATTAAAATTGTTCAGAAATCAGTAAGTGTCTTAATGAGTGAATCCCCATGTGTGTATATTCTCTAGGTGGTCAGTGTATTCTATACAGTGTAAATGTAAGCATATAAGTGTATGGGATGATTCTGTCAGTGTTTACTTTCTGACCTGTGAACAGCTACAGTGTAAAGTCTTTTAAACTTTTCTTTGAGTTTAAATATTATGACACTACCAGTTTAGAATTTAAATAATATTTTTTTTTGAGAAATCTGTAATTGCAATAAAATCCTTTGTTTGTTTGTTTTGGAAGTCTAAAGAGAACTCGCTATTCTGCCTTGATGCTTGGCTGAACAGTGATTCCTGCAGATGTGATGAGACCTCCTGTTTCATTTTATTTTAAGCACTGAGTGCACTCAGAGCCTACACAGGGGATTTTAAACCCTTTGAATGAGAAGTCCTTGGAATTGTACAAGAGAGGTAGTGTACATTGATCACTCGTCTCATCCCAACAGCTGCAATTGAATGCTTCTCTCCAGGTGAGACTGCTTTTCCTGCTGGGCTCCACTGCTTCCCATCTCAGCTGTGAAGACGCTCTGATGGGAATATCTTCAAAGCAAGTTCCTCTCAAATCATCATCAACTGGAATCAAGGTCATTGGCATCCACCTCCTTTGAGATGGAAAATAAATCTCATGATCTAGAACTCAAAGGTGATGTTCCTTGGTCTTCCCTTGAGAGCACTAATCCCTGATTTTAATTGGAGGTAAAACTTCAAAATGAGCAATTTATTAGGCCTCATGATCGACGAAGTAAGAGAGCAATTTGCGCAGCAGCAGCTTTGTATTTGAGTGGCAGTGAAAGAAAAACTTGAAATGGGCATAAAGGTTGAACAGAGATGCATTTCAAGGGCATTAAATGTCTTTCAGGAAAATGTTGCTGGCATACTGTGCTGTTCCTTTTGTTTTGTTTTTGTTTGTGGGTTAAGTGTGGGGGTTTTTTTAATGTGCCTATCAGTAAAGAAAGAATATGATGTATTTAAAAAAAAGAAAGAGATCTACTAGCTACATCACTACGACGGTTATTACTTGTTGCTGGCTTCTTTATGCTTTTATTTAAATCTGTAGAGCTTCTGTGCTCTGAGTGTACCTGAGGAAATTGCCATGCAGTTCAGAGTCACTTCAGGGTGTTTGGAATACAGATTTTTCTCTATGCTCTAGCATTTCTTTGATAAACAATGCTAATATGTATAATTGTGATGACATGTCAGAAACATCACCGTTTCTATAGAAGCTTAATGTCCCTGCGTGATGCTGTAAACAAACTGATACCCACAGTTCTCTTGTCTTGGGTGATGTTTCTCCCTTTGCCCTGAATCCCCCCCCAGCATTGCATGCTCTATAGCACCTATGTATCTGTGTGGCTGTTGTGAGCTGGATGCAGTCTGGCTGTGCTGTGACCACTGCTATGCTTGGATTTTTTTTTTTTTTAGTATATTGGACATGCACACCTCTTGAGGACTTTTGTGGGAAGAGAAGATCACTTGCTGGAAAATGAAGGATAGTCATGCCAAGGGCAAACCGACGTAGCTTTGTCATCTTACAGCATGGAGCTTATTATTTGCAGAGGAAAATAACTATATTGTGGTTTGGGTTAGTCTGGATCTGCAAGCTGGAAGGATTGACTTGAACTTCTTGGAGTCCATGCTGTTGACAAGTACCTTGTTTAGGCTGGCCTTTTTTTCTGGTTCCCCTTTTAATTGCAATTATAGTGAATTCTCAACTTTAGAGCTTGCATTCTTTCTGCAAAATGTGTTGCATGGGTGGTGAACTTTGAGCTGGGAAATTCTCAATGAAGAGTAGTGCAAGGACACAAAAACCTAAACTCATTTCCCCTGATTTTTCTCATCCATCTGACAAAAAAAGGATGAAAGGCTGTTCTTACAATATCTCTGAGTTGTTTGGATTCTGTATCTCACTCTGCACCTCACAATACAAAATAAGCAGTCAGGAGTAATTTTACCTTAATAGGAAATATCTGTCTTGCTGGGGAAAGAAGAATCTTGAATTTACTTAAATTCCTTAGCAGCTCTGAGAAATTCACAACACGGCACATCCCATGTTGATCTGATAGCTGAGTCTATCAGAGAAATACAATTAAATGTAATAAAATGTAGATGTGAATCACAGTTTGGCCTGAATGTAACCCTGAAGTAAGTGTCTTATATTAATATTTACAATAGATATCAATCATTGCAATTAGTAATAACACTGAGACAGAAGCAAAATAGTAACCTTATTAAAATTCTTCTTTCAATAATGTAATGTGACTCAGACATTTGAAGGTAAAATAGATGCATGCTGATTATATTTGAAGAAAAAATTTTGAATCTTTTTCTTAACCTCAAACTCCTTGTGGTTTGATTTGTCACTAAGGTTTACAGTTACTTCTTGTGGTAATGTAAAGTTACATTAAAATTAATGGAGATCAGGAGAAAGAATAGCTGGAAGATCTAGTCTTGAGGCAGACTTCTGCTGGAGCAGGTTTGATTATCATTTATCTCTGGGGTTATGTGTCTTGCTATTTAAATATTATTTTGCATAATCTAAAATCATTAGGGATTAGGAATATTTATGGTAACCATAAAATATGTGATGATACTATCAGATGGTAGTAGTATTCATATCATCAGGTGTGGTAAATGTGTAGTGGTTAAAATACTGAATTTTCAGGTACTGCTACTTTTCTAACCAAAACAGCAAATAAAATACAAGCATTTAATTTCATGTTGCTGTTATGATCTCTCTGCTAAGTCAAACAGTACAAAAGAGTGCAATTACTTTTTTCCACATTTTAGCCAAGAAATGCACATTTAAAAATGGGTTCTTAGGAGTTTCTACAGCATTCTGTATTCTCTTGCCAGAAATCTTCTGTTCTGGTCCTGGTTATTTTCAAGTTGCAATCATGTAAGCCATAATGATAATGGAAGATATTTGGTGCTCTGAGAAAACATCATAAGCAAGAGAGTAGAAAATTATTTCAGTGCTTTGCAAGCTTAACAATGTGACCTGTCTCATGACAGCAATATTTGCAAAAAACCTTCAGCTAACAGATTCTTTCCCAGATTCGTTTCATCTTAGACAGTCTCTTCATCTTCTTGTTTTCTCTCAATTGCAGACTTTTTTAATTGCTACAAGACCTAGTGCACAAAAGTCTTGAATGCATCATCCAGAATCTTCCTGGCTGTAGCAAAAATATCTGTGCTGGTTTTGTGGTGTGTTGTGTGTTTCGGTTTTGGCTGTTTTTTTAATTTTAAACCCCTACTATGGTAATTAAAGGCTTCTTTCTGTTTATATTGTAGGTGTTGCATACAAGGAAATTAGTGTTGGTCTGTCAGTTGTAAACCTTTCTTTTCTCTTACTGAAAATATATTTTATGTAGCTGTGAATGCTGCCATTGCCTGATCCTGTCAGCTGTCTATATTTGATAAGTGCGGAGAAGTACACTTTGCAAAATTCTAGGTAAACTGGGATTTTTAAGGCACTCCTTTGGTTCTTTGCTATCAAGAATCTCCATTACTCCTTGGTTCTTGAGAGATTTCCCCTCCACCTCCCCATTCTGGTGTCTACAGTGTTTACTTTTTACAGTCTTGGAGGATTTTCTTTTTTACCCTGTAATTCTTCACTCTCTTTAGCTGGTCACACTTCTGAGCAGGACTGGTGAATGCTGCTTTTCCATCTCACGGCTGGGTACAGTATTTGATCTTGAGGTTACCCCTGTAGACGGATGTTGGTGTTTTGTTCAGGCTGTCAGCATGCTGAAATAGTTCCTTATGGAATGAGAGAGAAACCTGTACTCAGTCTTTGGGAGTTTGTCTCATTTTTCCAAACAGGTCCATACAGGTAGAGCTGGTATTCCTCTTAGAAGATGAATGATGTCCTTCATCCTCCATGTGGGCGTACAGGTTTGGTGACTTCCCTGGGTCCAGAAAGATAGTTGACAAGAACTGCTGTCCCTTGGCTGTCCAATATGGAAAATCTGGCTTGGTTTCTTAGCTGGAGAGATTGCAGTGTCTGAAAAATTACATTTTTTTTGACTAAGAGCAATCCAAAGATATTTCTGTACATATAAAGTGAATTTCCTTTTCCCTCCTCTTCATGCCTCTGTTCACAGTTTAGACATGCTGGCTGCAGGGCCCTGCAGTATTGTTAAATGGGTGGGTGTGAAGTAGAAGGAGCCAGTCTCTTTTTAGTTGTGCCCTGTGATAGGATGGGAGGCTATGGTAGCAAGGTGAAACACAGGAAGTTCCACCTCAATGTGAGGAAAAAACTGCTTAACTGTGAGAGTGACAGAGCCTGGAACAGGCTGCTCTGAGAGGTTGTGGAGTCTCCGTCTCTAGAGACTTCCAGGACCTGCCTGGACCTGTTCCTGTGTGGCCTGCCCTGGGTGTTCCTGCGTTGGCAGGGGGGTTGGACTCAGTGGTCTCCAGAGGTCTCTTCCAACCTCCACTATTCTATGATTCTATGAAATGTGCTGTATATGCACTTTCTATGGGATTATCTAGACTTGTAAGTCCTTTGGTGTTTGTGCAGTGCCTAGCACAGTGGGTTTATTTAGAGACCCAAGGTGAAGTTTCATCATGAAAAGTAATGGTCTATGAAAGCTTTGGGGACAGCTTGAGCAAAAATAATTAAATGAATAGACCTTTCTGTTTATGAATCTTTTACCAAACTTTAGGTTCACTGTCTTGTCTGAAGATCTTTGCATTTAAATAGCTCAGATAAATAAAAAGCAGAATATACAGAACAATTTTAGAGAAGACATAGGGCTTCCATGCTACTCACCAGAGTAATAATCCTGGCTGTCTTCCCTGTCATTTATTTTCAAATGCTTTCAGATCACTTTCATCCTTCCCCATCAGTTTGAAAATCAGTTGTGGGGTGTTTTTTTCTGTTTTTTTTTCTTTTCCCATCACAACACTTCTGATCTCTTAACATGTTGTTAGAGGCCCATCATTGTTTTCTTGGGTTTATGACAATTTTCCTTACCCTTGATTGGACTTCCAAAGCTAACCGGGAATTTGACTGACAGGAGAAATTGTAATTGTTTTCTTACCTCTTTTGCTGATGGTTTGGAAAAGAAATTTCCAACCTATTGCACAAGGCAAATACCTCCATGTACCTCATACCAGGGTTCCATATAAATTTGGGCTTATTACTGCAAGCTTTTGTTTCCTGCAAGTCATTCCTTCACAGGACATATTTTGGCACTTTAAACTTTTTGCAGCTGGATATCAAGCCTGCAGACTTACCAAAGTAAGATGCTGACTGGTTAGAAGTAGACTTTTTTTTTTGGTTACAATTGAAAGATTCACCATCTGTGATCTATAATTAGACTTCTTACTAATTAGGTATTATAAAGCTACATAATGCCAAGTTTGGGGAAAAAAAAATGTTTGAAATACAGTGTAATATATGGCTGATTGTTTTTATTGCTTAACTGTAAATTGTTCCTCTCATGTCCTGGGCATCCATAGTGTCCTACCCCTGTAGCTTTTAAAAATGCCTTTCAGTCATTCATGACACTGTGGTGGTTGCTATAGTGATAACAATTTCCTGTCTGAAATTACTGTACTTCAGAGGTACATGAGGCCTTTTTATCCCTACCCCCCCAGTTTTTGATATTACAGATGCTCTTACTCAAGGGCTGGAATTCCTATATTGTTGGTCTATTTTTTCCACTATCTGATGGAAACCAGAATAAATATATACCTTTCCCTTACAGGACTAATGAAGATCCCTGCTGCGTTATTGGTACCTTTGCTGATCATTGCTCTATATCAAAGCCTTAAGGAACTTGCATTTAGTTTTGTTATGGGTCACTAAACTAGAGAAGCACAGGCTGTTCATCTTGACGAAATCAAGAACATCTGCACCCAACCAAGGGGAATTTACTTATGAAAAGCAGCTTGTCAGTCATGATAGATGTTATGTGGAGCAAGGCTTCTTGAGGGAGTCCAGCGCAGAGCCACAAGGATGATTAAGGGAGTGGAACATCTCTCTTATGAGGAAAGACTGAGGGAGCTGGGGCTCTTTAGCTTGGAGAAAAGGAGACTGAGGGGAGACCTCATCAATTTTTATAAATATATGAAGGGCGAGTGCCAGGAGGATGGAGCCAGGCTCTTCTCAGTGATGCCTGATGACAGAACAAAGGGCAGTGGGTGGAAGCTGAGGCACAGGAAGTTCCACTTAAACATGAGGAGGAACTTTTTCACTGTGAGGGTGACAGAGCACTGGAACAGGCTGCCCAGGGGGTCTCCCTCTCTGGAGATGTTCAAGAGCTGCCTGGAGGTGTTCCTGTGTGATCTGGTCTAGGTGATCCTGCTCTGGCAGGGGGTAGGACTGGATGATCTTTCAAGGTCCCTTCTGAACCCTAACATTCTGTGATTCTATGATTCTCATACTGAAGTCCAGTTGGGCCAAGCCTCTGTAATGTGACTTAATTGGGATCAGACCCCAGCTGAGACAGTTTGCTCTTTCCATGATAGATGTAATAGAAAGAAACCATAAAGCAGTATTAGCTGTTAGTCCCTTTGGTCCTCTTCATGTGACAAAGTTCCTGTGGTGCCTTAATATCCAGGATCATGCTGTTTCTGTGGGTTTGTCACTGTGCTGGGCATCTCTATATTGCTTCCCACTCTCTCTGTACATCCCTTTGAGGGCTGCTCTTATCAGAGATAGGTGTGTGTTTGGCCCGTTATTCTTCAGCTGTAATACTCCTGTTGCTTATGTGTTCTAATTCCCTCTGCATTTTGTTCTCCTTCCCATGGCATTGCCACCAAAACCTCGATTGTCAGCATATGTAGATTTTATGTAATTAAGCAGCCACAGTTCAAAGGTCTTTATTGTTAACACCTCTCTGCTCAGGAATCACTCCTACAGATGGATGGTGCCATTTCTGATACAGATCACATCCTGAAAAACTGGCAAATCACACGAACTGCTGGAGTTTCTAAGCAGCAGGAAAAAAAACCCAAACATTACTGAATAAGATAAAAAGGAAAAGATTCCAGGTGGCATTACTGGATTTCCAAATGGCCAAAAGCTGTGGGGGGGTGGTGCATACAGAAAACATTCAGGAAAGTCAGGAAAAGGAAGGGATCTGTATGGCTGGAAGCAAGTGAGGTGTTTGCGTTTTAGCGGGTAACACATGGTAAAACTGAAGGAGGAATGGGAAATGAAGAAGACAGATGTGTGTGGATCCCAAGATGAATTCATATCCCATGGAATTATCCACAAGTTAAGCAGGGTGGCAGTGATGTTTGTATAACTGAGAAGGAATGCACAATATGCTCTTCTTTATTAATGTCTTTTTCATCTCTATATATTCTACTCCGTTTCTTTCTAATTTAGGCTCTCTTCTAATTTCCATCCCTTAGGTGGCTGTCAAGCGTGGTGGATTTATGCCACTGGTTCAGCAGTACTCCTACATTCTGTCCCATGTGCATTTAGCATAATCTTCATTTGCACTTCCACTTGCCTGCTTTTTAAACTTTTTCTCCCAGGCCATTAGTTCAGTTCTATTTTCTAGTGAGAAAATAAAATTCTTTCTGTTGTAGAAGTAATTAAGTCTCCTATGCTTAAATGATCTTCTCCAGGATAGTCAAGATTTACTCTATTCCTATGTGTTGCTATTGATTGGTGATAGAAAAATCTTGGCTTCTCATGCTCCTTCCAGGCAGTGGTAGTTTCTGTGGCTGAACTGGCTGGCAGCATGTGAGTCCCAAAGCAGTACCTGCACCATGCCATTTGCAGCTATTTGCTTTGGCAGCCAGAAACTTAAGTCTATGGTGTTGTCTTTTTTAATCTGTACTACTGTTCTTGGGTAGTAGCTGCTCGCTTCGTGATCTGGTTTTAGCTGCCTGTGTGTGGGTATGAAACCCATGTGAGGATCACGCTACTATGGTTGTAATAGCAGAAAATACATGTATTTTCATCTCTTAAAAGATCTTTAGATCTCTTCAGACACAACTGAACTGTGATTGTGCAGGGTGAAAAGGGTCTTGTGCTTTTTAACTTCTATATGATAACACAAGGGACAACTGCATTTCTTTCTTCTTTTTCTGTTCCTTTTATTGATGCTGGGAATTCAAGGCTTGCCTGGCTCAACGGAGTCCACGTGATTTATCTTTTTCTTTTGTTTTGACTTCATAGCAATGATTCTTTTAGAAGGTTTTTTTATTAGCTTTTTAACATTAATTGAATTGTGGTGCTGTCTCCATCTCAGCACTGGTGTATGCTGTAACCGCTTCTCAGAACTTGAAAAAATATTGTAGAACAAACTAGGAAGAGCAGGGCAATCAGTGTCTGAAAATTGTTATACTTTACATTTTTTTCTTGCTTTTTAAATTTGATATGAGAATAACAAACTATGTAAAATGAGTATTTCTCTAGTTGCAGACAAGGTAACTGTTAACTCGGGCTCAAGGTCAAGCCAGGAGAACCAAGCAATGATTTAGAAATGTGAGTGAAAGGGAGTGGGAACAGGCACACCTGTGACATAGCTCTAAAGGACCCTATGCCGGAGTTGAAATGAAGATCCCAAGCAGTGCGTGCATAGGTTGGGGTCCAAGGTGGGGCTGGCCAGGGCAAATAAGTCCTCTTGGTGCTCTCAAGACTCTCTAACTTTCTTAAAGTATTCACTGGAGAATCTTATGACCTGAGTCACTGTGACAAGTTAGCAGTGCCCAGTAGAGCTGAAAGGTGGATGATGCTGACCATGAGACCGAGTGTGAGGAGCTTGTAATGAGTTGGCTTTCAAACGGAGCAAGTATGAGGAAAAATGGAGAGATGTTAGTATCATTGCAACACTGTGCTGGATGAAACCCCCAGAGACCTATAATTCCAGTTCGTGCTCTCTCTTACAAAGACTGCTTGTACAGGAGACAAGCCTGGTAAGGAGACAAGTATATTCCATAGAAGAGCTAAATAAGGTTATAATTATAACTGAACTACTCTGAAACTAATCAATGCACTTACATGACACTTGCTACAAAAGCATGGGTTTCCAAAATCTTTTTGTGCTTTTGATCTGTGAAAGGAACTGCAGGTGATACTCGCGTCATATTCATATCAAAATACCCAATTTCAGACAAAAATCACTTAAAATAATAAGTAATTTAAATTGTTGTCTGGTGTTATCATTTCTGTAGAAGATACCAATGCAAAGGGAGATGACCGTGAAGAACCAAGGTCAGAAATCAGATTCTTAATACTCTCTGACTAATAGTAAAAATATTTGGTTTCCTGAGTCATTTGTCTTTCAAGTAGAAGACTCTTGTGGTAGGGGTATTTTAACACAATGCACTTGGCTTTCTGCCAACAGATGAGCTCTCCAGATTGATACTAATGAAAGAAATATTAATGCACCGTAGCATGTCAATTATATTGAAAAGGTCTCCAGCAACCATTTATCACTTAAATCTCACATCGTATAGCTGGGGACCAAATTGTGTTACATGTTAGAATAGTTCTGCCAAATTTGATCCATCATTAACTTTCATTTGTTGATAATTTGAACATGAATTTTTATTCAAGTTATGCATCTTTGTCAACTTGATGGAAATGTCCTGAATTGTCATGTTGTCATAGATGAGTGATGCTGTTTTCCAGCGGAGAGTCAACTGAATTCTGAAATGCCTTTAAGGATATATCCCCCAGAAAAACAATCCTGAGGCCAGGGATGTTTTTTTATTACGTTTGAGGGGAGAAAAACTCTTAAGAGGAAAAAAACAAAAACACCAAACAAAAAAAAACAATGGAAACAACAACACCAAAACCCAAAAAAACCCTCCCAAAAAGCCCTCCCAAACTTTTATGACACAAATTGGATTCTGAATTGCTGAATCCTGTGTAGAGACTTAGTTGTGTATTTTCTTGTTTAACCTCATTGGTATGATGCCTTTCATAATTAGGGCTATCAGGCCTCCAAGCAAAACAGAATAGTTGTGAAGTGGAAAGGTAATGCCAGAGTAAATTTTCTTCAGCTTCTACGTGGGATTCAGTGAACTGGGTGACATATCTCAGGCTCAAGAAGGCAAATTAATCCATTGTAGAGGATGTGATACAGTCACAAGTCTCAGCACTGAGCAAGATTAACATCAATTGTCTCGGACTTCAGATAAAGGCAACACCTCAGAGTGGTTTGACCAAGGAGGGTCACATGGAATCATTCTTCATTATAATACTGGGGGAAATCCTTTGGTTAAAGGAGTTTGTTGGATTTGTGCAGTATGGGATGGCTAATCCTATTTACAAGTATGGGATAGCTGTGGAAATCTTCTCTGTAGTATTGGTTCATTGCAAAGCTTATTAACCTTTTTTTCCCCTGTACAAGACATACTTTTTTACTTGCTTTTTTAAAAGCAAACACACAGCAGCTTAGATGTGTGTTATTTTTTTTAAAAGGTCTTAAGTAAAATACTTGGTTGCATGCAGAACTCTGGATGGACAAAGCTCGGAGAAGGCTCATACACAGCAGGGTTTAATTGCAGTTTGATATACTTCTTTATTGTGCTCAGGTATTGTTTTCAGGATTGTGGTATAAGAGGACTGTGAGTAAACAGAATGGGAATGAAATAATGTCCTTAAGCGGCCAGTGTGTAATTTTAACAAGCTAAGGTGACACATTCAGATGATACTAATTAAAAACAAGAGAAAGAGACAACAGAGGGTTAAACGCTGACTGCAGCTGTACAAAATACCTTGTAAATGGAAGCAAAGCCTTGGCATTGAGAAGAAATGAATCTGTCTTTTTGGAAAAGCAATGTCTGATCAGTATTCTGACCTATGTTTAAATGGACAGTGCAAATGAATTCTTCGTGCAAAGCTCAGGATTGCTGTGTATGTTGTGTTTGTGCCTGTTTCTGATTTTAATTTAGCCTTCTGAGAATCTGTAGCAGTAAAAGGGCTTAGTTAACCTTTCTTGTCTCTTGGTATAGTGACTAGATCCTTGTATTATAAGTCAAGAGATCACGGTCCTAGTTACTTCTCCATTATCTGAGTTATTGAGAGGTTGGCATAGGGTTTCCATAATGCACCTCATCCAGAATGTGCTTGGAGTGCAATTTAAAGACCTTTGAATTGCTGTACTGAGCTACCCAGGCTTCTGGAATGGCTAATTAGCTCAGGTTGTGAACATAAAATACCTTTGTTCTGCTTCTGAACTAAACCAGGGCAAGAAGCAGCAAAAAGGAGTTGTTGCTGCTCTGCTCTGCAGAGAGCTACATCCATAACCCTGTACAGTTAATTGGCATCTTGAGTGATTTGGCCATGTCTGGGCATAATTGACAGAGTTGCCAGCATTTTACACTTTGCTGCATTGTCCCAGCCTTATCCCTTTGACCAGTGATAGTTGTACTAAGTCGTGGTATTTGTGAAAGGCAGTTGTGCTGGGTACAGTGGAGGCAGTTAGATTCTTAAGCATCATGCCAAAAGAAAACCTGACTGTGTATTTTTATGGTGGCATCTCTTTAGTGAACCATGGTACTTTGCAGAGGAGTTCTTTTCTGCTTTCCTTAGCTTTTAAAGCAGAAGGGTGGTGATACTTTGGCAGGCTGGGCTTAGAGAGAGCACTGCTGAAGTGTAGGCTCAGTTATGGTGCTGTCACAAATACATAAAGGACAAGTCACCTACACTACCTGGGGTTAATATCTCTGGAAACTTAATGTCTGTTCCTGATTTTATGTTGCTTTAAAAGCACCATGATTCATTGAGGTTCATGAAAAAAACCACCCCAAGTAGTATCTCATTTTATTTGTTTTGCAGCAAGTTGAGCTATGTTCTGAGAATGGGCATATGAACATCTGTTTTGATGTGACAGTAGTAAAAAGATTTCTGATACATAGATCGTTCTAATAAATAAAAAAGCTTTCAAATTTTCTTAAGCTTGCTGTTTTCTGGGTTGTGGCTAAATAACTTTAAAGCCTATCTTACAGGCTTTATATTTATATATATTTTATACATAATTTTTGATCTCTTGATATTTAGAGTTTATTACTTCTTAATGATAATATCATACGTTTTTATTCACCTTACTTCATCTTCATGACATTTAGAGTTGTGCTTCATGCATAGGTTTATCAGAAAATCAAATGTGTGGGTCATCAAAAATCCCCCAAAACCAATCCTGGTAAAAACATTTCTCCCCTTTCTTTGCAAGAATTAAAATACAGATAAACATCAGACACTCTGCATATTGCAGGGCTCTGTAATAGTGTATAGCCTGAGGCACTATTTTGATATCGTATTGAAAATCAAGATGTTGCTTTAGTTCACAATATGTCTCTGAAACGGGGAGGATTTGAGTCGTGCAGTCACTATTGAAGGAAGAACTTCAGGATTTTTTTTCTAATGACGATGCATATATTTCATTTAAAGTAACCAGGGAAGATTTTGGTGAAGCTTAGTAGCAAAAAGCTATGAGATCCTAATATGAAAAACTCCGCAGTACAATAACATTGTCTTTATGTTAACAAGCCACATAGCTCATCACTGGATTAAGTCATATGACTCAGTCACATTCATTCTTGTTGTACCAGCTGGATACGCAAACATGTTTTGGAGGACAAGTCATGGTCAGTCACCCTGGCAGTGAGCACAGGGGAATTATCATGGAACTGATTTTACTCAAAATATTCTGTAAAAAGGATTAATTTACATGTCAGTTGTTATAACCTTTCTGTTTATAGGTAAAATAAAATAAATTTTGCAATGGAAGTGGTCCTCAGGGCAAATGAGTGACAATAAGCAACAGTTTGGTGTTTCCTTTATCACCTATGGGGGTTATGCTCTCTCCCCTTACACACAGTAATGGTTCACCTAAGTTTGTTACCAACTCAGTGTGTTGCCATTCCTGCATTGGAGATTTTAAGAAAAAAAGGAATTTAAATGCCAGGAATCTTTATCAGCTTATAACACTGTTAAATTGGATCCAGTAATGGAGTCCCAGACTGACAGTGTGTCTTGATGTTTTCCACTGAACAGCAGAGAACCTGGATGGCATCTGCGATACATGGCTGGATTTTGTAACTGTACAGTCCAGAGCAGTCTGGTCAGGATTCTGCCTGTACAACTCTGCTCAGTCAAGGGCGGCTGGGGAGCAAATTCACCTCCACTTGTGGCTCCACAGCAGGAGCAGATTGCTCTGAGACTTTGCTCTGTCCCTGCGCCTGCCTTAGGTAAGAGCAGTTTGACTGCTGGAACTGTAGAGCAGGGATCGGGCCCTGACTGCCTTCAGGGGCCGGTGATGGGGCTTGTCTTGCTGTCCAGTCTCGGGGGCAGGTTCTGCTGTGGGCTCTGCGCACAACCCTGGCTGCTCTCCTCCTGTTAGACTTTGGGCTGCTCAGTCCCCTAGTACAGGCGTGTGTTGGCCGACATGCTGCTGCTGCTCTCCTCTCAGGGACCCTGTGGCTTCTCCCAGGTCAGTGTGAATCAGAAATGAAAGTCCAGCTCCACGTTTGTTAATCCCAGACCACACTCGCCATCATCCAGCAGCCCAAGAGTGATCTGGAGCAGCGCTGTCAAATTAGCCAGGCAGCAACAGTGTGAAATCCATGCTGGCTTCGTGCCTGATGATGGGAGACAGATGTTACCTGATCCATAGGGGTGATTGGAACGGTGCTGGTGGATAATACCTGAGCCAACATAAAACTTGACAACAGAAAATTAACTTCTCAGTGTTTGCTCGTCAGATTTGAACTGTCAGGGTGAGTTAATACTGAAGCAGTGCTTTGGTGGTTTTTTTAGGAGCCCTCAGGGTAGCTCTGCTCTAGTGTCAAACTGCAGCCTAACTCCAAGTTAGCAGCTATTTCTGTGTAACAGGTGGTGCAGCTTCGAAAGTAAGTGGTTAAACCTCCTCAGCTGCTTTTGAAACCTTACCATGGGAGAGGTTTGCATGGCGTGAGCACTGTAGCTCTTCCTAACCTGCAATTGGACTCAGCTCATCTTCATTTTAGATCTGCAGTAGGCGGTGTGAGCCTGGCTATCAATATGCTGCCTATACGCAATGCCATTAAATGAAATCAACTGCAGATGAAGCATAACTAGGCACATTGCTGATTTCTTTATTTTTCTTTCTTAGCTTTACATTTTTTAGGAAATTCTATTATTATTTTGTTTGTTTATTTTTTCTACTGGGAGAAGGGGCTTACAGTAAAACGAGCTTTTCCTTCATATTAACAGCAACATGATTTGTCATTTTAACAGCAGTGTTTGTAGTCTAGCAATGTGTTAGATATGTTCATAAAAGAAAGGAATGCTTTGAAATACGGCTTTCCACCGAAAGAAAAAATAGCTGAACTGCATATTGTAGTGACTTTTGTGAGGAAAGTCTGTTTGTGAATTGTTGCAAATTATTTGCACAATTTTAATAGCCGTTTAGTAGTTTGCAGCTAGTTAATAGTCTCGCTTCCAAATCCTGATCAGCTGCAGTGAAGTATTCTTTCAACAGATGATAATTTTACAGTCTGCAGAAGTAGTTACTAGAAAGTCATCTCTTATAGACATGTCTTAGACACATTTATAGAGGCATCTCCCTGGTGCAGATAATTTGTGTAACCTTTAAGGCTTTTTCTTTACAAAATTACTTCATTTTCTAGGCTGAAACTATCAGAACATTGTATTAAAGATACAAATTCTTCTTAAAGGATGAGTAAAGGAAGGACTTCTTTTCATGGTGCAGTGTACTGTTTCAAAGTTAGAGCCATCGAGGGAAGACTTCTTGCTTTATCCTTTTGGGGACAGGCCAGTATTACCTTTTTTTCTGGTATGACTTACAATACTTTTTAGTTACCAGATGTTAGAGCCGTAGAATACATCATATTGTTTGAGATTTTTCTAAAATATAATCTATAGGTATGCTGAATGGCTTGTGAACAGATGACTTGAAAAAGATTCCCCCCCCCAGCTATTAATGATTTCTGTTAAAAATGAAATGATCTGGTTCAGAAAAAGAGATGCAGCTTTAACAAGGTATAGGGTTTTTATATATTCATGAAGAATTTAATGGGGCTTATTCTGATGGATCAAAATGGACTGTATAAGTGATCATATTCATGTAACGAGATAGTCATATAGCTGACTGAGTCTGTAGAGAAGGAAAGAAAAATGAATCAGGCTGATCAGTTTTGGTTTTGTGGGAAGAACATTATCCTAACTGCAGCTGCTAGTCTTATCTTTCATACTGAGCCATACATAAAAGCAGAAATTCATGTGTGTAACAAATATACAGTGTTCTGTTTGGCAGCAAGAATTAGAAGCTGAAATGAAGTGGGTTTTTGGGGGTTGTGGTTTGTCTTGTTTGTTTTGGGGTGTGTGTGTGTGTGTGTGTGTTGGTGTTTTTTTTTAAGAAAAGTCCCATGACACCTCTGGTATTTACAGAAGCAAGACAGAACATACAGCTTATACAATTGCCCTTTAATACTGTAACTAGATATGAAATATTGGGTGCTTCCAAGGTGCTGCAGGCATTTGGGACATCATTAAAAAAAATTCTTGTAGGCGCTATGAAAGAGATCTTAGCTGAGCAACAAATAAATGCACTCGCCTTCATTACATTAAAATTCAGTCATTTGAAGAATTGACTCCTGTAGTAGGAATATCAGAATTAAAAAACAGACTAATAAAAGAACCCCACATTGTTGCAATGGATTTTTTTTTTTCTTTAATTCTAAATTGCAGCTGGTCAGTGGTGATTGCTAGTCCATGGTATGAATGGGATAAAAGTTAGTTTGGAATGCATTGCTATTGCCTAGGTCAGCAACACAGTTGTCCTTCAGAAAATGAGCTTTAGAACTGGAGCCCTAATTCCATGAGTACTTGGTGTGTGCCCGCATGCTTTGCTGAATCATGGTTTCTGTGCTGGAAGTACAGGTTTGGCTCTTCCTAACTCACTCCGCTTTGGGCTGCCACAGTGTTGGCTGGAGGGGATTATGATTCTTGGAATCCTGCACACTTAGTCTGAGCCTTTTTTTTTGTTAAGGGAATGTCTTGTGCAGTAGGAAACTATGTGAACTTGCCTGTTCTTTGGCACATTTTACATATTAAACTCCTTTTGTTCAATAGAAGCTTGTGTTTCCATGCTTCCTAAAGGTCACTATTTCTGTCCTGTTAGAGCACTCCACGCAGAGCGGTAGGGAAGGGTCATTTTAAGTTTCTGAGGAGTATTTGAGAAAGTCACCATTCAGGCTTGGAAAATGTTGCTCATGCAGTTGAACAAGCCCATGCTTGTTGCAGTCGGCTTATGGCCACTTGCTGCAGCTGTGTTGCTTTACTTTAGGTTTGTGGGTGGTGGATTTTCGGTGTTGATT
>VWZY01005542.1:194939-233888 GCA_013399075.1 Chloroceryle aenea | reverse complement strand
TTTTTTTTTTTTTATTAGCAGCATTGATTAAGACAGCAGTTGATGACATTTTTGGCCATTAGACTTCATTGTGGTTTTCACAATACGCCATTATTTTCTTTCTTCTTCATAGTGGGCTACTAGCCCGGACTCCTTCCACTTCTGCTGCAGTAGCAGGATAGTTTTAACAGAAATCTCTCTGGGCTCAGAGAGAAAAGTGACTCATCTCCCCTTGCTCATCCACTTGTGTATGTCTTAATAAAAAGAAGTTTGTTTAATCATTTTGTTATGAATGTAGGGTACAGATTCAGTCTTGTCTTTGCAATCTGATGAATTTTTCATTTAAGTGAATGAGTTCAAAAGACTGTTATCTTAGAGCCAAGTGAGTGCTCAGGACAGACCCTTCTTGCTGTCCCTGCTGTAGCAGCCCTGTTGCCCGGTCTGGCTGCTCCACCACATCGCGGTGGGAGATGTGAAAGACGCACTTCACAGCTATGGCCCTGGTTGCTCTGGGAAGCCAGACACACGAGCTAAAAATAGTCTCTTCTAAGTTAGGTAAGTTAGCACCTTTACTTAAGAATACACAGACATGAGAAGTTGCTTTGGATAATAAGAGAGTCACATGGTAGACTGGGAACTAGGGCTATTTGGGAAGAGACAGACAGGGAAAACAGATGACAAAGATGTAGTGCCTTTAATCCCAGCACTGACAGTCTGTGGAGTGCTTGACGTTGTATCCTTTAATTTTGCTAACCACTGTGTATTTTGTTGAGATCTCGGCCAAGGTCAGAATTTCATCCTCCTAAATGCTTTACAGATGAAGGAGAGAAAAAGTGTCTCAAATACCATAAAGTTTTAGCAAACCAAGGACTGTGAGGAATACAAAGAATTACTGTATCTTTGCCCATGGGTAGTTAAGGTGATGGAGACTTCTTTAAGAGGCTGAAAACTGACTTTCAGGGGAACTTGATCTGAATTTTCTGTGTTCAGGATGTAAGTCTCCAGACCACTTCCCCTCTTCTCCTTATTCCCTTTGACCTGGCTTCTTCCCCCTTCCTCTGCAAAGCTTTCTGTAACCTCTTCTTTTGACTTGTGCTGCTGAACTGAACTCATCCTGCTGCTGAAGGGAGTTCCTCTGCTCTGGGCTGAAGATGTACTCATCAGTGCCTTATTCTCTGGTGGAACTGGCTCATTTTGTCAGCTGTGGAAACTAGATCAGTTAGTTCATCTGTGGTACAAAGGGGAAAATAAAATGGGAAATGCAATACATAAAGGCTTAAGTGGTCAGAATTTAAATCTTAAATCGCCAGTTGCATAGTTGGCTAGAAAAAGGAAGTGCGGGAAGAAAAAAGGAGGCAGTAAACATGATGATTAAGTGGATCTTGTAAATTATAGCATTCCTGAATAAAAGTCTTCTCTTTAAGAGAGAAATCATTAAATGTTAAACTCGCACTATTATTTGCATTTCATTGGGTAGACTTGCATGTGCAGAAATACCCATTTTAATTAGTGTTGAAGTCTCGTGTACAGAGCACTGCCTGGTAGGTATTTTTATACTCCCTCTCAGTGAACTCATTTTATATGATGATGATTTCCTCTAATTTTTAATTAACATGTCTAAGTTAGAGTTGGGGAAAATGATCAGTGTTTCATTAACTGCCTCACACTTGGAGATCTATGCAAACCTAATTGATATGGTTGCTACAGGGTACTTTGTCAAAATGAGCCGTCCTGTCACTACCTTTCTCCCTTGCTTTTCAGTTACATGAATCTGAGTGAAAGGCATGTTGCAGGAGTGTATAGTTTTACCTCTAAAATGACAGCATATGATGTGGCATTGTATTTCAGTGCAACGTTTTATCCAGGATATTTCAAAACATTTTATAGAAGTTGTATTGGAAGATTGTTTGTTAATCACTTGTATACAGTGTCCTCCCTTTCAAAGAGTGTATTTCAAAGAGTGTCCTTAAGAGAAGTGACAATTTCTTGCTCCTTCTCTGGGGAAAATGTATTGGTTCTACTCTAAGCCATGCAATTAAAAATATTGCTAGTCTGTAACAAACACCCATAAATTCATGTTTATTGCCACAAATTATTAAAGCCTATTGTTGATATTTATTTAACTATATATACAAATGAATTATAATGGCTCACTGGAAGAAATGGTTGAGATGTGTGAAGGCAGGATGGTCTAGTTGAAAAGGTGGTGTACCTAAGCCTCAGCTCTGGTCCCAGCTCTGTCACAAACCTGCTTAGTGACTGTGACCAGACCACTGTGTACGTCTATTGGTGTACTAAAGACAGTAATCTGGGGGGAGGAAGAGACTGTTACTAGTCAGCTTATTATTAAGTGAGGATATTCATACTGCATGTTTTTCAAGAAGTTAAGGTTCAGCCATAGTTATTGTAGCTAAAGGGTTTTCTGTGATCATGAGAGAGGATATGAAAACAGCAAAAGTAAAACCAAAACAAAACAAAAGCTAAAATCTCCCCATGTACTCAGTACTCTACCCATGAATTGTGCCAAGAAACTGAGCTAGAGATTGTAAATTTTGAGCAGAAATGCTCTGAAGTTGCTTTATCTCAGGAAAACCAAGACTTTTTACTGTCTAATTATCATAGTGAGAAGATCTAACTGCAATAGCAGTAGCAGAGTTGGTAAGTTATAAAGCATTCAAATATATTTTTCTGAAGCCATTATTAAAAGAAGAATAAAACCTTTGTTTTCTTTACAAAGTGCTGAAAATGCTTATCATATTAATATATACTTGGTTTCCTCTAAAATCTTACACTTAGAAATTTGATAAAGGAATCTTGTCTTAAAATGTGATATTCACATGAGATATTAATGCACATGATATTAATTTTAAAACAGTTCATGTGACATAGAATTGCAGAATAATTGAGGTTGGAAGTGACATCTGGAGGTCATCAGGCCCACTTTCCTGCTCAAAGAAGGGGTTATATCAAAAGTGAGATGTGATTGTTAAAGGCCTAGTCCAGACACATTTTGAAACTTCCAAGGATACAGATTCCTTAGCCTTGCTGGGCAACCTGTTCTAGTGCTGAACTACTCATATGGTGAAAGTATTTTTCATTTTATATTCCACTGGAATTTATGCTCCAGTTTGTGTATTTTCTCCTTTTTCTCAGGCTTTGGGAAGAGTCTGTCTCATTTTTTTTGCTGGTGGAAAATGCTGCCCTAGTCTTCTCTTCTTCATTAGAGAAATGGTGCTCCCTTACTTTTCCTTATCCGTCATGTGCTTCATCTCTCTAACCGTGATCCTATACTGGACTCACTCCAGACTGGCAATCTTCGTTGCAGCAGGATACCAAGAATGGACATGATGTTCTAGATTTTTCATGTAGTTGTCAACAGGGCTTTGTTGAGAGATAAATATTAATGGCAGGATCCCCATGACTACCTGGATGTAAGGGGAGTCAGTGTATATGTCAGACTTGCTGTGAGAAGCTGAATTCAACCTGGAAGGATGAGTTGCATAAATCTTTGCAGTGGCACCTTGTATTCCAGTTCTGAGAAAAAGATGTTGCTATGGTGTTGGGTCATAGGCTGGACTTGATTATCTTGGAGGTCTATTCCAGCCTCAGCAATTGTGTGATTCTGTGAAAAAGGATAGAAGAGAAAACCTGTTTCAAGGAAGAGAGCAGGGTAGAGTGTGTTCAGTTATAATGGTGATGTTAAGTACAAATTCTAAAGCTTCATTTTCCTGGACAGGTGATGGTGCAGCAAGTTATGGCGAGACGAGTGGGAGTATTTCTTCTGGAGGAAACACGTTGCAAACCCTCAAGCTAACTGAAGCACTGGAATCACTTTAGTGCGAAGCATGATGTAATGCAGTGTACAGTTTCTGGTTTTAACTATTTTCAGTTCTGCAGTTAGGAATGTAACCCATTGCATTATGAGAATAAACTGTATTTTTCTTGGTAGGATATATACTGTGGGGTAAATATGGCAGTTGGAACACATGGTGTTTCCTTAAAAGCTGTGAATTGAAATGATGGCTTAGTGTTGAGAAAAGGATCCTGCATGTTTACAGTCTAAGGCAGGTCTGTCAGCTGCAGAGCTCAGAGTGTGTTTTCCACCAGCTAGAACAGTCCATTTGGGGCAAGTGCCAGGAAAAAAAAGTAGTCTCCCTCAGGGAAGCAGTATGGACTTAATTCACAGTTTTGTGAAAGTTCATTACCTCAGTTTCTAAGCTTTAGCTCTGAATCTAACGCTACTCAATATCTCTGTATTTTCAGTCACTGATACAGACACCGATGTAAATTTTGCTGTTAAGTTTGTAGGTGGCATGAAGACTCTTAAAGTAATGAAGGTTGCTGCAAGGATAATCTGAAATGGCTGACTCAATGATGAAGCTCCAGCAAAATTAATTTTAATACTTCCAAATGAAGAGCATTATATCAGAAAATTAAGAAATGGAAATGGCTGTAAGACTCAGGGTGGAAGGCTGCTTTGGAAAGTAGCAGCTCAGAAGTCAATGTAAGGTATTTGGGAGTATAGCTTGCTCAACATGTACTTAAACTAAATTGGTATGGCAAAGAGGACTCATGAGTCCTCTTTGTTTCTTGATGTGGAAATGCTTATCTGTATTTGTGAACTGAACTTGGAAGATTATTCTCTTTTTCATAATTTTTTTTTTTTAAACTTGTCTCCAGCTGCAGACTTTTTCTTGACAAACTTGCTTTCTTCTGCAGAAAATCAATTTGATTCTACTGGCAATTAGCCCAGGGAAGCAGAGACTAGTTAGAATAATTATTGCTGGAGGTGTAGGTGGCGGGCTACAAAGCCTAAGGCTAAACAAGAAGAGACAGATTAGAAACAGCTCTTTGGAGTCTGAGAGATGAATAATGTCTGGGCTTGGAAAGTTTTTGGATTCTTTGGGAGAACCTGGTGGTGTGGATGAAAAATTGCTGATTATTTTTATATAAATCTGCATTCGTTTAATCTTGCCTCTGCATGCCCTGATTTCGTTAGGTGTATTTGCCAAGTGGCCTTTCCCTTTTAGGAAAAGAAGAAGAAAATGTTTAACATAGCTTTCCAATGGCAGCACTGTGCTGGCTTATCCCAGAATCACTATTCAATTAAACTTGCCTTTGCCTCTGGTAGCTGTTATTGTTCAGATCTGGTGCCCTCATCTCAGAAGCGTCCTTAATTCTGGAGGACATACTCTGAAGATAAGGGGTGAGGGATGGGGAGAGAACCCACAAAAATTGATTGAGATGTGGGAAAATAAACTCAATCTTACCAAAGAGAAAAGGTTAGGAGGTAATGTGATTGCTGTGTATAAGTACTTGCATATGGAGAATATATTTGTCACTGGGGACCTTTTAATGTCCTGTACAAGGACATAAGATCTCATAGCCAAAGATTGAAGGTAGACAAATTTAGTCTAGAAATGTCATCATTACATGGCTGTCTGCATAAATATTGGAACTCGTTACTAGAGGAAGATGTAGGGGCTGTATGTTGTTTGAAATGCAGGTAGCTGTATTTTGAGTGATCTGCTTTAAACATGTTTCAGAGTTTTATATATATTTGGGTCTGGATGGGAAGAAGAGGAAACTAGACTGGAAGGACAAGGTGATCCATTCCAGCTCTAGACTTTCCATCTGAGGTGCTGTCAGTTTATTCCATTCATCTGAGGACTATTTGAGTGGTGGTGTTTGAGTGGTCATAATGGCTGCAGATCTGGAGCAAGCTGATAATTATCTGACACCTCAGAGCATCAATCTGCAGAAGGTTAGGAGAGATCTGTTTTCCTCTTGGCTCTACTTGCAGTCCCAGCTGCCCAAGTGCACCCTGCCATGACACGTATGTTCCCTCAGGGAGCTGAGGAGGGGGACAGCCTGCGGTGAGACAGAACCTGAGAACAGATGCAAAGAACCTAGATCTTTGGCTTATCACCTCTTGATAAGGACAACTTCTTAAGGTATATGATTGTGTTTTGTGCTTTATGAGGGACATTTCCCCTGTCCAGAATTGCTCCATCGAGAGACCATCTTCTTCTGACCTCTGTGCCGCAGGCAAACAGTCTTGGCTGTGGAAATTATGTCTGTGATCCCCCTTTCCCAATATCAATAATTTAGAATAAATCAGAATATTTCTGACCTTACAAGCTTTCTTAGTATAGAAATCATTCATGTTACAGTAAAAAGGAATGACTGCTGGGTGTTTGGTTGTTTGGTTTTTTTTGTGTGTGGATTGTGGTGTTTCTTTGTTTGTGGTGTGTGTTTGTTGTTGTTTTTTTTTTTTGTTGGTGATTTGGTTGGCTGTTTTGTGGTTTTTTTTTGCATTTGTTTGGTTGTTTTTCTTCAATTTCTTCTTCTTTCAGGAAGGAATTACCTTGTCTACCACCCTAGTAAATATTTACCTCATAACCTTTATGCACTTGGACTCATTATGAATTTAGGCAGAAAACATTTAGCTTTTGTGATCATTGTCTGCCATTACTTGCTAT
Organism: Chloroceryle aenea; assembly: GCA_013399075.1. Taxonomy (NCBI): domain Eukaryota; kingdom Metazoa; phylum Chordata; class Aves; order Coraciiformes; family Cerylidae; genus Chloroceryle; species Chloroceryle aenea. The sequence goes on along the minus strand of VWZY01005542.1, from coordinate 227,427 downwards.
GAGGACTGTTATACTTCAATGTATTGAGCATTACTGGAAGTAAGGTTGTAGTTGCAATTCCTTTAAGAAATATCTATTTCCATGGATTTGCAGCTTAATTCTAAGCATTCTGGTTAGGAGACATGTAGCTATAGGCAGTTATTTATTTTTTTATTTGTCCTTTTCCTTTAGTGTCAAAAATAAAATTTTAAACAGCATCACCTTCTGAAACTGTAAAATAAACAGTTTGTCTTGGAGGCTTACTGGTTTTCCTCCCCTTTTTACTTTTGTCCATCCCCCAACACCTCTTATAGCTGAAGTGGGATGGACTCTCTTCTCTAGTCTGTCAGTGTGAAATAACCATGAGAGTCACTGCAAAGCTGAACAGTAATTAATAATTAAAGGCAGATCCCAAGGAATATATCTATAATGCATTGATTTGTGGGGGGAGGAGTATGTAAATTGCTTTTTTTAATTTTTGCTTTTCTTCTCTCTCTTTTTCTTTTTCCCCCAAGAAAAGAAAGTCTTAGTAGCTAGTCTTGATTTTAGACACAGATCCATTTTCCAAAGTTCAGACTAAGCTTCTTATTAATCATAATGCTGCTCTGGAGTACAGCAAGGTAGGTATTCGGTTTGCAGATCTCTCAGTCCTTGTTCATATTGGCTGGTCATGCACAGCCACAGACTGTTAGTATTCTTCACTCTGAAAACAAACAAAACAATAAAAAAACCAACCAAACCCACCAACCCTAGGTACCCAGATACTAAAATCAAAACAAAGACTTGCGGAGCTTTGATCAGAGAACCTGTATATTTCTCTAAGCTGTTTCTCATAAAGCACTGAGAAGTAAATATTTTTTAGGGACTGACAGTTTTCCAAATAGCTTAACCCACTGAGAAAATGGACACTGCTAGAGTTGGATAGGAACCAAAGAACTGAGCTGACATGTTTGAGCATCTGTTTTTCCCTTCCTGGTTGATGCATTTCTCTGGCAGTACATTTACTGCCTTTTTATTTTATTCATGGGGAATTCACATTATTTCCAGGTATATTATGGTGCCTGGTGTTGTTGTTTGGTTGTGGGTTTTTTGTTGTTGTTGTTTGGTTGTGGGTTTTTTGTTGTTGTTGTTTGGTTGTGGGTTTGTGTTTTTTTGTTTTGTGTGTGTGGTTTTTTTTTTTTTTTCGTTGTTGTTGTTTGGTGGGTTTGGGTTTTTTTTTTGTTTCCACTGTAGTCCTCTGTCCTTTACATCCCTAGTCTAGACTTCTTCTATCTTTTGGGAAAATTATTTTTTATCTTGTTGAGCCACAGTTAATTAGTGCAACTGATGAACGGTATGCGTTGTGTGGCCTACCTAAGAAATGCACTTCAGGCTGCTTGTGTCATTACTTGGGGGAGGGAGAGGGTAGCTACAAAAAATATCACTTCAAGTAAATCACTATCTGTTTGTTGTCAGAGGGATTAAAGGATACTTTCACCTTTCCTGGGCCAGGGAATATGGAAGGGACTTGATTTTTCCCTGCTGATAGGGAATCAATGCCCTTGAAATTGCATAGTTTTCTGTGGGTAGCTCCCAGGGCTGGGTTTTGTGAATATAGGCAGAAAATCTCTGGACTGAGTTAATATTCTCCAGCACTGAACTTCTAACATTTATAATTTCTTTATATAGCAGCAATAATAATGCTGTATTAACTATCTAATACTGTAATGTGTTATGTTTGCTCCTTTTAAGTGTCTGAAAGATAGCCTGGGCCATTTTGATCTCAGTTTTTCCTATATTGTGCACAGGAGTTTTCACTGGGATACTATTGCTCATTTAACTGTTGAAAGTCAAATTTTAGCTGAAATACTTTTGTTTCCTTCATATTTGATGCTGATCTTCCTGAAGAATTGTCACTATTCTGACATTGGGAGGAAGTATCTTCACTGCAAAACTATCAGGGAAAAAAGAAGATTCTTTCAGTCAGCTTTTGACATGCTTTTGTCTTCAAGAGATGGCTGAGTAATCTTGAATGGATGTTTTTACTCAGTTTATTCTTTCTACAAAATAAACAGCTACAAGCTATTTCTTGGGCTGGATTGAATGCTGCTTCTGCCTTCTACTTGCTGTTGAAAAATACAGGCCTACTAACCCTACAAAGTTAATGGGATGGAGAGAGGTTGGAATATTTTTTTTCGATGGTGTTGAAAATATTTTGTGATCATTGTTTGTTTTTTGATTGTTTGTTGTTTTGTTTGTTTGTTAGTTGATTTTTTGTTTGGTTTTGTTTGTTGTTTGGTTTTGTTTGTTTAAAAATGGTGATATTAAGCAGTTGAATGTTGTTTTAGATGTATGGGTCATATATTTTTTTTCTGTGGCCTTTAGTCTTGTAAAATTCTTGCAAAATAAAGTATTTTAAAAAACCCAACAAATGCACATGGGTGATCATGGATTGACACAACAGATCTGAGGTAATTTCCAGTAGTCTATCTCTGCTCAAATTCTCTTTTACATTTGAGTGAACTTTTACTTTAAGTAATGTCCATTTAGAGAGAGATCTTCAGAAGTGTAAGTTGCCACCATAGGATAAAAAAGGTTGGTTCATTAAGTATAAGCAGTTCTTTTTGAGAAGTCTCATGTCCCTTAATAACTTGACATTTAAAGTCATAAATTTGTACAACTACCTGTATTTTGTGGAAAATACAGCATGTTGCTTCTCTTCTGCACAGAATTTGAGACTTTGCAAATAAAGGTTTTAGGTAAATTTTATCCTTCCCTTCATGAAAGAAATTTCAAGATCTGATTGACTTTTAATATATTTATAATGGGCTTAATCCAGATTCCCACTGGTTTAAACAGATTTTGGATTAGACTAAAAATAAATGCATGGATATGGAATTATAAGGAGGGAGTAAGGAAAACATCCATTTTCTAACAACATTGAACTGAAAAATTGCCATTGGGTTTGGGCTGTATCCTCTGCAGTCTGGTTACTAGCGTCTTTCTGTCATGACTTTAGTTAAATGCCAGACTCCAAAAATCAAGAAAAACAATTTGGAAGAATTAAAAGGTTCAGGGTTGTTTCCCTTTTGTTTTGGAATAAGGTAATTTACATAAGAAAGAGACTATTGACTTCTAAACAGAGAAGGCTATGCTGTTAAGTTTCGGGAATAGCATAAAAATAGACAAGCATTTACAAAACAAATGTACAGCAAACTAATTATAAAAAAAAGATTGGAAAATAACTAGCAGTTCCAGAGAGATGCTCAATATAATGGACAATGGTAAATGTTATGTACACTTTACAGAAGTATTAAGTGTGTAATAGTATTTCTGTAATAAAATACCCTGGTTTGAAACACACAGTAGCCATACATAACATTTTGACAAAATGAATTTTGTGGGTTTTAATAGTTACAAAAAACTAGTCTGCTGCACCTTCTGTGATGGTATACAGGTGCATATGTTTCTCCTAAATTGTTCCTCAGATTTCCATTTATTTCTTGGTGGAAAGGCAGATAAGGGGAAAAATGCATTTTTTCCCATCTTGAAAATGTTGCCTTTTGGAACATTTTACATGTCAGGTAGCACATCTGTGGTATAGAAGCACATAACTGTACTTCAGATCTCCTGACCCTGCAGGTGTTGATGCATTGCTGTAAGTCATGGGTACCAGCTTTAGGATAAGTGGTCAGGAATGGATGCAAGATTTGGGTATGGGAGCATCATGTATTGGAAAAGATGATCTTTATGGTTGGTGGAACATAGAATTTATGTTGTGTCTGTTGCTCCTGCTGCTTAGTTTGCCCTCTTTTTATATGTTGTTTTCTGCTCTGCTTGGACTTCTGCAACTCATTTAAGCACAGATTTACCTAGTCCTTCTGAGATAGTCAAGCTGGAAGTGTAGGTCCTTGGCATGATAAATCAACTGGAAAAACAGTACTTCCAAAGGACTATTCAGATCTAGACAGCAAAACTGATCTCCAGAGGTATCTGTCCCAGTTGCTAGGGGTTAGTATATCCTAAAGTTAGTTAGCATAAATTGGAGTGATAAATCTCTACCTCCATTTCCCAACTGTAAAATAGACGGTACTACTACCTTATGTTAAGTGGAGGTGAGAAGCCTGAAATTACTGCATTTCTACAGAAAAGAGCCATGAGAAGGTGTGTTAGAGATAACTGTTCAAAAGTATTCTAGGCATGAATTAAAAATGCTGTCGAGCTAAGTCTTGTGCTGTTTAACTGTGGTACCTATCCTTAGATCTATGAAGACTGAAAAGAGTAGCTCTTGTAACATGAAGAAAGAAGTTCTTAACATATTTGTGAAACAATCTGGGATCACAGGGGAGAAACCAAGCATGAAAAACATCAGTCTCTTAAGGGGGACAATTTCATATTACGGGTTTGTTACTGAAACTGCTTTGCTGCCCTAGCTACAGCCTGCTAAATGCTGACATACATAAACTGTCTCCAAAGAATCTGTCAAATGCCTAAGACTTTGCTGGAGTAAAATAAAGAAATATAGACCTCATTTATCAGGGCCTACAATCTTTTCCTGCTTATATCTACTTGATCTGAAGGTTATTTAAAATGTATTAGAGGTTTAAGATTGGAATGCAAGGCTAATTTGAAACCTGGCTCTAAGATGACCGATTGTGTTAATATTCTTCATATTGGTTAGACTAAACCACAGTGTCTGTGTGACAGGACAGCATTAGCTAGGGATCCAAGGTGATGTGGAGTTGCCTGGTGAAATAGCTGTTTCTTTTCACAGACAATGCTATATAATTCCCTTAGCTTTAATGGCCCCATGGCTCTTAAAGTAATGAATACCTAGGGCAAAGGCTGGGTGAGGAAATACAAAAAGCTGGTGAAAACTCAGTGCTCACAGATTGGAAACCTCCTGGTTTGGCTTTGGACTGAATTTGGAGAACTCTCCAGCACTCCCCCGGCCCCTTCCAATGTTTTCTCTGACATATTTGGCCCCTGACCAATTTTCCCAACTGCTCCCAAGCCCTCTCTATTAGACTTCTAACCCAGTTGGATGTTCCCTCAGTAAATTTACGCCCTTTCCATTGGCACAGATATAAAGTTCTGCTGCTTGAGGGATAATACTGAAGATAAATGTGCTTTCAGCCTTCTTCCTCTCAAAGGAGGTCATTCCCAGTATTTTACAGTAGCTGAATTCTGTTTATGTCATTTGAGGTGTTGCACATTTATTCTAAATGTGGCTATAGGGAGCAGATGGGCTTGGCATTTGAGCAGGAATGGTCTTTCACACCATACTAGGGGCATTGTCTTGGTCCTTCTGCTGAAATGAATTGTTTTAGTAAATAAATAGAGGTGAAAGTTAAAATGAAAGACAGACATAGTGAGACCAATTTCCACCCAGTAAAAAGATGGGTGTGTCGTTGGGCCTAGTCTGTACCAGGCTGTGGAGCAAATGGTCCTTGCTTGGAGACACACGTGGGTCCACCTCAGCAGGAGGGGGTTCATGCTGGGGGGACTAGAAGTCTTTTTTTTTTTTTTTTTTGTTAGATACCACTTGAAGTAACATGCCTGAATCCGTTTTGTGTTTATTCCTGTTTCACTAGGCAACCCCTTGACTTTTTTTTTCCCCTCTCGCTCTGTTTTTGTGTTATTGTCCAGACCTGAGTTTGTCTTTGGAGTAAGAGGTCGTCTTCAAGTACCCCTGAGCCTGTAATGCCGTTCAGTGCAACATGCATGCTCCCTGTCATAAAGGGCATGAAACAAGTTTTGCATCTGCCTCTGCTGTATCTCTAGTCTTCTGACTAAAATAAGAATCGTCATTGCTCTGTCACTATAATGTAACTGCTTTGGTCTTTAGCGTGTTTCTCCTGGCCATATGCCCTTCGGTTATGACTGTGATGTTGTCCCCTTTTGTAGATCATGTGGCCATGTTTATCTTTCTCATTTATAAAGAATAAATTCAGGTACCTACGGTATTCAGGAAATCAAGGATCCAGTCCAATTTCATGATAAGAACGATTGTGATTCTTTGGCTGATCTTGATGCAGCATCAGTGTAGGCAGGGGACTTGGACTTGATCTCTGGATGTCCCTTCCATTCTATGATGCTATGAAAGTCCTTGCTTCTATATAGTCTTGTAAAGGCTCTTTATGATAGACAGTTAGATCTTACTTGAACACTGTAAGTCATTCTCAGAGATAATGAAATGTAATTTTGAGGTCAGTGTAGGTTGATGCAACCTCTGATAAATACAATGTTATCTAATACAATGATATTTAATCCTGTGGTTCTGGTGAAGACAGCAGCTGTGAGGGAGAGTAGCCAGTATGAACGTATTTGCCAACAGCCCTGCGTCAAATGAACACTCTTCGCAGCTTGTGGTATCTTCTACAGATGTTTCCATATGCATTTCATAATAATTATTTTTTTTGGTAATAAAGAGTATAATTATTTTTATATGGTAATGTTAAAAAAAAAAAAAAAACAAACCCAAACTCTGACTTTGAAAAAGGATTTAGTGATGCAAATTGGAAGCTTACTTTCCATTTTTATACTATTGGGCAGTAACATTGCATGACAGGCTAGGAATGTTTCACAAACAACACTTAAAATTTTATCTTTTCTGGTAGTGAATAGCTATATAACATCGATGAACACCATGAATTACCTATCCATGATATTTGATTCCTGAAATATCTGCAAGAGAGTAAAGATGTTTTATGTATATCTTCTATGGATATTAGCTCTGCTTCCCCTTGAATTTTCATGGGAACAGAAAAGAATATTCAGACAATGTTTGCTTCTGCAGGAAGGATTATTAATTCAATTTAGAATGCATTATTAGAGAGATAAGTAAAACTAGTCTCATGTTTCAAAAAAATTTACAGTTAGGAATCAAGCCAGACTAGGAAAAAATGTTCTTGCTTCATGCTTTAGAAATTTATTCTCTTGGCATGTTTGCAGATGTGGTTTTAAGAGCTTATCATGTGGTATGTAATATTTAAACCTAAAAAATACTCTGTGTAGAAAAAGGCAGTGGCAGAAACCTGAAGGTTCTTATGTTAGCGGTGTCATCGTTTTGAGCTGTTTGAGAAAAAACAGGAATTTTAATTGAATAAGTATTTAAAATTTAGGTGCTCTTTCCTAAACTGCGGATTTAATCTAGAATTTTGGGTCTTGTAATTCTGTGGCCTTCAAATTGAGTTCCTGTTTGCTTGAGAGAGCTCTGTATCTGCAATGCGCTCAGAAATCTGCATCTAATGAGTATAGAAATGAACAGCAACTTGAATGTGTTAAGAGTAGCAGCAGTCCAGATTGGTTGACCAACTTTATGCTTTGATTTATGAGGGCTAATCATTAAAAATTACAAACACGATAGTCTCTGTTGGATCTGATGGCAGTACCACCTAGAAGCTTCTGCTTAACCAAGCAGCCGACTGCTAAAACTTGAACAGCCCAGCTGCCTGAGTTGCTAATTACCGAAGGGTGAAAAAAATATTTGGGAAGCAACTTTATTTGTATACTTAGACTTTTGTATTTTTTTGTATGGCTGCTTCAGCCATATGTCCGTCTCTTAAATACAATTCAGCCAGTGGATTTAGAATTGTAGAGTAGGGATGAGCAGCAAAAAACATATATATACCATTTACATGCAGCGCCATCACTTAAACATAATTTCCTGAGGAGCTTGCACTGAAAATTGTGACATCGGTCATTTATGATATGAAGACTTCTTTTTTTCTGAATTTGGACGGCCTGAAGGCAGTAGGCTGTTTTTTTGTGTGCTAACAGAATATAATCCTGTTCTGTGCTAGGTTGTGGATTAAATATATTGGATATCTTAAAGTTACTCTTCTGTATAAATGTTTGCAGGGTCAATGTACAAAGTACTATACTTAAAATGGTTTTGAATCCGGAAGCAATCAGAGCCACCACTTTGAAGACTATGCACTTACTCAGCTCTTGTGGATAGAAATACCTCTTAGAGAATAGGAATTGAGCCATTATTTTGTCTTGCCTTGAAATATGAATAAATTCACTGCACAGAATTATTACTAATGCTTAAGACAAGTGCACTGGTCCAATGACTTCATACACAGCAAGTTCTCTCTTCTCCCAATACAATTCAGTTGGAAGAACTATAAATCTAAGTCTTCAAGTCTTTCATGTTAAGTCATGGGTTGCTTTTATGAACTTTATTACCAGAGAGGAGTAGAAGCTTATACGGTGAATTCTTAAGAGCTTTAGTAATGGTCTAAATGTCTCCTCTTTTACCTTTCATGATCATGCTTCAACAAAGTAAACTTAAATGCTCTCTTTTTGATTACAGTTCTTCCAGCATAGTCAAATTATTAAGTTATTAATAGTTTTAGGGCAGCTGGTCCATACAGTAGACTTGCAGTGATATGCTGGCATGTGAATAGTCTCTTGGTTTTTACTTTTCTTGTAAGAGTCGTAGGTTTAAATAATGAATGTAAAAACTTATGTCAACTTTAGTATGATGATTGAAGAGCCTGCTGCTGCAAAAGTGCAAGTGGCTTGAGGGATTGGAGCAGTAGGTAGTTGCCTATAATTTGTTAGGGAGTTTTTTGATTATTAGTTGTCAAGAAAGTTTTAGAAGTACAGGGTGTGGTGGTGACAAATTAATAGGCTCTGCCTGGAACATCTTGATCTCCCTGAAATATTTACAGTCCACAGTGCAATAGTTATAATAGCTGAAAAGGTGAGTTAGGCTGTGTTCTTGAACAGAACAGCAGCTTATATTCCAATCATATAGAGTATTAAGTGCTTGTTGAAGTGACTCTCATAAACACTTCTCTGGATTTCAGTATGTTCATTCACATGAATTAAATTAATCAAATACAAAAAAGTTTGCAGGGACTTGAGTCTGTCTGAGCAATGTATTTCCCTGGTAGCTCTAGCTACTCAGAAGTATTTACAGTGTGCTCTTGCCTTCTAATAATCTTGGGAAAACACAAAAACTTGCAATCATACTTGCATTTATGCATTTGAAGTATGTCTTTTGCTATTAAACTTATTATTTCAAATAACAAATGGTCAGATAAAGATTAATCAGTAAAAACCTCCACATAGCTAGAAAAAGAGAGATCTCTTTTAAGAATCATCCATGAAAGAAAACATCATGGAGGGAACATGAAAAATAACAAGAAATATTTTTTTCCATAATTCAATGTTTATCAAAAAGAGAAGGGTCTTATAAAATTCTTCACAGAAGAGGAAAAACCCCTAAAATATAAACACCAGGGAAGTGATTGATCTGGAATTGTTTCCTTCTTCCTTTCTCGTCCCTCTTAGCTGACATGGTGATGAAAATTGAGGATTAAAATGGGCTTCTTAAAAGCCAAAATATTATTAGGATATAATTAAAAGCACATTGTATCTCTTCAAGTGAAATTTTGCTCTTTCTAGTCCAGCCTTGCTGAAAACCATTTTCAGAAAAGAGTAAGAGTTAAGGAAAGCGAAAATCGTATATCATTCTAACTTTAATTATTCATGGATAATAATATCTTGGAGTTTTCTACTTGTTTCCCTGTTTTTCACTGAAAACCCAGTGCACTCCTGAAGGTGGGAGTTTATTTTATCAAAATAAAGCATGTAATGGAATAAAGAAGGTGAGGCTATTGTCTCCTGAATTCTATTCAGGAACCTGGCAGAGAACTGGAGATATGATGCTCTGTTTGTTCTAATGCTCCTGAAAGGAGGTGAAAATGCAGTGGTCTGCTGTCTGCTGCAAAGGGGCAGAAGATGCTGTGATCAGAGCAAGCAGTAGAAAGGTAATCAGAAAGCTGTAAGGTACAGTAAGAAGTGCTCCTAAGAGAAGTCTGAGATACTCAAATATTGAGCAAGCGATGTGTACCAGACATCCACATCTTTATTTTCAACGAAAACATATATGTATTTTTACTTTTACTTTACTTAAAACCCCCAAACAACCAAAATTCTGTGAAGGACTGCCTAGGGACTTGTATTTCAGGGAAATGAAAGGAGAAAAGATACATTTCCTAGGTATATTTGTCCAGAAGCAGCACCAGGTGTTTGTAGATCCCTAGCATACAACAGTGAATTACTGTTGCCACCTCCATTGACATACTCTGGGCACTAAATCAAAAAACTGTGGGTGAGTTGAGTTTAAGATGAAATGTTTAAAATGCTTTCACAAGTTTCCTCGTAAGAGACTGGATGGATGAGGTGATCTCTAGGTAACCTTATAAATTAAAATAATTTTAAAAACCCCTGGTAAATCTAATTCTCCTCTATTGCCTACATTTATTTTAACTATAAAATAATGAGACAAAAAAGGAAAATTTATATTCTGTTCATGACTGATAGTAGTACAAACTGGTTAAGAATCATACCCTTGATTATTGTTCAGTTACTGTTGTGCTTCAAGCCTCTCCCCGTCCATAGGCCACCCAAGTGCTTTAACTAGGACAGCCGAATGGATGAACCACTGGCTGCAATCCAACCTGGAAAATGCTTGTAATTATCAAGTTCCACTGAAATGAAATCTGTGAACCAGGTCTCTGCTCTTAGAAATGATTCACACAATCCAGAGAACCTGAAGACCTGTATGTTTTTATTGTGAAATGATTCCTTTTATTCTCTGGATCTGTTTATTAATTGAGAAATGTTATGGTTAGCAGGATCACTTTTATAACCTGAAAAGATGCCCACAGCACAGAGGACAATGCTATAAAATGTGTTAAATAGCTGACCTACAATTTTTGGATATTGGGATGAGATCCACTGTCATAGCTGAGACAGTGGTCAGCCCCTCAGCAGTGTCATACTTCTTAAGTAGTGACAGGAGCCTGCTAACAGTGTTTAAGGATTCAAAAATGGCTCATTATGGCTTTGATTTTCCCACTAAGTCATTCTCCCAACTTCTGAAATGCAAAATAAGGTATTTTACTTTTTAAATGAATTTGCAATTGAGATTGGAAAATACTGGCATCTGTTATTCTGAGCTGTGACTCAGTTTTAAGACACCAATCCTGCAGCTGTAAGATTATTTAATTTATTTATTTAAAGCCTGATTATGGCTGCTCCCCAGTAGAGTTTGCAATTATCTGAAAGCCATTCATTTGAGATGTTTGGAATAGTGTATCTTTCTGATATGGTGTGGTTTTCCCTAGATCACAGTGGTTAGCAAGCAGTACACTGAGCCCACCCCATGTTCCTGGAAGTCTTTAACACGTAGGCCAAGTGCTGAGTTACAGTGATGGCTCATCTGGACAGTGCTTTGGTGATGCTTCCACAGAGGTTAAGTTCAAAGCAGGTGGATTGAGGGTGACCCAGCAGGATCCTGTTTCTGTGATAGTAAGCAGTTTAATTCAGGAATGAAATAATGGACTTGCCCCGTGGCTGTGTGACTCCAACACACATTGCTGAAAATCATGTAAACTTCAATAGTTACTGTTGTAAGGTATACAAGGATGAAAAAATTTGGCCCACTAAGTTCCTAATTCAGTCTCCAGTTCTGAGTGAATGTAAGGAAACAAAGTGTGTAATCTCATATCTTCTGATATGTATATTTTTTTCATGCAACTAATGCACATTTTTGTATCTCTTAAAAAGCCTCCTAGGTCAATTTTTGTGGCCTAAGAGGAATTTCAGTTGTTGAGAAAAGCACAATCTGAAACTTTTTCCTTACTAATTGGAGCCAATAGATGCTCCCAGTAGTGAAGTTTCTTTTCTCTTTCTCCTTAATTGCTAGCACTAGCAGAAAGCTGTAGTGAAGACACTGACAATAGAATAAATAGCTGACCTGATGAAGCATGCTTGGGCTGTAGCCAGGAATCTCATCAATAGATACTGTCTCCTTTGGGAAATGGTTATTCCTCTTGGCTTTTTAAGTCTTGTAGCAACTTCCCCCCCCACTTGCTTGCTTTATTTCTAAGCAAGCCTTTGTCTCTATAAACCATCAAATTTCCAACAAAGTGCTATGGTAGAGAATAATATTATTTGTGAATTATGAATTGGTTCTGCTTTTATTTATATCAACATACATCCAGGAATGCATGTTGTGAATTTATTAGGTTTCGATAATGCCGAGTGAGACTGTTACAGCTCGCTTCTGTAGAACACAGTGTTATTTCCAGATCACCCACGATCTGGAATTCTGTTCTCTCACAAGTTCCAGTGTATGAGAGACTGCAGCATAAATGTATCATTGATATATTGATTATCTGAATAATCAAAGTGAATGACTACAGTTGTTATCTGGAGATCTCATATGTTGATCAGAAGCAGAGGAAGTGACAGCTAAACAACTGCATGCTCCAAGCTGTTGGAGACTGACATTGACCCTGCATTAAAGAAAGCCATGAAGCTGTGTAAGGAACCAGAGGAGGTTCTTTCCTTTCTACCTCTATGGGGTTGCTTACAGGAGTGTGGGTATAAGAATGTGGACTGGCAGCAAGGGAAGGAAATCTGTTTTAAAGTATCCAAATATGAACCATAACACTGAGCTGATAACATCAGTCATGGACTAGTGCTTTTACGTTGCTTGACCAGTGACTGTTGGATGTTGAGTGAATTGAAAGTGTTTCTTGCTGACTCTTCTCATAGAAGAATGTTGGAAAATGTTTTGTGAATTAAAATTGTTTGTGTAGCTTGTTGGCTGTTGGTGACATAGATGAATAATTTACAGAGCACAGAGCTGATTCTTGAAGGAAAGAAGTGATACTTTTAGGAATAAAACAATGACAGACATGAAAGCTGCACTTCTGATCCTGTAGGGAAGACCAGAGCTTATTTTCTGCCTGGATTTGTTTTCTGGATAATCAAAGTTAATGACCAATATTTTGTGTTAAAAAAAAAAAAAATTATCTGTGTATGTCCAAGCCATCTACACCAACTTTTAAACTATCAACTGGATTGGTTCTTCCTGCTGAGGAAGTAATACAAATTGCTTGGGGGCTGTCATATGTTGGGGGGATTTACGTGACTATTCCAACTCCACCACTAGTGTGAAATGGAAAAATCTTTCACAAAGTCACCAGGTTTGCAGAATACTATGAGTGCTGCAATTACTCTTTTCAGAGAAAGGGGAAAAAAAACAAGCAACAAACAGTCTAAAAGCAAAACTGCTAAGAGGTAAAAATCAAGTGAAATACAGTTCAGATTTTCAGGAGTGTCATTTTTGCACTCACCAAAATAAAATTTCTCATGGTCTACTTCTGTTTCTTATATCAGTTTATATACATAAATATATTTATTCTTGTTTTCTCTTTAGGTGATCCTGATCCTTACCAAGTATTATCATACTGACATGGGGAAAGTGCTGGAGAGCTCTTTGTGGAGGTAAGTCCTCTGCTTTTCCTGTAACCTTTCTCCCCACTGTTCTCAGAATGCATCCATCTCCTTTCATTTTCCAAACTGCTGCTGGGTTGAGTTGGTTGATTGATGCTAATGTAGCAAGATTATCCAATTGTCATCAGCTCTTACTCCTTTTCTTCCTTAAATGCAGTTCCTGCAGTTCAATAAGAAGGAGTGCTTCTGGTGCTTCTAATGTGCTTCTGGTCTAGAAACAAATGGGTTATCTAATATAGCTTGTTGCTTTGGCACTTGTAAGCTTCATGCTGTCCCGAGCGCTTCTATGGAGGCTCAAACTTCATCTGTGTGTATAAGGAGCTTTACAGAGACAAACCAAGAAAAGAAGTGGACGAGGGAATAGGGAGTGGGAGAGGTCTGTGCCCAGGACAAGACATGCTGCACACTAGACTTGATACTTATTTTGAAGGAGGCTGCATTGGTTTAACCTTGCTGGATTTGTCATCGTGACAGTATCTTTGCAATACCTTGTTGTTATACTAGTGGCTGAGCAGTGCTGTCTGGCTGGGAGCAGTGGTCCATGCAGCACCAGGGTATTTTCAAGTGAAAAAGAAGCTTTTAGTCATAAAAGGCGTGTGTTATTAGGAAAGAGAGTAAGATCAAATGCAGACTGCTTAGTACTGGCTCAAGCTTGGCTTTTTCAGGGCTGTGATAGTTCATTTGTAATTATGCTTTAAACTTACAAGATGTGAAAATAATTGCACATTTGTTTCTGTTTTAATTTTTGTCCAACATCTTGTGCAAAGAAGACAACCAAATGGCAATTTGGGTACTCCCATAACTGCATAAGCACACATGGCTTTCCTGTTATATGCCCCTGGCCTATACAACATGTGCAATATGTTTCAAGTTTTGCTATCTGTGCTTCAGTGTAATTTATCATAGAAGTCTTTTAAACGTACTCGCTTGAGCTCTTCAAAGTAAACACTTTGCTCTTTCAAAATAAGCATAAACCAGGCTTAGATGACTTGCTTTCTTTTGAGAACATACCCCTTTAAACAAGGTTACTCAGACCATGCTGATGTAAAGAACTGGTGTGAAATGCAGTCAGATAAAACTGATGCTGCTGTGCATCATAGGGAAATAAGGCCCTTTCACTTATAAATAATAGATGCAATGGTTGTTTACAAAACTAGGATGGAAAAGCTGAAAGGAAGCAAGTTCTTAAGCTTAGCACTTGTACCAGGGATAGTAGGGATCCACCCCTAGATATGTTCTGCTTTGGGCTCACCTCCTGCCTCTGCCCACTGTGGCGTAAAAGCTACATGTGCGAATGTCAGACGGAGTGAGTTACTAAGTGCCTGGATCTGGAAAAATACAAATGACACCAATTAGTGCAAAAATATCAGTGTCTCTCTCAGTGGACTAGTAGTTCATTATTTGTACTAAAAAAAATAAAAATAAATAGTGAATGAAGCTGTCTGGGAAGTTGGGGAACTTCTGTGTTTTTCTCTGTGTAAAATGGTTTGGTGTAAACTGGTGAGGTTTCATGTTTGCTGATGGAGCTGGGGTGTTGTACTCACATTGGCAGCCTGCCTAGAATGCACAGTGTATATATTTGTAAACGTTTTTGTTTGATTCTCTTTGGCAATTCCTCTCATTTGCATCAGAACAAATATACAGTGAAATAGGTGTGAAAAGCGAGATAGGGTTTTTGTCAGTGGACGAAAGCCATTAATCTTCGTGAGGCTTCTGTGCCCTAGTGGGAATGGATCCTGTTTAGTTGTTTCTTGAATCAGTTTAATGCTTTTCTTCTTCCTGTCTTGCCTGGGTAGATCATACCAAATACTTTATATTCTGTAGGTCTTTAAGCAAAAATAAATATGTTTCATATCCTGATCAGCCCCCACCAAGTTAATTTTTTAATGTTGTTAATTGCATACTTTGTTATCTTGCTAGTCAGTAGGGATATTTATTTGTTCCCACAAGGGATTGGACTCAGCACATAACCATGGACACAAGGGGACCTCTGCAACACTCACCAAGTATGTACCATATCATCATCCTACACACAGCCAAAAGGTGTAAACACAGTCACAAGGAAAGCCAGAGCTGCACCACCCACTGTATCTGTACACCACTCGGGTCCCCACCTAAGTTTTAATTACCTTAGAATTTTTTCATTGTTAAATAAACAGTGAAAATAGTGCTGTATAATGAAAGTTTTGACAACTTTTACTAGCAGCAGCCCTGTCTGGTTACACTGAAGGGGTGGAGGCATAAATCTTGGTGGAAGGATGTAGTTAGAAAAACACCCGGGGTGTGCTTCTCTAGTCAGCTATTTCTGATACTTGCTAATTTGCTTATTGAGTAATAGTTACGGTTGGGGTAAATTGTATGGTTATTTGACTCAAAATAAGGCAAGGAAATAAGCAGAGGTGACATTGTTTGCCTCTTGAATATAAATGAAAATGACTTTTTGAGAAGGAAGGGAGGATTGTTTTCAGGTTTATTTTTCTAAACTGCAGTAGGTATTTGGGAATGCAGGTTGGCGGTTGTGTTAGGTCTTGTTAGCATAATGAAAAAATGAAATTGTGACTAAAAATTCAGGTGCTAAAATTATCTTCCCAAATTGTGAGTATACTGAAGATACTTTGCGTACTAGCGCTGTTCCTGTCAGAGTCCACACACATGTTTATTCAGCATGTTTACAGTATGAATGACCTCAACCAAACAGACCATTTAGGACAATAGGTACTTGAGTATGTCTCTTCACATGCTTTATGGACCAACTCGCATGTAAATGTATAGGTGCACATATTTTACAACCTCGAGTGTCTGCTTGCAGACGTTGCATGCCTGCAGGTTTAGACATACGTACTTGACATATGTACTTGAATCTTACAATGAAATATTGTAACTTTGAATTAGTAGCTGCCAAGAAATTAATACTAATGCTTGTCTGTACACCTGAGTTAATTAGTCCTAATAATGCCCCTTGGAAATATGTGGTGATGATAATTCTGTTTTCTACATGTAACAACTGAGATGGTAACTGATTGCTGAAGGTTACACAGTGACTCAGCACTGTATAGCCAGGGAATTGGCTTCCAAGCCTGTGCTTGGATTGGCTCAGAGTCCTGTTTCTGGCATACATGCATCTTTCCCCTTCTTAGCTTTATCTGAGCAATGAATAATAGATGCTGATGATTTCTAATAAAGCTTTGATTGTATATTATCAAGCTGTAATGATATGGTGGTGCTAAAATGACTTGCTTTGTAAATGTCGTCATTCCCAATGGCACCACCATGTTGTTATTGCTTCACCACAGCAAAACAAACGTCATTATTTGATGCTTAGTGTGCTCTTAACTGTATGTTTCTTAGAATTGTACACTGAACTCTGGCTAGGCCTTTCTTCAGAGATGTTGGGATATTTTACCCTGTGTTGTCAATAATGAACTGCTAAACAGAGGAACAAACTCTCCCGCCTGCTTAAGTATGGTTGGATATCCTACCTGAACTTCCTGGGACTCCTTACTCCAAGTGCAGCCTGAGGAGGGAATGAAGTTGTAGTGCTATGCGAGGAGGTTGTGACTCAGGTCTGTGGCTGGCCAGTTGGAGGCGAGAGCAATTCAATGAGCCTCGTAGACAGCTCGAGACTTGCCAAAACTCAAGAAGTGAGGAAGATCCTACCTTTGCTGGCATAGCTGTTTCTTTCTGCATCCAGAAAAAGCCACATATTCAGGGCAAGAGCCATTTGTCATCAGAGGTGATCTATCCACAGTGACCTCAGGGTGCCTTGGGCATTTACACAAAGGTGCATGCCTACACTAAGGTTAAAATCCAGACTACAGAGGCCAGAAAATCATTTTAGGGTAGATGCAGTGAGCAACACACCACTCAGGAAAGTAAAATTTCCAGACCCTGTGTGACTCACAGAGTGTGGGAATATGAGTATGGGCATTTATTTCCAAATTCTTTGGACTTGTAGGTGAAAATCACTTCACCTGTTTCCTGAAATTAATTTAAAAAGCAAACCAAAAAGTCCATTATAGAATCGGATGCCTCAGTGAAATTCTTCAATGGTATGAAGTGCTGCTTAGTAAGGGAGCAACTGTATTCTGCAGTAACTTGCAATTCCAGATGGTCTTATATTGTGGTTCTGCTTTGAAAGGTGACTTTGTAGAAATGGCCCCAAGGGATGGAATTATTGAGTCTGTGATTGCCATATTAAATTTGCTCTTTTTCCAAGTAAAAACAAACAAAACAAAAGTCTTTCTAATTATTAGCCCAGCAAACTCAGCTTGGGAACTAATGTCTAGCTGTGCTTTCTCAGGCTAATGCATCATCCTGAGTAATGCAGGTTCTGCAGTCAAAATAGACTGCCCTCAATTATACCTGTGCATCTCTTTTGTCCTCCTATTATATCCTTATTTACATCTGTTCCACGATGAAAAGATTTTGGGCAGTACTGTTGAAAAGGCAGTTCTATAATTAGAATTTTACTTTTCTTACTGAACAACAGATTTTTCTGCTCTATTTGGTCATATTTCCATATTCACCTAATAGCATTACAAATACTTTCATTATATTCACTGCAATTTTTGTCTTGCTGATATTCTATAGTGCATCATTATGAGCTGAATTGTGCAGGAAAGTATCTATATTAAATACATTTTGGGCATTTAAAATGAGCTCTGAAACTATAGGTAGAAAGTGAATGTAGTGGATTTCAGCCTATCAGCAATGTTTTACTATGGCTGTCAGGTAAGAAAAATATGTAAAAGACAAAGGAAATGAAAGGAACATGTCTTGACTAACCTTAGAATGTGCAAGATACTGAAGAGATGATGACTGATGTTTTTAATGGGCAGTGGTATTTATTTAGGAACCTAAAGGCTGCTGGTGTTACAGTGTGCTTCTGTACTATGTGCTCGTGTGGTCACACAACCCACCATAGTCTTTCCCAAGACCAAAAGCTGCTAGGTTTCAAATAACCTTACTGCTGCCTTGGCTCTGCACTCATCCTGTCACATATTTTGGCTGTAGCCTTTGGACATTCAGTAATGGAATGAACTTTGGTTGTGGATGTTGGGACCATTCTCTGTGTTGTGAACTGTAGACACACTTCTGAAGGAGATGGCTTTTAAATGGCTCTCCAGGGCATGGGAGTTAAAGTCTTTTTATATCCGTGTTACCATAATAGCGGATTATTTTTATGTCTAGTATGTATGAAGGTCTGAACTGAAGAAAATAAATCTCACAAGCATGAAAAAGCTACCAAAGGAATTTATCCAAAATTATGTACTGAATATCTGTTGCTCACAGATGAGAGTGCTGTGACATAACTACTCTTCCAAGTCTTCATCACCTTGGAGTGGTTATGATGATTTCAAATGTTTACATGTTCCTACACTAGTTTGTGAATACACAAAGAATATATGACCTATGGATTAAGATCCAGTTGGAAAGCTGTGATTTATATAGTTAAGAAAAGGCACTTGCTTGCATTACACTTGTGTTTATTTGAGCTGGTTGAAGCATGGCTGCTGAGCATGTTCAATATATCTTGGAGCATGGACATGTTCCTACTTTACAGGTTGATTTTCTTTTATTTAATCCTCTTTCTGGAAAAGGAATTAAATCATTGTGAGATATAACTCATAATAAGTCAATTTATTAAGAAGGAATAGCTACTTATTTTAAATGGTATAAGAATCCTGTCCTATTTTTTGAGTAACTTGAAACTAAGTCATAAAATATCTGATTGCTTTAACTGGAATTGGTATCATAAACAGTTTTTTTTAATAGGCACAGACTGTGTGGAAATTGTACAGCAGGTCCTTGTTTTAAGTAGATTCCTTTTGGCTGGAACTGACAAACAGTAACAGAAAAAACAATCTTTCCTACCCAAAACCCATCCAGGTCAGCAGCAGTAGGAAGTTCAGGAAAGCCACTTCACTGGCATTTCAGCAGATTTGTCATGATATCTTATTGCATAATTCTCCCTACAAGAAACGATCATCAGCCAGATTTAAGGTGAGGAGTAGAGAAACAATGTCCTTGTATTCATTAATCATCTTGGGGGGTTTGTAATTTTGAGTATGTGTCTTCTCTCCCAGCATAAAAAAGGGAAGCTTGCATTGGCACTGCCCATGATATACTTGTATATGATAAAACTGAGAATTGCAATATCAGAGTTTTTATTGAGGTGTGATTCTTCTGTACTAAATTCCTATAAAAACAGTTGAGCCATCAGTTTTCAGCTGATCAGGAGTACTTTGCTGCATTATCACCCATGAGCTCCCGCTGTCAGCAGGCCAGCACAGCGGGGAGGTGCGGGGCCTGTAACCTAGGGGCAGGTGGAATGACACTGTATATACATTAAGCAGTGTTTCCTTTGTTACTCTGCAAAATGGAATAAATAAGAAACCACAGTCAAAGCAGCTAGTTTCATTGCTCATTACATTTTTATGATGACGAATGAGGTATAAAAACCTGAATAGGATATATTCTTAAAACCTAAAAAGGGCGAAGTGATGGCTTCGGGGAGCATATGGTAAAGTAGATACAACACTGCACTCAGAAATTAGTGATAGCGTTATTTCCACCTTGAGCCTACTACATGACTTTGTTTGAAGAACCTACTGTTCCCATGCTTTCCTCTGCCTGGTCTTTGCCCATTTCATTTCTTCGGAATATAAACAATTTGGAGAAATGATTGTACAAGTGCAGCAGGACCTCCATGAGCTCTGGGGCTGTAGTGCTTCATTAATACAAGTAACGTGAAGGAGCTGTAACATTTATGGACTTTCAATGTCTGTCTCCTTAAATTTTTTGGTTTGAGCCTGACAAGGACAAGAGACGATCAGAGAGCTCGTATACCAAGAGACTCATCCAAAAACACTTACCTGTAATATTGCTACAAAGCAGCTAATGATGAAGTGCCCTTTTTCAGCTACTGTTTTGAAAATGCTGGTTTTCAACTCCCTGTTGCTTTTCTTGGTGTTGGGTGCCTTGTGTCACTGATGTGGTATGTGGCATGTGAGCAGCCTTGCTTGCTTCTGTAGTACGTGCAGTCTGCTCTAGTGCATCCCCTGTGAACTGATGGCAAATTAATTTGGTTGTTGAGGCTGAATGAATGAACAGCTGCATAGTTAATTATGCAGAATGGTATAGAAAAATGGAGTGTTGATGTTTTACACTCTCATTATCCCTGCAGTATGGAATATATTTTTCAGTGTGAAAATAACAAAGGCAGTATTTCCCACATAAGTAACTTATTAGAAACTCCATACAGGCCAGTTTTTGAAATGTAAATACAATCTTACGTGCTGACAATTTTGGGTCTCTGTGTAGTTTACAAAATTTAAACCCATTTTCCAGTAAGATTTAAATGCTTTGATTCTTTTTGATGTTCAGAAATATGGAAGGCTAGTTGAGAGTTGTTCCTCCTCCCTGCAACCTCTCATTGAACAGATTATTGCCAATTAGTCAATTGACACTGTTCCAGCTACTTTTGAGGGTTTGTTTTGTTTTCGTATACTTGGTTTTGCCCCTTCGTACTTCTGCTCCCCCTCTTCCCTTTGGTATCATCTCATGATACTGTACGTAGAGGAGGGATTGCAATTTATCTTGCTTCAACAAATAGGCATTCTTGAGCTAACCTTTAAAAAAGATGTTTCACTTTCTCACCAGTTTTCTCTTTCAGTGGCCTTTTCTTGCATGCTCTCTTTAATAGGACTGGGTTTCTGATTATTCTAGGCCTGACTTGTCCAGTCCAGACTGGAGAAGGTGCTTTTTGGATAAATGTTAAGTGCCTACCAAAAGCTTTTGCATTCTTGCCTAACATGTCAGCTAGAAGGCTGGCTTTTGAAGCTGCTCCAGAGCTGATGTCCTTCTGATGGCAGGGTTTTTCCTCCGTAGTTGTTTTGACAGACTGTAGACATTTCCATGACTTGTGAGCACATCGATCCCAATTTTCTGTCATAGGATCTAAAACTGTAATTTCAATCAGGGAGAGGAGGAATACCTGTTATTGCCTATTTGTTGAAAAGCACCAGTCTGTGTTAATTTATTTTTTTTCAAATCTGCTATGTACTTTCTTTGCCAAATGGATATTGTTTTTCTTGAAGAGGGTGTATGCAGTTTGAGTTATGCCCCTTGTTAAAAAGACATTGCAGTATCAGTGAAATGCAGCCACCTCTGGGCAAAAGCCACAGAAACAAGTAAAGCAGACACAGGGTAAAGTGTGCTGTTTAATATCAACAAGACTTAACAGTGAAGCTCAAAAGCATCTACATCTTTCAACCTTTTGATATCCAGTCATTAAAGTTTTCCTTTCTGCACGAAGAGGATGTATGGTCGTGCTTTCTTGTATGATTCAGATGGTTTTCTGTAACACTGATCCCTCCTTAGGACCGCTGGCTGTTCTGAAGGCTTCAACAGAAAATGCTAACCCATGGGAGAGAAAATTATTTTAAATTTTACTCTCTTCCAAGAATTTCAAGACTTATCACTGTTTTATCTTAATTGTTACCATCTGCTGTCCACTCTTTAGTTTTGTAATGTCTCTTTGGGATAGAATTTAAAAACAAAGTTTAGCTGTTCTGAAGTACACTGGCTAGAGTTTGAGATTTCTCTCCCTTTACCCTATCCCTAGGCAGTGTCTGTGCTAAATACTGGTCTCTCAGGTTTCAGTAAGTTTTAATTTGCTTTTCCTTCATTCTGACATATAAAATTAGAAAATAGTAACATTTTTACTTTTTAGCCTCATTTAAAAATAATTGCAAGCAAAATATGTGTGTGGTGGTATTCTGTATGTATGATGATTTCAGGTGCATAATACTTAAACTCTTTGTGCTATTTTGGTGCAATTTTCAGCTTAGTTCAGACTGCTATGTGCTAATGGGAAGGACTTATCCGTAAAATATTATTCCTCTACACTGTGACAAAACAAAATTTCTTGCAAAGTGCAGAAGCCCAGAGTGAAAACTCTAATGCCTTGACTTTCCAAATGGCCTCAGGTGAATATATGAATCTCTCAGTATTCCAGAGTGGAAAGCATCCAAGAAGCACATTTAAATAAAATTAAAAGAGAAAAGAAAGTTAATTATTTAAAGATGAGAAAAGTATGTTATATAAAGCACCCTGACATACCACAGCATTACCTTAATATAGGTAACAGTTAGAGGAGACCTTGACTCCTTGCTTAAATCTACTTCAGGCACATTTCTTCATGTGCTCTGGTATATGAAAGGGTTGGATTTCCAAGAACTTTGCAGTGGTAATAGGACTTAGCTTCTCAAAAGGCACATTAACACTTGTAAAGTATTTCAGTAAGTAAATATGAGTAAATATTTAAGTCTGAAATTATATTTGGTTTCCACGTTAAGTTGAAGGGTTGATCTTGGTACTTCCAAATGCTTGGGTTTTATAAACTTTTCTGAGATTTCAGCTTGGAAATTGATACATGCTGTTGTAATAGATTATGTATGATGATATCATTATAATATTGCGTCACTTACGTAACTGCTTTACTGGGAGCTTTCTTCTGTTTTGTATGCATTCAGAGAATGATTTTGGTTGCAAGGGTAGTCTGGTGGTCTTCAAGCACAAGTCCTGCTCAAAGCAGGGCTTACTGCAGAAGTTAATCAGGACTCTCATGGCCTTGTCCTGTCCAGTTCTGAAAATCTTCCAGTTCAGAGATCCCACAGCTTCGCTGGGCTACCTCTGCCCGTGTGTTGCTGCTCTCATTGCAAGGGGTTACATCAGCTGGAATTTCCCATATTGCAGCTTGTGCTTGCCATCTGTTGCCTTTTCACTGTATACCATGGTCTTGTCTTATTTGTGATCTCCCCTTAGATACTGGAAAATTGAAATCAGATTCGCCCTTAGCCGTGCTTCCCAGACTAACCTGACCCAGCTCCCTTAGCCGTTCCTTGTACATCATGTGCTTCAGTTCCCTCACCATCTTAGTGACCCTCCACCAGTGTTGCTCCAGGGTGCTTGATCTCTACCTTCTATGAAGCAGCACAAAATTATTTTATCCCATTTGTAGAAGTGTGATGATCTGTCTTCTGGGGTCCATGTCTGCCGCTCTCCGCACATAAAATAGACTGTGCTTGGGCAAATGGTTTAGTTACCTAATTTGTCTGAATACAAAAATAAGGTGAGAATTCCAAACTGCTGAAATCATTAATAAGGGAAATATAGTTCTTTAAAAATTACTTAGACACCCAAGTCAGTTCATTACCTCTTGAAAAAGATAACATTGGTCTTGTTTGCACTGAACCTCTCAGTGTAAGAACAGTGGGGATGCCAGGATTAACTTTTTGTCCTCACTTCTGCTATGCAGTATGAATTCTTGATAGCTTTTGATTTAGCTGCTGGTATATTATTTATGACATCTCTTGGCTGCAGCTGCTGTAATCTGTGAACCAAAGCCAAGCCTATTGTTTCTAGACATAGAATTGTAGTTTGTTGTAGAGCAACTCCCAGGTAATTAGGCAGGATGTGCTGTAATTGGTTGTAACATGGGCTCTTCTAAATAAAGCATTAATCAGACTGAATGACAGATTAAAGTATTTTTGTTGTTGCTTGAAGATTTGTCTACTACAGGTACATTTTATTGTGGCCACAAATGTTGGAAGATGAATTTTTCCAGGAAATGGAGGAGAATTATGTGTGTGGTGGTTTGTGTTGTGGTTTTGTTTTGGTTTTGTGTTTTTTGTTTTTTGAGGTTTTTTTAAATGATCCTTCACTTCAAAGAGTATTCTTTTAAGTGAGAAGATTGAAATGTGCAAAGCAGAGTTTTTGAGGGCAGGAATTCACGTACTAATCCTGGGATGTGCGTAAAGCTAAAGTCTTATTCAAAGAGTGGACTTCATACAGCAGTTTACGTTACTATTTGATTTACAAAATTTTTGATAATTTTGAGTCATCTTTATGTTGACCTATACTTTCATACATATATATACTTGATATATATATATATAGTTTCAGGTAAATACCGGGTTGCAGGGATCATGTGTAGACACCCAAAATTGCTAGAGTGGAAACTGATATTGACTTTAAAAAGTGATTATGTGCAGTGAAGAAACTGGAAGAGGTGCGGTTTGGTGGATTTCTTGTCTCTTTGCATCTTCCCATCAAAACTGCATTCTTTTGCAGAGTACGTGATGCATACAAGTTAACTGGATACAGTGCAAAGGAAATGTGGTGAAATTCAGCATTAACTCTGAAAATTAACATATGGAGTACCCACTCCAAAAATCTATGAGAAGCTAATGGATTTGCCTCAAATCATCCAGCAAGCTTGTGAAATGGTTGATGCCTTGAGAACATTCAGGACTGGAAACAAAAGGGAGTCAAATTGCATTTGTTCCACTGAAGATTGTTTCCCTGAACATGTTATTTTGCCATAGTGTTTTATTAGGAGTGAAATTACAGAATAACGGGTCAAAGCTTTTCTCTTTTACAATTCGGTCCTGTTTGGAATCACTGTGTTCACTTTTGATTGTCTGAAGGGGAATGGTGTTGATGAAGAGGTTCTAGTCTGCTCTCTCATGGATGGTGAAGCAAAGTGAATTACTGGGTTACACTTACAAACCGTGTTGGAATGACACT
Organism: Chloroceryle aenea; assembly: GCA_013399075.1. Classification (NCBI taxonomy): domain Eukaryota; kingdom Metazoa; phylum Chordata; class Aves; order Coraciiformes; family Cerylidae; genus Chloroceryle; species Chloroceryle aenea. Next base: position 202,551 of record VWZY01005542.1, on the reverse strand, counting down.
AAGGCAGAGCCTAGGCCAGACAGGGATTATACCAATTTTCGTTTTGCACCACAAAGTGTAATGTACTCTAGGTGGCCCTGCTCTAGCAGGGGGGGTTGGACTAGATGATCTTTCGAGGTCCCTTCCAACCCCTAGGATTCTGTGATTCTGTGAAGTGCTGTATATTGAGTGTTTAATTTTCCTTTGCACCCACTCTGTAAAATTCCCATGAGAAGTAGCAGCTGTTGCTGCTGTGTTCACAGTGAACTGGATTACCAAACAAGTCACAGAGGGATTTCTCTACTGGAAAACAGTCACTCCAGAAGAAGTGAACTGTGTGCTTTTCACCCTTGGGGATAAGCTAACTGGCATGGCCCTTCACCTTCTCTCCTTGAAAACAAACTGTTTTATGGTACAAATGTGTGAACCCAACTGGGGGACAAGGCAATAAATTGGCTTAACTGATGTGAAAAGTGCTAGTGCTTTTGGAAGCAGTGGGGCTGTAACGATTTCCACAGAATACAAGTCAGTCCTAAAACTAACAATAGCCTTCAACTGCAGTTGGTACTAATTGGGGATATGTTAGAGCAAATATTTGTGGAGTGCATTGTTACTTATTATGAAACTAGTAGTCATCTGTTGACATTCTTTTTTCCCTCTCTTTGGTAGCCTCTGAGGAGGCATTCCTTTGATCGGTGGAGTATGTGTTCCACAGATTAAGCCCTGCAGCAGAAAAAGGGTTAAACTTGAGCTCAACAATGGGAATTTTCTCATCTTGACATTTTGCACAGGGATTTTTTTTTTGCATCACAAGCCATCTAGTTTGGGGTTGGAGGAAGGTGATGTCAATTGTGTACAGATTAGATTAATGTGAGTAAAAACTGTAGGTCTGAAAGTCCTTGGGCTTCCTTCACACATCTGATAATGATTGTGTTAGTTTGGACATTAAAGTGGAGAGAACCAGTCTGTTAGAACCAAGTCTTCTCATCCATTTGTTGTCAGATCCCTGACCTATTCTTTGCTTTGTCACAAGCCTGGATCTTTGTTGAGCTTCATCCCTTATCACCCATTTTGTCACTTAGTGTAACAGGCAGAAGATTTTGAGGAGGCATACTGGAGGCAAAGTGGCTCTGGAGTAGATTCTTGGCTCCTGGTTTCCTTCTGCATTTAATAGCAAATGGCAAGAGTCCCAGTGTTGAACCGAGTCCTCCTCTCCCAGCCATGCTTAACTCAATCCTGCCTGGGCAGCTAAATGGCAGTGAGACAGACACTTGCAAAAAGGCAGTAGTTTCTGTCTGTTGCAGTTTGCTCACAGCACCTGTCTCTGCTCTGCATAGAAAACAAGCAAATGGATCAATCCCATCTCTGCTTAAAGATATGAATATCAAAATGTAAGCCCAAGAAATCTGATTACCTCCAACTGTCTGGGCCACTGCTCAGAATTTGGTCAGTGGTAGGGTGCACACTTGGTGTGGCATCTGGTGCTCTCATGTTTTATCTTAAAACCATCATGTGACTCAAACAGGATTGTCTAAGACTCCCTGAAGCTGTTATCTTGTGCCTTAAGTTAGTTGCTGTATTTTTTTCTACATGCTAAAAAAGGCATAATTTCCATAAATGACAAGTAGTTACTGATAACCCATCCAGTTTTCAGAGGGTGTTTTGTACTTTCAAGGTACCAAGGTCTTCCCTCTGACTGCTCAGAATGGGAGTTACCCAAAATTTTTAACATCTTTGAATTTAAATGGTGAGATGTCCATGAAAAAACCAGAACCAAACATTTGATAAACTAACAAAGAAACTGTGCTTTTGATCAAGTTTTGTCTTTAGTTACTGAGCACTTGGAACTCGTGATCTGTAAATATTTTTGTTTCTGCATAACTAAAATGAAATTTAGAAGTTGCACTATTTTTTTTTTTTGTTGTCTTCTACTTTGTTTTTCCACATCTTTACCAAAATTCTGCTTAAGCTTTTTTCTTTAGAAATCAGTCAGGGAGTTTTTGAACTTCTATATTCTGCTTCACTGATTCTTTTCAGGATCATATTCTGGGAGTTCGTTATCTTTCTAAATTGAGTTTTCCTAATACTTGTTCTTTATTTGAAGGAGTGGAGGGAAAGCATTATGCAGTATCAATAAAGCACAGGATAAATATATTAAACTGGTTAATTCACAGATATTTTAAATTGAATTAGCACTGAGTAATTTTAACTGTCTGGAGTTAGGCAGTGATCAGTATCAGCCTTGCTTCTAGTCAACGTTTAACCACTTATTTGGCAGTAAATACAAATTATTGTTGATGATAGTTCTGTGTGACAAAATAAGATTTCAGAGCTACGAGGAATATACTGACAGAAGAGCTTTAAGTTAGCCCATTAAGGCCAAATTCAGTTTGATGGAGTGCTGTTTATCTGGGAACAAGAAATGGGGGATATAGTGTACAAAGTACTTTGGTGTATGGTAGAAAATCATGATGGTAAAAAGGCTGAGGGTGACCTCCATAGCTGTGTCTTGAGTAATTATGAACTTCACGTAAGCCTCACTCACAGGTAGAGAGAAGAGCAGTATCTTGCTTTCTGTGTGCACTGCTGTGAGGGTGATGCTGAAGTACGTCAGGTTCTCTTGTCCATACATTCAGATGCATGTAGAAAAGTGAAAGAGAGTCATGGGAGCACTTGAAAGCTGGACAAAATGGCCTGCTGGGTGAGATGCACTAAGTTCAGTCTTTCAGCTTCTCAAAGGCAAGTAAAGGGCTTTTTAATGTTTTAAGTTTACAGCAAGGCTTGATATTTGCTCTGCTCAAGCTGCAGTCACCCTGGCTGAAGCCAATAGGCTACAGGAAAATGACAGCAGTGTCTGTTCATTTGTTTTCTCTTTGATATCTTATCTGTTTTGGCCAAAAATAGTTTTCTGGCTCCTTAGCCAAACACATTTCTCTGTAAACTACTTTCTGGTGATTTTCCTTAAAGAAGAAAAGGAGGCAGTAACTGCTCTGTTGGATGGGCATGTTTGTTCTCCAGTTGGTTTTGCAGGGGTGGGGTCTAGGGAAGGGTGGCCAAAGAGTGGTAAGAGGCAAGTAATTAAATAACTGCATGGAAGAAGTCATCACTATGATTTACTTTCTAACTTGTTGATGTGCCAAAGCCATTTTTTAAACAACATTGACGTAGTTTATAAATTTCATCCCCCTTAAAAATTATCAGTACGTAGCACTAATTGTGCATTGTAGGAGTTAGAAATCTTGGTGTGATTGCTTACAGTAAAGTTGTAAAAATGATCAGAAGCCCCACCAGAGCTGATGTTGATTTATGTTCCTGTAGGCAGCTGCAGCAGAAGGACCAGGAACCCGATACACATATATTTGTGGGTCATGGTTTAAGCCCACCCAGCTGGCACTAAAGATCATGCAGCCGCTCGCTCACTCCTACCCCAATCTGGTGGGATGTGGAGGAGAAAATACAACAAAAGGCTCGAGGGTTAAGACAAAGGATAGGGAGGGCTTACTCAGCAATTATGGTTTTGGCCAAAAGACAGGCCCAACCTGGGGAGGGTGTAAACTGGTTTAATTTAAACAACAAAACCATTGTTGAATTTGCCAATTGACTCAGAGTAGGACAGTGATAAATACAACTGGAGCTTAAAAACACCTTCACCCCTCTCTTCTTTCCAGGCACAGATCTTCTACTCGTTCTCTGCCTGCCCTGCAGCAGTGCATGGGGGCAGAGAATGGGGTTTGCAGTCAGTCCTCCTCTGTCTCGCATTGTTTTTGCTGCCCCTTCCCCCTCCAGGGGAAAACTCAACAGTGTGCTGTCCTTCCCATGCAAGACAGTCCTCCATGAACTCCTCCCACCAGTGTGGTCCCTTCCACAGTCTGAAATCCTCCCAGCAATGGACTGCTTCAGCTCCTTCAGAGCCTTCTTTGCGAGCAGTCCCCATCAGCAAATTCTTCAGGAATGAAAATATCATAGGAGTGAATCTCCTGCATGTCACTGCTGCTTGTAGAAACAACCCCAGGAAAAATGAAATGCCCAATGGTTTAGATTGGTAGTAATTAATAATTTGAAATACCCTAATTAACCATGTACTTGTTAGGAGAAGGAGAAAGGGTTGGTAGTTGGAGGGAGAACAGATGATTTATGTGATTCAGAAACTCTGTAAATTTATAAATAGGGATTTTGTTTAGGTTTAGACAGACATGTTGTGAAATGTTGTGAGACAACTTGGATAATAGGCATTTCTCTGAGTGGAGAATATGTTTTAGGTAGATTGTAATGGTCAATTTGAGTAGCACCTACACTAGGTAAGCAGCCTTCTCTAATTTGAAAAATTATTCTAGTTTTATTCGGAATTTCACTGTTGCATTTAGATGGATTGAAAATTATTAAAATTTAAAATAAATGAGCAGGAAGGGGAAAAGTAAATCGAGATGAATTCTCTATTGGAGGATATGGTTTTGAAAACCTCTATTATAAATACTATCCAAAACACCTTGTTCATGCAGAGAAAGCTCTTTAGGAAACTACTGTTTTAGAAAGTCTTTTGCATTTTTCCCTTTCTTGCTATCTCTTTTTTTTTTTTTTATTTTTCCCCCTATCAGATGAGGAGTGAGGGAAGGGGGAAGGTGAGAAAATAAACTCATTGAGTATGGTGAGAGTCAGAGTGATGTAGTGCAAAGCAATATTAGAGTCCCTCTCAGCTACACAGTCATCATTTTCAGCAGCTGTGTATTCTTTGGATTGGTATAAGGAGCTATTGAGTCCTTGGGAGTCAGATTTGAGCACCTTCTCCTTTAGAAGGAAGATAAGGAAGAAAAATAGGTTCTTCAAACAACGTAACCTCCATTTAAATCCTGTGAAAGTTAAATTAAAAGGAGAATCACTCCCTGGAAAGCTTTTGCAATGTGAGAATTGAATTTAACAGGCTAAGCTTTCTGTGATAATAATTGCACAGCTAAGGATGATGCAAATTTAATGGTTCTAATCAGATGAACTGAAAGAAAGCAAACATTAGGTTTATGCTTTAATTTGTGATTTGCTCTACTGTAGATTCTTCCATGCAAGAAAAAAGGTGTGGTGTTCTTTTTTTTTTTTTTTTTCCCCTAGAAGGCTTTGGAAAATATTAATAAAATTGAGTGCTCTTCATTAAAATACAGTGATATTGAAAATTATCATCTAGAAAATGAGAATGACCATAGTAGGTCACAGCAGAGTACTGAGCTGGACACAATAGTGTACTGACTGGACAGTCCTTTGTCTCTGCCAGTAACTTAAACCAAATACTTAAGAACTGTAAGAAAAGGCCACAAGTCTGTAGTGGAGTTTCACAGAATCATATGATTATAGAAGGAAGGAATCTTTCAAGATCATCTAGTCCCAGCCATCTGCTCAAAGCACAGTTGACTACAGCAGATTGCCCAGGACAATGCTCAACTGGATTCTGAATAATTCCCAAGGATGGAGACTCCAAAACCATTCTGGGCAACCTGCGCCGGTGTTTAACCCTCTACACATTAAAAGGTCTTTTTCTGATGTTTAAATGGAAATTCCTGTGTATCCACTGCTTCTTGTAAGGGCACAATGAAGGAGCAAATACAGTGCTATACTGGCATTTTCTAATTTTTTCTGTTACCTTCCTAAGAATATCAGAACTTATTTGTTTTTTTTTTTTAGTTGATGTTGTAGGGCAGACTGTTTTTATAGTATTCTGTATCATACCACTCAGGTACCTTTATGGAATGTTAGTAGTTTGTGCAAAACCCTTCATTTTGTATGTAATATCAGAATATCCCTTTAAATTTATCAACTTTGAATTTCTTTTGCTGTTTTAATGACCAGTCACTCAGTATCATGAGGTTCATCTCAAACTTTTCATACTTACTATCTTTCTTGGTACTTATTTGTCTTCATTTTACTTCATTGAATGATACAGTGTTTTTAGCAGTTTTTTTGTTACTGCCTGCCCATTTCTGTAATCGTGAATATGTGAAACAGGACTGACTGAAGTACCTTGTGGGGCTCCCTTGACTTTTCTCAATAACATCAATGAATCAAACCTTACATTTTCTGTTCTTAGAATAATAATTATTTTTAAATGAAGGCCTGTTCTCCCATCCTTTTATCCTCCAGCACTATAGCTTCTTGAGCACACTTGTAGGGGATCTTTCTGAAGGATTTTGAGAGCAGGCTTTTTGGTTGAATTTTCCTTTTTATATATTAACTGATTCTGTCAAAACCCAAGAACTTTAATGAGTCATGCATTCCCTCTCCAAAGTCGTGTGGACTCCCACTCGATATCTCTATGTGTCAAATTACAGAATTGGAATAGGTTTTGCTAATTTGCCTAGTGCAGACGTTAAACTTTACTGCCCTGAAGTACCTCTCTAAATTGCTCTTGGAGACCTTTAAAAAATTGGAATCCATTCTTGCAATGTCCATTTCTCTAATACAAACATAATTTTAAATGAAAAGACACTCTCTGCAATTAATAGCTTAGTGATTTCATACTTGAGTTCCTTTAGAACATTTGGATGAATACCATCTGGTTTGGACAGATGAGTAGTCTTGATTTGTATAAAATATTTTTCACTGTCACTTTAATATGAGACACATCTTAATACAGTGAGTGTGAAGAAGAGCTCTAATGTGGGAGCCGTTCAAAGCAACTCCAAGATGGACAAAGATGCAAAACATTAGTTTGCCTTCTTACCTGTGGCCTCATCTCTGGATGTTCTTTTCTCACCTTGCTCGTGTGTTGGCTCCACAGATTGCCATGGAAGGTTTAACGTCTTTTGGTAGCTTGACAGATGATTTATTATTACAGTGTAAACTTTTTCAAGTTGTGTTTCACACGCTTTATATTTATTTTTTGTGCCTATTGCATTATAGTATTATAATTCTGAGGATTTTTTTTTTTTCCCCTGTTATTTTCTGCTGGAGAAAAATCCAGCTTGTTAAAGTTGTCTTTCTTTTTTCAAGTAACATTTCTTTTAATAATGCCTTTGGTCTGCTTTAGGTAGTATGAACTTGCACTAAAGTTCAATCTCATTCTTTTAAAAAGACATTTCCGGTATTTTATCTATATCATTGCTTCTTTTAGCTTTCTTTTTTTTAACAAAGCTTCCTCCTTTTTGTGCAAGGATCCTGTTGAACCCACTTCCATTCTAGATATTTTGGCTTCCTTGCCTATGCACAGATGTTGAATCTACGTTCGCAATGATTGTGGTTGCGGAGTGTGACTCCCTGACAGCCCCGATGAGAGTTGGTGAAGAGTTGCTTCCCCTCAGGTTTTCCTGGCTAGCTGCTCACAAAGCAGAGTCTGCAGATTTGTTGTTGGCATCGTGCCCCAGTGGAATATTTAAGTAACCTATGTGGGGTCACTGAAATCTCCCATTGCTGCTGTGTTTCCTGATAGTGAAGTCATTGAGTTCACAAAGCAAATCGGAGTCACAAAAGGTAAGAGTGGTGGTGTGCTAAATACTGCATACTGCAGTCCCAGCCCTGTGTGAGACTGAACTTCCAGTCCACAAGGACTGCATATTACTTCATATAGTTAACTTATTTATTTGAGTTAGCTTTAAGGTTTTCCTGATGGATAGTGCCTATGCTGGCTATTCCACATGCACACAGCCCCCCCACT